>CM053644.1:29144327-29459327 GCA_028654395.1 Scutellaria barbata | reverse complement strand
GTGTGTGATTCGTGTATTTGTCAATGTGGGTTTTGGTTTCCCTCCGGGAATTGAGTTAAGATTCGAAACAATGTTTTTCCAGTGTTTTAGTATCGCTATTTTGAAGTTCTTGAGCTGCTCTGGAGAAATTTGAGCTGCCGTTTTTCTGATGCGTCTACTGCATTATTTCTTTTCCGATACTTCTGATGCTGTGATGTCCTGTTTGTATGAAGGATGAAATGAGTTTTCGTGTTCGATAAACTTGCTGTAAATTTTGTGCTCTGAAGTCAAACTTCTTCTATGGCGCTGATTCGAATTTTCTTGAGATGGTTTTTTTGGATTTAAATTGTTCTTTTAATTTAAATTTGGGTTTGTTAACATGTTTTTGTGGTTGTAATTACTTGACCGTGCTAAAGATCTTCAAATCCCGGTATTAATCACAGTGTAGAAGTGCACATGGAAGAATCTTGGCAGTTGATTAATGAGTGTTGATGCATTAAATTTTATGAACTTGAATTATATATACTGAATAAATTATTTAATCTTTTATGTTATAATTTGTTTCCAGGTGTTATACAGCTGCAATTACATATTCCAAGACTTTTAGGGTATGTTTCATCTTGGCACGTTGTTTAGCCATAAAGTGTAATGGTTATGTGATCAACATGGCAAGTTTTGAGTGTTTTTGTGTATATTTCTGAGGTAAAAAAGGAGCTTTGAGATTCATAAAAGTGTCGAATGGCTGGGGGGAGGATAAGGGCAAGGATCCGTAGGAGCACTCTTTATACGTTTTCTTGTTACAGGCCACAAACTTCTGAAGAAGAGAGGCCACATGACTTCCAAGGACCCGGTTACTCGAGAATGGTTTACTGCAACCAGGCTCGTATGCATGAGCAGAAACCTCTTAGATATTGCTCGAACTACATTTCCACCACCAAGTACAATATTGTTACCTTCTTCCCGAAGGCTGTATTTGAACAATTCAGACGAGTAGCCAATGTGTACTTTCTTCTTGCTGCAGTCTTATCGTTGACTCCCATATCACCATTCTCTGCTGTAAGTATGATTGCACCATTGGTTTTTGTCGTTGGATTGAGTATGGCTAAAGAAGCTATGGAAGATTGGCGTAGGTTTATACAGGATATGAAGGTTAATTTGCGGAAAGCTAATGTACATAAAAATGATGGTGTTTTTGGTCTTAAACCCTGGATGAAGCTTAGAGTTGGAGATGTAGTGAAAGTAGAAAAGGATAAATTTTTTCCAGCAGATTTACTTCTTTTATCCTCCAGTTATGATGATGGGATTTGTTACGTTGAGACCATGAACTTAGATGGGGAGACTAATTTAAAGGTGAAAAGAGCTCTAGAAACAACGCTTCCGCTGGATGATGATCAGGCTTTCAAGGATTTTCGTGCAACTATAAGGTGTGAGGATCCCAACCCGAACCTTTACACATTTGTGGGTAATCTTGACTATGATCGCCAGATCTATCCTATTGATCCTAGTCAGATTCTCCTCCGAGATTCAAAGCTTCGCAACACTTCCTACATTTATGGAGTGGTGATATTTGCTGGTCATGATAGCAAAGTTATGCAAAATTCTACAAAATCTCCTTCCAAGAGAAGTAAAATTGAAAAACAAATGGACAAAATTATATACATCCTATTCAGCATCCTTGTGTTCATCTCATTCATCAGCTCCGTAGGTTTCATTGCCAAGACCAAAAGGGACTTGCCACAGTGGTGGTATTTACAGGTTCCAGACAAGGAAGGTCTATATGATCCAGGGAAACCCCTAACGTCAGGGTTCTATCATCTGATAACTGCTTTGATACTATACGGATATCTGATACCGATATCCCTCTATGTGTCGATTGAGGTTGTTAAAGTCCTCCAAGCTTTATTCATAAACCGGGATCTTCAAATGTTTGATGAGGATACTGGAACTCCTGCTCAGGCACGGACATCAAACTTAAATGAGGAACTAGGACAGGTTGATACAATCCTTTCTGATAAAACTGGCACCTTGACTTGCAACCAAATGGACTTTCTCAAATGCTCCATTGCTGGTACACCATATGGCATGAAAGCCAGTGAAGTAGAACTTGCTGCTGCTAAACAGATAGCCATGGATATGGATGGTCAGAGCCAAACCAGTACACCTCAGTCATGGCGGAAAAGTGTGCATGGGTTTGGTGAATCGGAAATTGAAATAGAGACTGTCGTTTCTTCAAAAGATGAAGGTGACCGCAAACCTGCTATAAAGGGGTTCAGCTTTGAGGATAGTCGCCTCATGAATGGGAATTGGTTTCAAGAACCCAATATAGATGTTATCTTATTATTTTTCAGGATATTATCGATCTGTCACACTGCCATCCCAGAGCAAAATGAAGAGACCGGCACCTTTACCTATGAAGCAGAATCACCTGATGAAGGTGCATTTCTTGTTGCTGCAAGAGAATTTGGTTTTGAGTTCAGTAGAAGAACGCAGTCAAGCATATTTGTTCGTGAGAGATATCCTTCCTCACAAAAGCCTGTTGAGAGGTGGGACCACGAACAAATAATTATATATATATATATATATATATATTTTTTTTTTTTTTTTTTTTGTTTCGGATAATTTTCTTTTCTTGGATTAGGTGTCTTGACATGTGAAATATTTTTTGTAAGTTCAGGGAATACAAAGTTCTCAACTTGTTGGATTTCACTAGCAAAAGGAAGAGAATGTCTGTTATTGTTAGGGACGAGGACGGCCAGATTCTTCTCCTATGCAAAGGAGCTGATAGGTATGCCACCGGTCATGTGATTGAGTTCTACCTCCCCCCACCCTCGAGTTTTCTTATTTTTGCCACTTTCATTTTCATTGCTTTTCTTGAGGCTGCCCTTGAGCTCCACAGATTTGCTCTTGAATTTAATACTCTCTTTGTTTTACAGCATCATCTTTGATAGGCTATCAAGGAATGGTAGAATGTTTGAGGAAGCAACAACCAAGCATTTGAATGAATATGGAGAGGCTGGACTGCGGACGCTAGCACTTGCTTACAAGAAACTCGATGAAGCTAAATATGCTGCTTGGAATGAAGAGTTCACAAAAGCTAGAACCACAATTACTGGTGATAGGGATGCAATGCTCGAGCGTCTTGCTGATATGATGGAAAAGGACTTGATACTTGTTGGTGCAACTGCTGTAGAGGACAAATTGCAGAATGGAGTATGTCATATATCTTATGAATGCTTTGAGACTATTAATTAATTACTCTCTCTCTCTCTCTCATTTTTTCTTTATTTCTTCTCCGTAGGTGCCTCAGTGCATTGATAAACTTGCACAAGCTGGTCTAAAGATCTGGGTTCTGACAGGTGATAAGATGGAAACTGCAATTAATATAGGGTCTGTTTCTTGCCTGCAAAACGTAGCTCAATTATCTTAAGATCTTATAACAACTCACTGGTCAAAACTTTTAGGTGCTAACATGAAGTTTGTCATCATGCAGATTTGCTTGTAGTTTGCTTCGACAGGGTATGAAGCAGATATGTATAACAACAATGAACACAGATGCAGTAGTGCAGGATCCCAAACAGGTAAATATCTTCAGGCCAAAATGTGGAATAATCTTTGGCGATTTAATTTATGGCGCCTTAGTTTACTTATTCTCCTTTTCTGTTTAGGCTGTAAAGGAGAATATTTTAATGCAAATTACCAATGCAACCCAAATGGTTAAGCTAGAAAAGGATCCCCATGCTGCATTTGCTTTGATCATTGATGGAAAAACTCTAACTTATGCTTTGGAGGATGACATGAAGAATCAGTTCTTGAATTTAGCGATTGGTTGTGCTTCAGTCATATGCTGCCGTGTCTCCCCAAGGCAGAAGGCTCTGGTGGGATTTATTTATTTGTCCTATTAAAGAATTTCGTTACTTGTCTTTCTTTTCATAGATGACCTGTTTGGACATTTCTTTTGAATATTCATTTATTCAGATTGTCTTTCTTACATTTCTTACTTGGTTATATACTTGTATGGAAATTAGGTAACAAGATTGGTAAAAGAAGGAACTGGGAAAACTACATTAGCAATTGGTGATGGTGCAAA
Organism: Scutellaria barbata; assembly: GCA_028654395.1. Taxonomy (NCBI): domain Eukaryota; kingdom Viridiplantae; phylum Streptophyta; class Magnoliopsida; order Lamiales; family Lamiaceae; genus Scutellaria; species Scutellaria barbata. The sequence goes on along the minus strand of CM053644.1, from coordinate 29,455,261 downwards.
TGATGTTGGCATGATTCAAGAGGCAGATATAGGTGTTGGCATCAGCGGATGTGAAGGAATGCAGGTACAGAATCTCTACTGCATCTGTAACTATATGCTTCTTGAAAATTGCTGAAACTATCTCTCTGAACTACAAAGTTTTCTGTTTTTGTGAGATGATTGAATTGTTCAATATGCCTTGTTGAATTTATTCCCAACTATATATTTTAAATGACCACAAACATTAAAATAAATGTTCTTTAACAGCAAATTTGCTCAAATAATCCAATAAATTTATGATTGTTCTCGCCTCTCGGATCCCAATTCAATTAAGCAGTTCATGTTAAGGATTGCTGCAGATGGTGAGGAGCTTTATCCTGTATTGCACTCTGTATGGGAAATTGCCTGTTTCCGTTTTAGCCTTTCATGTTATTTAGAGATAGAAAGCAAGATATGTTAATGATTTTCTTATCATCAGTATTTATGTTTCTGCCTGGCCTAGATGTCATGATATTATCCTAATTAAATAAATTTTAGTACTTTGAGGTATCACTAAATACCTTTCTGTCTCAACTTTTTTTTTTTTGCTTCCTCTTTTCTGTTGATACATTTGATCGTTTATGATTGATTTATAGTCTTTCTGAGGATCATATTCTCCTATTGTAGCTGTATCTCTTCTTTCCCTGTATATCTCCTAAAGCTTTAATACCAAGGAAAATCATCTTGCTTTCATATGATCCAAAACCGGCTTACTTAGTATCACCTGCCAACTGTTTGCAGGCTGTGATGGCTAGTGACTTTGCTATAGCACAGTTTCAGTTTCTTGAAAAGCTTTTGGTTGTACATGGTCACTGGTGTTACAAAAGAATCGCTCAGATGGTAATTCTTTATGGCTCAAACTATCACCATAATGCTGTTTAAAAGACCTTTTAGTTAATTCATCACGCATTATTTCTAACTTGGGATTCGATTTGCTGAAAGCAGATATGTTATTTCTTCTATAAAAACATTGCATTCGGCCTTACAATCTTCTACTTCGAAGCTTTTGCTGGCTTTTCTGGACAGTCTGTCTATGTTGATTGGTACATGCTCCTATTTAATGTTGTTCTTACATCATTGCCCGTGATTTCGCTTGGAGTCTTCGAACAGGATGTCGATTCTGAAGTATGCTTGCAGGTTCGTTTTTTCTGTTAGCTTGTTTTTCATTAGTAGAAATCTGGATATCGTCTATGCCAGTTTGCTCGACTGATGAAAACTATTCTCACATTGCAGTTCCCAGCTTTGTATCAGCAAGGACCAAAGAATCTGTTCTTTGACTGGTACAGAATATTCGGGTGGATGGGAAATGGCCTATACACTTCTCTCATCGTATTCTTCCTTAACATCATCATCTTTTACGACCAAGCTTTCCGGGTCGGAGGCCAAACAGCGGACATGACAGCGGTTGGGACAACCATGTTCACTTGCATCATTTGGGCAGTGAATTGCCAGATTGCTCTAACAATGAGCCATTTCACCTGGATACAACACTTGTTTGTTTGGGGTAGCGTTGCTTTCTGGTACATTTTCCTCTTCATCTATGGTGAGCTAAATTACGCCCTTGATGTAAACGCCTTCAGAATCCTGTCTGAAATTCTTGGCCCGGCTCCAATCTACTGGACCACCACCCTCTTAGTCACAATTGCTTGCAATCTCCCTTATCTGGCCCACATCTCGTTCCAAAGATTGATCAATCCGCTCGACCATCACATCATTCAGGAAATCAAATGCTACAAGAAACACATTGAGGATCGCCATATGTGGAGAAAAGAACGGAGCAAGGCTCGACAATCGACCAAGATTGGGTTTTCAGCAAGAGTCGATGCAAAGATCAGACAGTTGAAAGGGAGACTGCACAAGAAGTATTCCATTGCTTATAACAATGCTGTACCCCAACAAACTTAAATCTGCATATGGATTACTCTTTTTTTATTTTTTTGGGTGGTTCTTGATAGTTTAGGGGTTTTGACTGGTTGGAATTATGTGTTGCTCTCTTTGTGTTGGGCCATTCTTGATTTATTCTTGATGGAGTATAGTGAGTTTCAGTGAGATGTAGTTTGTCAAAGCCTTAAGCTCCAAGGCTGTTTGTATGTAGAAATATTTGTAAGATTACCAATTCAAGCTTGTGAAGAAGTAGTAGGTACATATTTGTCTCCTATCATTTTTTATCTCTTCCTCTTTTTTTTTTTTCTCCCTCTTGTGATCTTTCTATTATTCTATATAACATGTTTACTTTGGGTCTCAGTTGATACGAAATTATAAAATGAATTCCAAATTTAGTTGATAATATATGATGCTCAAGGAATTGAATAGGGGGATTGGTAAGTTCTACATTTGGTGTATCTAAATAGGTGTGATAATTTATTCAATACTCACCCATTTGAGTATGTTTAATTGTGTATGAATGTGGTGGGTGAAATTTGAGTCGTGAAAAGGTAACAAATTCGACTTAGGTAACAATTATTTGACATCTTGCCATCAAGATAATATTTATACTTAGGTCTTAAAAGACATGCACACTAAATATTTGAGCAGGGCGTGCTTAGGTTTGATCTTTGTGGTCACATTAGTTTTATTTGGGTGTCATATAGTTGTCCCATAAATGTGTTGTTTTTTTTTTCCTCTCATGATTAGTCATATGAAACTAGGTTTTGTTAGATTATTATATTATCTTCTATTGTGATTAGTCTAATGAAATTTAAATTTAGTTATGGCTACTATTTCTAAGACTAGTTAAGAGTAAATTTAAACAACTAGATTTTGAAGGAAAAGAAATAAGACCGATCACCTTAACAAGTCAAATTGTGCATATTAGTGTTAAGAAAAAAATTACAAAAAGTAATTATCAATTTAAACATGTATTTTCAAATACCTACATAATATGTAATTGAAAAACTCGGGCTGCATAATCCTTTGATAAATGTTAAAAATTAGATCATAATAGTTGGATTTAATTTTCTAATAGTTATTTAATGCCAAAAAAAAAAAAGTCCTAGTCATTTGTTTATTATAATTAAAACAAAAGTCAAAAAGAAGTAAAAGTGAAGAAACAGTCACAACATCCTAAAAAAGTAATAATAAACAAACAAATAAATAAATAAAGAAAAGAAAAGTGAAGAAATGGAAATATATATAAATAACCAAAAAAAAAAGGGAAAAAGAAAGTAAGAAAATAAACTAATGGCATTGTTTATTATTATTGGTCTCATCCATCCTCACCGGTGAAATGCACTGGGTGGTTTCTGCATGCCACCTAGGTAGGCGTAATGGCGAAGATAATTGCGTGTGTTTCCGATTTGATCGAATGAGTGATGAACTATCGGTATTTCGTGAGAAATGGCGAAGATTTTCCTCTCTCTTCTCGGTTCTCTCTCTTGAATTCGGTCATTTTCAGCTCTAATTTGATGTAATTTAATCTCGTGAAGGAGGATATAATTCGAGTTTGATTCGTGGATTTGAATGGAGCCGCGTGTGGGGAGCAAGTTCCGTTTGGGACGGAAGATTGGGGGTGGCTCGTTTGGAGAGATCTATTTAGGTATGATTTTTTTGTTCGTTTCTAATGATTATAATGATTGTATAGTTTAAATTTGATGTGTGTTCTTTTTATGGTTATTGTGGATGTTATTTTTGCAGGCACTAATACCCAGACGAATGAGGAGGTTGCAATTAAGCTAGTAAGTCATTGTAAATTATTCTCTTCGAATTTCTGTCTGTAGGTTTTTTTGTTCGAGGACATTCATTTTAATTGTTTTTTCTTCTCCACATTTTAATTTTGATGTAGTTTTTATGATTTATAGAGTTCGATTATTGCTAAACGTGAATACTTGCTTCGAAATTCTATTCTAGAGCTGAAAAAACATATAGTTTTTTTTTTGTTGCTTTTGGATATGGGTTCCTTTTTGATGATTCTCTGAGATGTACATTACTTCTGAGAAATGGAAAACATTTATGGTTTAGTTTAACAGTTTCTGTTGCATGTAACGACTAGTTTTGTGCTCTCACATTCCCTTGATTCTTGGGGTCATATGTTGGTTGTACTCTTTCAGGAATAGTTACATAAACTAAATACGTGGAAACGCTTCAGACATGGAAATGATCATTAGTTTACATACCACTCGCACATTTAAAAGATTCCACCACCAACATCCAATTATGTAATTTATCAACATCTACTAATTAAATACCCAAAAAAAAAAAAACCAAAGGAGGAGAATAGAAGAAGAAAAGCTAGAACGAACTACCTTGATCAAGCTTCCAAAATCTCTACACGTGTTACAAATGCAGCATGAAAAGACAAATTTATGATCGATGAAAGTATTTATTCATCTCCTTATCCTTAAAAATTGAAGCACTCTTGAAAGTTCTATGACAATGCTTGTTAAGATCAAGGCCAATTCTAGATTCAAGTTAGCTGGATTTCATGTTGATATTGGAGCACAAGCTGCTGGAAAGTTCATTAAATTTAGTTTTCTCCAAATTGTTCTCCTGAAAACTTCCCATGCAAGTCTTATGCTGGTAGATTTTATCCTTATGTCTTTGTGCATTTTCTTTGTATAATTCCTTGGATGATGTGTTTTCACATATTTATTGCTAATGCACTCCATTTGAGTTCAGGAAAATGTCAAGACAAAATGCCCCCAATTGCTATACGAGTCGAAGCTGTACAAAATATTTCAAGGAGGAAGTAATTATCCTTTTTTTTTTTGTTGTTTCAGTTACTGGGTATTGTTTCCTTATTGCTTGTTCATATTTATCAGCATCCTCACTTATCAATATTTATTTTTGGCAGGTGGAATCCCAAATATTAGATGGTTTGGGGTTGAAGGGGACTATAATGTTCTTGTTATGGATTTATTGGGACCCAGTCTTGAAGACTTATTTAACTTTTGTAGCCGGAAGCTTTCTTTAAAGACTGTTCTCATGCTTGCAGACCAGATGGTACTGTTTAGTGTTTGCCTGTGTCTGGTTAAAATTTTAAGCAATTTAATGTTTCATACCGCCCATGGAGATTCCCTGTTTTCTTTCAGATTAATCGAATTGAGTTTCTTCACTCTAAATCTTTTTTGCATCGAGATATTAAGCCTGACAACTTTCTCATGGGTTTGGGAAGGCATGCAAATCAGGTGTTCCCTTTTCCTAAATTTGAAGTTTGCCCAATTCAGTTTAACTGGTTGCTTTTTTCAATGTCTTGGAGCCATAACTATTAGGGATGGCAGTGGTCAGGTTTGGGGAATGGTATTACAATCACCATTTGGATAATTGGGATGGGGATGGTGATTCTCCGTTCGGGGAAGGGGGTCACTGCGGGGATTCGGTTTCCCCATTTAAAGTTAAAATAACTTAAATTTTCCTAGTTTTTTGAGCAAAAATAAAGTAAAGCAACAAAAAATCATTATAACAATGAGTCTATGTATCAAAATAAGTTGCATTATAAAATTGGAATGTTCTAAAAATTACATATTCAACATACATTATAGAATAAAAATATTTTTAAAATATATATAAACAGGGTTTGGGGAATGCCATTTTGCTTAATTTGGGGTGGGCGGGGCGGGGATAGGGTGGGGGGTTTGAATACCATCCCCAGACTGTCCTCGCATAAACGGAATCGGAGAATCCCCATCCCCTCAACATCCCTTTTTTTCTTGGGGGGGGGGGGTCCCCATCCCTGCACCATCCCCGTCCCAGTAGGGATGGTTCCCAGCGGGGAAATTGCCACCCTATAACTATATCCTGTCACCTGTAGGTTTATGCCATTGATTTTGGACTTGCCAAGAAATATAGAGACTCCACAACTCACCAGCATATTCCATATAGGTAAGCAGTGTTCTGTTTAGGAATCTTTAAAACTTTGACCTTACATAGTTATTCAGCCTTTTGGTTGTTTAGTTTCAAAATCTCAATTGTGTATTTAAATATTCATGCACGTGATCAGTATAGTAAATTTGAATGCAGAGAAAATAAGAATCTGACTGGAACAGCTACATATGCTAGCATAAATACACATCTTGGCGTTGGTATGCGTGTGTCATATGCCATATCCTTTACCCTTTATAGTTTTGACCTTTAAGATGTAAGAAAGCTGATTTCTTGTTTCTTGTGTTTTTATGATGCTCTACTGCATTAAACGATGGATAGAACAAAGTCGAAGGGATGATCTTGAATCGCTTGGATATGTTCTCATGTATTTTTTAAGAGGAAGGTGTATACATTAATCCTGCATTGTCAGTTCCCTCCACTTCTAATTATTGTGGTATGTCTACTAATCTCTAGAAAAATATGTAGCCTTCCCTGGCAGGGACTGAAAGGTGGAAACAAGAAACAGAAGTATGAGAAAATTAGCGAGAAAAAAGTCTCAACTTCCATAGAGGTAACTTTACCCTCCTTTCTGAATTGGAATTATTCCCTCTTGCGCTAGAGTGACTCTAAAATTCAATCTTTTATGCAGTCTTTGTGCCGTGGTTATCCAACTGAATTTGCTTCTTACTTCCATTATTGCCGTTCTCTGAAATTCGATGATAAGCCAGATTACGCTTATTTGAAAAGAATTTTCCGGGACCTTTTTGTCGGTGAAGGTGGTGAAAATTCCCTTACCTTTCCAATATTTCCTGCCTTTTATAATTAATTTTCATCCTACCACCCTCAATTCATGATTGTATTTCCTTTTTCCTTGCCCTAGCAGAATTTCAATTTGACTACGTATATGATTGGACTATTTTGAAGTATCAGCAGACTCAGCTTGCTATTCCTCCATCACGTGCCCTAGTAAGTAACTTCAATTTAGGCTTACCTGCTCTAGCCACCAAGTTGCAACCTGATGAACTTTGGGACAGGGAGCTGCTGGAACACGTTCAGGGATGCCACATGCTAATAATGAACAAGAATTAGGTGATTTTTCAGTATTATGAGTCACATGATAGGGTTGCAGTGGTTGCTGCCTTATGCATGTATCTGTTATCTGTATAGATAATTATTGAATCTACCGTCGTGGTTTGACCTATTTAACATAAGCCTTAATAATGTTTATAAATTACATATACCTCCCTTGTGCCAGTTGACAGGGGTAATTGGAAGAAACATACAAACCTGAAGGAGGTGGTTGTAGTACCCAAGGGTGTTTAAAATTTCAAAACATATTAGGGTTATTTATTATTTTTGGTGAATAGGTCAAACCTCCAGGTAGTTTTTGCTTTGGAGCAATTTCACTTTCTACAGGAGCTTTTACTTTTCTGCTCTGGCATTTCTGGTAAGCTTGCAGCCATCTATATGCTCAAAATTAAATGATTTATACAATTGTATGCAGGTGGGGAAGAAGGTACACCTCCTGGTCGTACCAGAAACTTTTTAAATTCTGGAAACTTGTCTGGACCGAGACATCCAGTTACAAGTGGTACTGCCATGTCTAAAGATGTAAAACCTCTCTCTCTCCCCCCCCCCCCCCCCCCACCACATAGGACATGATTTTTGTAAAAGTTGGCTATACGTATACCTGAAATGGGGGGTCTATGATAGTTGAATGTCATACCACGTGTTAGAAGAAATTTCTTATTACCAATTGTAATAAAGAGAAATCTAGAGAAAATGGAGGATAGTGAAAGTGGTTATTTTTTGTCTCAGAATGAAGGTTATTAATGAGGTTGGGCGGGAGATGATGTGGAGAACCACTTCTCTGTTTCTTTTTTTGTTTCTTAAGAGGTCCCAACTACTATGGCTGTCGCATGAGCTTACTCAATCTCATTGATTGCTACTTTTCCTCTTCTTATTTTCATGTGGTTTGGTCTAATGGTTTCTGCAGAGGCGACCGGCTGTTTCTAGTGGTCCAGATCCCAAGATTTCTGGGAACGACAATGACTTTTCACGTGCCCGTACTGCAGATGCACTCAACAAAAATTTGCCAGTAGTTTTATCGGATCATAAACACACATCTTCTCCTAGAGATCCCTCAAACATAAAAAAGTTTGAATCTACCCTCAAGGAAATGGAGAGCCTCAACTTTGGCCAGGAGGAGAGGACACATTATTAGCTGAACTGGTAGCTACTGTGTCTTACTTAATCACTGTGTAAATATATGCTAACCTATTGGCACTCAATATTATCCGGCAAGGTAGGCTGCTTAAGGAAATCTGGACCAGTAAATGATGCAGAAATTTTTCGGAAAGTACATAATAAACAATAGATCAGTTGACTTCAATGTTGAGAAGAGATCATCAATATGGTGAAAGTGATATTCATTGTGTTGTATCAGCAAGGTTAAGATACTTGGGATGTTGTACCACCTCAAAAATGTTTTTTAAATTAAGTTAAATTTCGTAGTGTTGTACTACCCCATTCTTTGGATTTACCATTATTATGGCTAGCAGTTTTGAAATTTTTTACTCTTGAAGTTCTCACAACCTGATGTCCATAAGTTCATCTCTAATGTTATATGTTCATTGTGTTCTAAAAGTAATTGCCTTGTTGATTTTGTGGAAGTCATTAGTTTGAGCCTAATTATTTTGTGTTCTTTTTCTTTGTGCAATTATCCACCTACTTTTCTTGATGCACTGGTATATGCTATTTTGTTATGTAGACCATGCTTTCATTACATTAGTTATTGCAAGGGACCAACTTCAGTCGAAGGATTCAAAGGATAATTTTTTTTTAATGATAGTTTAGGGGTTTTGACTTTGACTGGTTGGGATTATGTGTTGCTGTCTTTGTGTTTGGCCATTCTTCATATATTTTTGATGTAGTGTAGTGAGTTTCAGTGAGATGTAGTCTGTAACTTTGTACCAATTCAAGCTTGTAAGTATATATTTCTCTCTCTCCCCCTTTTTTTTTTTTCCTTGGCCAAGTGTGATCTTTCTATATGATAAATTTATAATTATAAGTTTTTGCTACAATGGGAAAAATGAATTTCAAATTTAATTGATATGAGAAAATATAAGATGTTCAAGGAATTGAATTATATATTTGATACTGACCTATATGAGCAATGAGCATGATTAATTATTTAGTTGTGGAATTTGGTTCGCCAAAAGATAACAAATTGGAAATAGTATTTAAGTCTTAAAAGACATGTACAGATCGAGAAATAGTCACAACAGTTTTATTTGGATGTTATGTAGTCAGTAATTGTTACATAAATGTGTTGCTTTTAAATTGTTTCCCCTTATGATTAGTCATATGAAACTTAAGTACCATCATTAAATTATTATTATTATTATTATTATTATTATTATTATTATTATTATTATTTTATATTACGATTAGTCTGATGAAATTTAGGTTTAGTCTCATACATCTGTTGGTACTAGTAAAATTAGTGGGAGTGAACTTAAATAACTTGATTTTGAAAGAAAACAAAAGATAGGTTTGAATATTAACATATCCTAATTAGATATTTGTGTCATAGTAAAAAAAAATAAAAAGAATTTTTTTTATCAATTTGAACATTTTTGTTAAATACCTATATAATATATAATTAGAAAACTCACACTGCATTAATCATTCAATTCCTAATATACTCCATCAAATTTGAATATGTCTATAATCCTTTGATATATATTAAAAAATAGCTCGACATACTTGGATTTTTATTTTTTATTTTTACAGTCATCGACTGCCAAAAAGCTAATAGTCAATTTATTTATTATCAATTTATAATTAAACAAAAGTCAAAAGGAAAATATAAAGTAAAAGTGAAGAAACAGTCAACACATCCTTTAAAAAAAAAAAGGAAAGAAAGAAAGGAAAAGAAAAGAAACGTGAAGCAACACAAAAAAATAAAAGAGTAAATAAAATGAAAACGGAAAAAGAAGGTAAGAAAATAAATTAATGGCATTGTTTATGATTATTTGGCGCTACCCAGGTCTGGTGTAATGGCCAAGGAAATTGCGTGTGTTGCCGATTAGATCGAATGAGTGGTGAATTATCGCTATTTCGTGCCAAATTGATGTTCCTCTCTCTCCTAGGTTCTCTCTCTAGAATTCTGTCATTTTCAGCTTTAATTTGATGTAATTTAATTTCGTGAAGGAGGATAAAATTTGAGTTAGAATCGTGGATTTGAATGGAGCCGCGTGTGGGGAACAAGTTTCGGTTGGGACGGAAGATTGGGGGTGGCTCATTTGGAGAGATCTATTTAGGTATGGTTTTTTTTTTTTTTTTTTTCGTTTCTAATGAATTTAATGATTAATATTGTTTGAATTTGATGTGTTTTCCTTTTTTGGTTATTGTGGGTGTTATTCTTGCAGGTACTAATATTCAAACAAATGAGGAGGTTGCAATTAAGCTTGTAAGTCATTGTGAATTATTCTCTTTAGAATATGTTTGTTGTTTGTATGTTTTTTGTTTGTGGACATTCTGGTTCATTGAAATATGTTTTTTCTTATCCACATTTTAATTTTGATGTATGCTTGCTTCGAAATTCCATTCTAGTGCGTAGCTTCCTTTTTTTTTTTTTTTGGTTGTTTATATACATGGGTTCTTCTTTTGATGATTCTCTGAGATGTGCATTACTTCTGAGGAATGGAAAACGTTTATGGTTTAGTTCAACAGTTTCAGTGGCACGTAATGACTAGTCTTCTGCTCTCACATTCCCTTGTTTCTTGGGGTCATATATTGTACTCTTTTGGGAATGGTGCTATACACTAAATACTCGGAGACTTTTCTGACATAGAAAGGATCACAAGTTTACGTGCTACTCGCACATTTAATTTGAGTGTTAACTTTGTAAAAGATTCCACTGCCAACATCCAATTATGTAATCAATCAACTTTCAACAATAAATACCCCCCCCCCCCCCCAAACACACACACAAAAGGGAGAATAGAAGAAGAAAAGCTATAACGAACTACCTCGACCAAGCTTCCAAAATCTGTACACGTGTTATAAATGCAGCATGAATAGAAAAAATTACGATCAAGGAAAGTATTTATTCATCTCCTTATTCTTAGAAATTGGAGCTCTCTTGAAAGTTCTGTGTGGTTGCTTGTTAAGATCAAGGCCCATTCTAGACCCCAGTTAGCTGGATTTCATGTTGATATTGAAGGAGCACAAGCTGCTGAAAGTTCATCAATTTAGTTTTCTCCAATTTGTTCACCCGAAAACTTCCCATGCAAGTCTTATGCTGGTAGATTTTATCCTAATGTCTGTGCATTTTCTGTATATAATTCATTGGATGATGTGTTTTAACATATTTATTGCTCAATTTTTTTAAGAATGCATTCCATTTGTGTTCAGGAAAATGTGAAGACAAAACACCCCCAATTGCTATATGAGTCAAAGTTGTACAAACTATTTCAAGGAGGAAGTAATCATCCTTTTTTGTTGTTTCAGTTACTGGGCATCGTTTCCTTTTTGCCTGGTCATATTTATCAGCATTCTCACTCGTTGTCAATAATTATTTTTGGCAGCTGGAATCCCAAATATTAGATGGTTTGGGGTTGAAGGGGACTATAATGTTCTTGTTATGGATTTATTGGGACCCAGTCTTGAAGACTTATTTAACTTTTGTAGCCGGAAGCTTTCTTTAAAGACTGTTCTCATGCTTGCAGACCAGATGGTACTGTTTAGTGTTTGCCTGTGTGATTAAAATTTTAAGCAATTTAATGTTTCAGTATGCCCATGGAGATTCCCCGTTTTCTTTCAGATTAATCGAATTGAGTTTCTTCACTCTAAATCTTTTCTGCATCGAGATATCAAGCCTGACAACTTTCTCATGGGTTTGGGAAGGCGTGCAAATCAGGTGTTCCCTTTTCCTGAATTTGAAGTTCGCGCATTCAGTTTACTGGTTGCTTTTTTAGAAGTTTTGGAGCCATAACTTATATCCTGTCACCTGTAGGTTTATTCCATTGATTTTGGACTTGCCAAGAAATATAGAGACTCCACAACCCATCAGCATATTCCATATAGGTAAGCTGTGTTCCGTTTAGGAATCTTTAAAACATAGGTCTTACACAGTTATTTGGCCTTTTCATTGTTTAGTTGTCAAATCTCTATTGTATATTCTAAATATTCATGCACGTGATCAATATAGTAATTTTTAATGCAGAGAAAATAAGAATCTGATTGGAACAGCTAGATATGCTAGCATGAATACACATCTTGGCATTGGTATGTGTGTGGCATATGCCCTATCATTAACCCTTTTTAGTTTTGACCTGTAAGATGTAAGAAAGCTAATTTCTTGTTTCTTCTGTGTTTGATTATGCTCTACTGCACTAAATGATGGCTAGAACAAAGTCGCAGGGATGATCTAGAATCACTTGGATATGTTCTCATGTACTTCTTAAGAGGAAGGTGAGTACATTAATCCTACCGTGTCAGTTCACTCTACTTCTAGTTATTGTGGTATGTCTGCTCATCTCTAGAAAAATATTTAGCCTTCCCTGGCAGGGACTGAAAGGTGGAAACAAGAAACAGAAGTATGAGAATATTAGCGAGAAAAAAGTCTCAACTCCCATTGAGGTAACTTTACTCTCGAATTGGAATTATTCCCTCTTGCGCTAGACTGTCGCTAAATTTCTATCTGTTATGCAGTCTTTATGCCGTGGCTATCCAACTGAATTTGCTTCTTACTTCCATTATTGCCGTTCTCTTAGATTCGATGATAAGCCAGATTACGCTTATTTGAAAAGAATTTTCCGTGACCTTTTTATCCGCGAAGGTTTTGAATTTTCCCTTACCTTTCCAGTATTTCCTGCCTTTTATAATTGATTTTCCTACCACCTTCAATCCATGCTTGTATTTTCTTTCCCTTGCCCTGGCAGGTTTTCAATTTGACTACGTATTTGATTGGACTATTTTGAAGTATCAGCAGTCTCAGCTTGCTACTCCTCCATCACGTGCCCTAGTAAGTAACTTCAGTTTAGGCTTACCTGCTCTAGGCACCAAGTTGCAACCTGATGAATTTTGGGACAGGGAGCTGCTGGAACAAGTTCGGGGATGCCACATGCTAATATTGAACGTGAATTAGGTGATTTTTGAGTATTATTTGAGTCACATGATAGGGTTGCAGTGGTTGCTTCCCTATGCATGCATCTTTTATCTGTATAGATAATTGTTGAAACTACCCTTGTGCTTTGACCTAGTTAACAAAAGCCTTAATAAAGGTTATAAATTACATATACCTCCCTCTTGCACCAATTGACAAAGGTAATTGGAAGAAATATACAAACCTGAAGGAGGTGGTTGTAGTATGCAAGGGTATTTGTAATTTCAAAACATATTAGGTGTTTTTTTTATTTTTTTTTGTTGTTGTTGAATAGGTCAAACCTCAAGGTAGTTTTTGTAATATATCCTTATTTGTAAACAAACTAGCTGCTTTCTTTGGAGCAATGCCACTTTCTGCAGGAACTTTTACCTTTCTGCTGTGGCATATCTGGTAAGCATGCAGCCATCTATATGCTCAGGGTCAAATTATTTTTACAATTGTATGCAGGTGGGGAGGAAGGCAAGCCTCCTGGTCGTAGCAGAAACTTGTTAAATTCTGGAAACTTGTCTAGACTGAGACATCCAGTTACAAGTGATATTTCCATGTCTAAAGATGTAAGACTACTCTCTCTCTCCCCCCACTCCCACATAGGACATATGAGTTTTGTAAAAGTTGGTGATACGTGTACCTCTATGATAGTTGAATGTCATACCATGTGTTAGAAGAAATTTCTTGTTAACATATGTAATAAAGAGAAATCTAGAGAAAATGGAGGGTAGTGAAAGTGGTTATTTTTTGTCTCAGAATGAAGGTTATCAATGAGGTTGGGCAGGAGATGATGAGGAGTACCATTTCTCTGTTTCTTTTGTTTCTTAAGAGCTCTCAATTACTTTGGCTGTTGCATGATCTTACTTAATCTCATTGATTGCTACTTTTCCTCTTCATATTTTCATGTTATTTGGTTTAATGATTTCTGCAGTTATCTAGTTCCAACGTTGTCCGGGTAATGGGATCATCAAGGCGACCTGCTGTTTCTAGTAGTCGAGATCCTGAGATTTCTGGGAATGACAGTGACCTTGCACGTGCCCGTACTGCAGATGCACTCAACACAAACTCCAGTACTGCCCAGAGAAATTCGCATGTAGTTTTATCAGATCATAACCGCCCATCTTCTACTAGAGATCCCTCAAACATAAAGAATTTTGAATCCACCCTCAAGGGAATGGAGAGCCTCAACTTTGGCCATGAAGAGAGGACACATTATTAACCGAACCAGTTGCTACTGTTTCTTGCGTAATCCCTATGTAAATATATGCTATTCCCATTAGAGCTCATTATTATCCAGCAAGGTAAGCTGCTTGAGGAAATCGGGTCCAGTAAATGATGCAGAAATTTGTGGAAAGTACATAATAAACAAGAGATCAGTTGACCTCCGCGTAGAGACGAGATCATCAGTGTTCTCGATATGGTGAAATTCATTGTGTTGTATCAGCAAGGTTAAGTTACTTGGGGTGTTGCACCACCTCAAAAATGCTCTTTATATTTACCTTCTTTAAGTTTAGTAATGTTGTACTACCCCATTCTTTTGATTTGCCATTATGATGGCCAGTAGTTTTGAAATTTTTACTCTTCAAGTTCTCACAACTCAAATGTCAATAAGTTCATTGTAATGTTATATGTTCATTGTTGGAGCATAATTAAGGTGGAATTATTCACCTACTTTTCTTGATGCACTTCTCCTGTCCTCCTCATAGTAGATATATGCTATATTCTTGGTATGTGCAACAAACTTCATCTTGGTTGTTATGTAGACCATGCTTTCATTACATTAGTTATTGCAAGGGACCAACATCTGTCAAAGGATCCAAGATTTTGTCTCTAAGGTACCAGGTTTCACATGCTATGGCTGTACCAATTGCTTGCCTCCTTTGTCCATCAAATCTTCCATTCATGATTTCTTTCTTTTATATTTATATGTATTTCTTTTGTTAAAGAAAGCTTTCCGATTTGGAAAAGAAAAGGAAATGACATAAATGGTCATAATAAATGGTGGTGGAAAATGTGTTGCTTTAGTCAAATTAACAGAAAATGTGCACATGCATTTTCTGCACTAACTCTGAGAACACATTTATTTCCCGTAAAGCAATGTTCATCTGCTTTGGACATCTTGGGGAAATTTTACTTTTGCTACTTTAATCTTACAGAAATATAAATGAGATATTGTTATCAATATCAGAAAGGAAAAAAGAAGGAAATTGTATTAATAGTCGAAATTCAACATGCGATTTTAAGAAAAATTAGAACTACTTTAATACTTAAATCACTTAAAATATCAAATACATTAATAAGTCCGCGACATTGGTATAAATGAAGTTCTGTTCCATCAACAATTTGTGTTGCTACAACAATTGTTCAAAATTAACTAATGTATATATGATCATTATTATCAAAATTATTTCACGTCATTTAATTATAGAAGATGCAATATTAGCATATATTAATGACATTTGTATGATATAGTCTACACAGATGAGAAAGTGTAAACTGATTCAATGATCATTTGATTTACTTGGAGAATAATAATAAAATTAAGTTTTCGTTACTTTTTTGAAAATACCAATATTACCCCCCCGTTTTGACGATATTTTGACCGACATCACGAATTTCATTAGTCTTTCCAAAAACTGTTTGATAATTAAGCTACTTGACGTCCTAATTCCGCTTTGGAAGAAAAGTAATCTGTAATTAGCTAACAAATACCACAAACTTATTTTCACGAGATGTAATAAATTAATAATTATTAAAACCTCATTGTTTCATCATTTTTCTCATATATTGTTACTACCTCTGTTTTTCATTGCTGTAGATTTTTTCATTATTTCCAAGAATGATTGATTAATGAAGATGAAAACATTAGGCCACCTCATTTCATGACAACCAGGGTTTAAAATCAAACCTTGATTAATGAAGATGAAAACATTAGGCCACCTCATTTCATGACAACCAGGGTTTAAAATCAAACCAAACAATTTGAACATTCCATGCATCACTAATACATATAGCTAAAATGAAATAATATATCAAACTATTCCAGCTCAAATTAAACTCAAATTGATTATCTAAAAGCATCAATAATGACAAATTATCATGATCATCATCATCATCAAGAACTTCACAAATCGCAACCCCTTGATTAGAAAGATATAATGTGGATATATGTTACCACTTCATTTCATCATCTGATTTCATAGTACAATTTCTTGATCTATAAGATTTCCAAACTCATTCAAGACATCCTCAACCTAATTAAACCTACGGATAAACACAAAAAAAAAAAAAAATCACCAGATTCCATGAATAGCAGAGTTGCAAGTATCCTTGATCCATCTGAAACTCTTTCTGAAAGAGGTTTTCATTTTACCCTCGACTCCATATGCTTTATAACCAGCAACTCTCTTCTTCCTCTGCAACTCTGCATCCATACCCAAATTCCAACTCTTTGAACTACTCAGATTTCTGCTCTTCTGGATTTTCACTTCTTTGAAGCTGTAATCAAGATTATTCTGAGCTGGGTTGTAATCTGATGTGCTGTAGCTTCTCAGATCATTCATGTTCCTTGGCTCCTGCATACCCCCGCCTTCCCTGCTTGATTTACATCTTGAAAATTTATCCATGGATTTATTCCAACTAACTAACTAATTCCACAAGGGTTCTTTATGTTTTTTGGAAAAGAAAGATCACTGGAAAACAGAAAGATTTGAGAAGAAAAGGGTTTCTTCGGATTTGCTTTAAGCTGGTCGAATTTACGGAGATTTTTTAAGAAGCTTTTTAAATGAAGCTTCTTCTTCTTCTTTTATTATTATTATTTTAAAATTTATTGTTTTTTTATTTCAATTATTTGCATGTTGATGCATGAGCTGGTGCGGTGCGTGCCACGTGTCATCGTTGACCGTTGATTTTTCAAATATACATTTCTTTAATAAGCCTCCCATGTGATGGAACTTAATTTTCAAAGAATTATATCATGTTGGATTTGGCTTCTCAATGTAAAGCAATTTTAAGTCAAGTTGATATCAGTTTGGCTCGAGTTCAGATTACAAATGGGTAAAAAAATATCAAATTACTACATGAAAATTAAAATTATTCATTGATGATCAAATAATAATATTTAAATAAACTTTTTTAAGAAATAAAACGAATATATTGGTCCCCAGATAATAAATGACACAATTTTGATAGATCAGCTATTACTTAGTTTAATGAAAAGAACGGCGGCAGTTTCAATGAATGGATATTACGGGTCAACGTTGTCAGTCTGGATTTTGACTAAATTTAACTTTTCACGAATAATTGAATAACGCAGAAAAAACATAAATAACGATGATTCGATATACTACGAATCTAAATGAAATTAAATATTATATTCATTAAAATTTATTTTATCCTAATAAAAAAGGTACAAAAGCTTTAGTTTGAAATATTAGCATTACAAATCTCGGAATTTCATCACTAATTATTTTATGAAAGTGTGCAACAACTTTCTTGCAAATTGAAAATCTTCCTCATATCACATTATAGCTGTATTTATGTCAATTAATACTATTCATTGTTTGGTTTAGGCTTGAGTGATTCAGTGAACCTTTAACTTAAAATTCTTGAATAATTAAATATTTATAAATATTAAAGTAATATGTTTGTTGACAAGAATATAAAATATCTATCAAAGAACAATTCTTAATATATCCATTAATAATATATAATTCATCCCAATTATATAAAAAATGAAATTAATAAGTAATAAAACTATTCAGCAGATATTATTGGGCGAAGATAAATAAAATATTGGGCCTATTAATGCTTGTTGGCCCAATCATCATTTATTTGATGAGCCCAATGCTCAACCCATTCAATTATCTAAACTGAATAAATATAGTTCATTATTCTGCATTAAATCATGTGGTATTTCTTTTTTATTCTAAACTTTTGTATATTTTAAACATGCAAAAGAAATTACCTAGAGAAAAACTTTCAACTAACTGTCAGTAATATTATTTTCACAAAGTGTCACTATTGTTAGCGCAATCTAATCAATAGATATTTAATAAAATCATTGATTAAATAAATTTATTAATGACGTGCATATACACGTGTTATTTGTTAGTACACAGAAAAAGGACTTCATACTATCTTTTGGTGGTTTCGGGCTGGATCTTGTCACTAACGGACCGAATATCAGCTCTTTACCAAACCCAGCCCAACCCGCAGCACATATTATTCCTATTTAAGGTTATTTGGGCCTGATCCGCAGCATACATTGCAGTTGATTTGGGCCCAATCCGTAGCATACGTTACAGTTGACTTGGGCCTGGTCAGCAACGGGTTAAACTCTTTTTATATTTGGTCATGCAGCTTATACATTAATGGCTTCCTCATATGGGGTAAAATGAAATTAGGGATCGTCAATTGCACCTTTTGTAATATCAACTATCATAGGATCATGTAATACACGGATTTTAAAATAAATAAATTAAATATAGTAACACTGGAAATCATAAATATTGTTTATATTAATTTTTTTTTTAATGATTTTGAGTTATACATATAGTCTAGTTTAGTACTATAGATAATAGAGTTTGATTAATATATCATTGAGTTATTTATGTTGAATTCTAAAGAAACCTATTTCTTCTTTATATTTTTATCTTGAAAAATGTATATGTTGTTACGTATATAATTAACAAAAATGATTAATAAAAAAACAAAATGCGCCATTGCAACCATATGGATATGACAGTAAGATTTGAATTTCCACTTCAAAATAGTGAATGTCGATATAAAAATGATTGTGGTACAGAGTGAATAAAATATTTGATTTTTCTAATATGAATTAGAAAATAAATAATTTTCATGAGTAAATATATATTTTTAGTGGTAACAAGTAAGCACAAGTTTATAAGTTTTGATTGATTTACAACATCCCTCTATAGATCTGTAATGACGAAAAAGCCCATGGAAGTAGGGTTAATGGACAAAAGGGGCTATCGTTTATGCCAATATCAAATATTCCAATTGCACTGCTTTAGCTCCCCACTTCTCTAATTAATCAATCACCTTACTTCCAGATTCTCTTGAAATTTCCCGCATAATAATTGAATCCCTTTTTGATGCTGTAGATCTTCTCTGCTTCACCCGAATACTGAATCGAAGTTAAGGTAGCAAAACTCTCTACTTTTATGTTTCGTTTATTCTTAAACGGTCGTGCTGTGATTTTTTGCGGATTCAGATCTTATAATCAGTTTTCATTGTTTTGCTGAATTTATTGTTTATGCAGTATGTGGTATTTTGTTTATTGTTTAGGTAATGTAAAATTTAACTAAATAATGAGGTGATTTTGCGGGGTTGTGGATCCTTTATGTGAATTGGGATCTAGGTTTGTTTGAAAAATATGAAATATACCGGAAAAATAATTTCTTGTATTAAGTGTTGAGATTCAGATATGTTAAAGATGATGAATATGAAATTATCAAAAGAAAAAAAAAAAGATGGTGAATCTGTCCGTGTGGGCACCTTCTTATGATGTTGTAATTGTAATATTTTTCATGTGAGATCACCCAAAATGTTGACTTCAGATATAATTTTTTTATGTTTAATTGTTAGAACGGATGTAATTGTGTTTGCTTGAAGAAGTTGATAGCTTTTACTCTAGCCAATAGTGGTGGAGGAATGAGTGTGGTTTGTGGGTTGTAAGTGTAGGACTCTTTTGTGTCTATAATACAGTTATAAAATGTGCAAGCTTTTGGCCGATAGCTAATGCAGGTATCCAAGTTTTCTTCTTATGAGAGTGTGTTTATCTGCCACGTTTACTTTTGTTGTAATTTTTATTTGTGTCGGTCTGAATGAATGCCAGATAAAGTGTTCTGGCAATGGCTGATAACAATGAAGCAACTGAAAACCACATTACATCTGGCGATAATAGTGTACCCTTAGAAAACGACAATGAAATATCAATTGATGCCTTAGCAAGGAAGGTGCAAGAGTCTCTCTCACTGGCAAAGAAGCATAAGTTTTGGGAAACCCAACCTGTTGGTCAGTTCAAAGAAATTGGGGATACGAGCCTACCTGAAGGCCCGATTGAACAGCCAACTCCAATCTCTGAAGTCAAACAAGAACCGTATAACCTTCCAACTCCTTACGAGTGGATTACATGTGATATAGATTCGGAAGAGGTTTGCACTGAGGTGTATAATTTATTGACTAACAATTATGTCGAGGATGACGAAAACATGTTCAGATTCAACTACACAAAAGAGTTTCTTCGATGGGCACTTCATCCTCCTGGTTATTACAAGAGCTGGCATATTGGAGTGAGAGTGAAGAGTTCCAAAAAGTTGGTTGCGTTCATTACCGGTGTTCCCGCAAAAATCCGTGTCCGGGATACTGTTGTTGTGATGGCCGAAGTGAACTTTCTCTGTGTTCATAAGAAGCTTCGATCAAAAAGGCTCGCTCCGGTTATGATTAAGGAGGTTACTCGTAGGGTTCATATGGAGAATATCTGGCAAGCAGCTTATACAGCAGGTGTAGTCCTACCCACACCCATAACAACGTGTCAGTATTGGCACAGATCGTTGAATCCGAAGAAGCTCATTGATGTTGGGTTTTCTAGGCTTGGTGCAAGGATGACAATGAGCCGTACAATAAAGCTGTACAAGTTGCCTGATCAAACAGCAACTCCTGGGTTCAGAAAGATGGAACCTCACGATGTTCCAGCCGTCACTCGTTTGCTGAGGAATTATTTGAAGCAATTTGTCGTTGCTCCGGACTTCGATGAGGATGATGTAGAACATTGGCTGCTTCCAAGGGAAGATGTTGTGGATAGTTTCTTGGTTGAAAGTCCCGATTCTCATGAAATCACTGATTTCTGCAGTTTTTACAGCCTCCCGTCTTCTATACTTGGTAGCCAAAATCATTCCGTTCTAAAGGCAGCCTATTCTTACTACAACGTGTCAACAAAGACTCCATTGCTTCAATTGATGAATGATGCTCTCATCGTTGCCAAGAAGAAGGATTTTGATGTTTTCAATGCTTTGGATGTTATGCACAATGAGACTTTCTTGAAGGAACTGAAGTTCGGGCCAGGAGATGGGAAGCTTCACTACTATCTCTACAACTATCGAATGAAGCATGTTTTAAGACCATCAGAGCTCGGCCTCGTGCTCTTATAGGCTCGAAAGATCAAAGGATTCAATAAGAGTCGATTTTCTTTGTCATTTTTGTAACTTTTTGAGGAAGAAGTGTTCCTTTACAGTCCCTTCAACTTGATATGAAGCAACGAAATAGATAAACAGAACATTGTGACTCAATATTTGTCCCGAGTTTGGTTTCATTTATGCTGCAGTTTATTTGTCTCTGTTGTATTGTTTTATAAACTGGATGAGAAATTGTGGTTGGATAAATGTAGTGTGCTATCTTCTTTGAAGTTTGATCGTGTTTTAACCTTGCATCGCTGTTACCGTTGTTGTTAATCGAATTGATCTGCAATTGGTGAACGATTTGATTGGCTGTGCATCTGATTTATCAAAAAAATAATTATTTTCTCATTTGGTACTCTTTCAGACCCCTAAGAGAAGCCATGTTTCTCACTTATATTCATCAATTTATGTACATTATTTAAAGTTTGTTAGAACTAATAAGAGGTTGGCAACAAGCTTACAAGAACAATTTAAATTTCAATTAGAATCACATAAAGTTTTCCGGAACATATGAGACATAGGAATTAGGAAGTGTGTAAGAATGCAATATAACGGAATGCTAAAAGGCAATCAATAATAAAGCTTACAGTATGATGGAATATTTAATGCTATAAAAAAAATTGTAGCGTAGTCATGTAAGAAAGACAAAAAAAAAAAAAAAGAAAAAAGAAAAAGGGCAATCAATTATAAAGCTTGAAATTTAAACAATCACATGTATTAAAATGATTAAACAAAGGCCTAAAAATATCCAAACTTCTAAAAGAATATGTTATTTTGATCAATTCTTCTAGATTGTCAATAGAATACAATCTTGGCCAACCTGTGGGATGTGCACAAATTCGGTGATATGTGTAATGACATAAAAGATGTCTAGATTAAAATTTAAATTAATTTTAATTTTTTTTCCAAATGATGTGCGAAGAACTCCTAAATCCAATTTATGGTGTGTAAGTTTCGCACTCATTTTTGGCCAAAATTAAACCAAATAGACAAATCATAACTAAATCGACCACTTTGGAAGACATAAATCTCACAAATGGTTAGTTTTCTTTTTATATTTTTTATTTTTCGGCCTTACCATGCTTAAACTATTCGAATTAGGCTTGTTACTCTTACAAAGGCCCAGAAAAAAGAAAAAAAAAAAAAAAAAACCCACCATAACTGCAACTCACAACAAAGGCAGAATGAACTCAAATATTGAATAAGAACTGCCTTCCAACCATCAAAATTACACAAGTAGAACCCTCAAGGCAGAATCAGAGAGAGAGAGAGAGAGAGAGAGAGAGAGCTATGCAGAAATGGAGAGAATGTACAACTTCTAAGTTCTAACTAGCTAGCTTTTCTATCAACATTCGATAAAACAAGGAGCGTTCCTCAATTCATATGCCCCAACTTAATAGATTCATCAGTACACAAGCTTGAGCCAGTTGGACTTCAAGAATCAAAATTAATCTCCACCAAAACTGGAACATTTCCTTCCTCAACAGATCATACACAAGAAAATAGTATTTCGATAACATAAGAACTAAGCCATGAAGATGAATTCACCACGACAACCTGAAAAACGAAATACATGAACAGATCATGAAGTGTTTGAACTAGTTATCCTATATAAATTAGGAACAGACAGATTAACACAAGATGGTAGGTAGCTAGGAAAAGGAAAATATTGGTATAAAAGACTTACATTTTCGAAAAATCTCTTTCAAGCATGAAACCACTGCATCTGCATCGTCAGCCATTTGTGAGACCCTATCAGACTCTTCAACTGCTTCAGCCGCTACAGAGGATTTGTGTTCTGCCTCAGCAATCTTTTGTGCAGCTGTTTTAGCTGCATCTTCCACTGTTTCAGTTGAGATGTTCGACCCGAACACTTGTATTGGCTTTGTTGACCTAACAGTTTTTTGCTTTGGCGATGGTGTTTTAATACCCAATGATGACTGTTTGAGCTTGTAGCGCTTTTGAACCTGTACAATATTTCATGGGCACACGCATCATAAAATCTAGAGATACTATTCTGCATACAACAGTATGCCAACACAGAAAATTCTAGAGCAAGGCATTCTAGGTCAGAATTAGTTAAACTTCAACACTAATTAAAACATAACTGGAAACACTTGCAAGTTTAAAATGCACATAGACCTACTATGATCGTGCTTGAAATTTTTGTGAAGGTTTAACATCATCAGATCCAGAAATTCACATACCTTCTCAATTTTGCCTTGTATAACAAGTTTCCTCAGCTTTGAACCCAGTAGCCTTCTGAAATTTTGTGGCACCTCATACTTTCTCTGTGAAACATAAATCGTTTTAAAACATTGATATAGTCTTGTAACTGGAAATTATGAAATATCAAGCAGTTATTTGTTGCCTTAATCTAAATTCCAGGAAAGCAAGGCCAGGCAAAAACATGATTCAGCAGATGCTGGAACTGATAATTCCCTCAAAATCCACAAATTTATACAAAAGGCCTAACAGCCAAAAAGTCCAAACTTTGCGACATTTTGCTATTTTGGCCAACATTTCAAGATGGTAAAAATTAGTTGATGTGTATTGACATTATAAAAACCATATCATCTAAAACTAGCCTAATTTAGGTTCAATATTGTGAATGCCACGCCTATAAAAAACACATGGAGGAGTATTAGCTCATACCGTAAATATAGATGGATTTCTATCTATGTTTTGAGTTTAAACCCTACATACTTCAACATTTTATGAATCTTCCGTGATACACACACATTAACTATTTCTAACCATCTGACAAAAAATGACCAAAATTACACTCAATTGGCTAAATCATGGCTAAATTGACAATTTTAAAAAAATTGGCTAAATATCAGAAAGCTTTAGCTTTTTTTAGCTATTACGTTCAATTAAAAATCATTTGTATGTGCGAAAAGGCCTAGCTAAATACAAAGATCTCCAAGTCCAACAATACATAAACTAATTTATTCTTTTAAGTTACAATAATGTTAATTTTAAAGCTCAGTTCAAGTTAAATGCATTATATAATCTAAATCATTTAGTTGTTGTTAAAATCATTTTCACATTAACAGAGTGTGTACACAAATAAGAGGGCAGAAACAGAAAGAAGGTTTGCAACCCAAAATACAGATGCACAAGAAATGGTATGGATGATCATCTCCAACACAAAAGGTTCTTTTCAGATCAGTTCACTAGATGACTTCAAAACTAAAACATCTAATGCTCCAGGACTCACTTTCAAATGAACAAAGCACTCAAACGTCACTATTAATCAAGCTCAATGAATTCCACACACCAATGCAAATTTATGATGCAGCTCATTACTATTAAGCAAATATAGAACAACTCTGCAAGAATAGGATATCATCTGACCTCAATAAACCCCATGATTGCACCAAAATCAGATCCATTGCTGTCCTTGATGGATGAGAGTGCTTCAAGTATCATTTCATTATATCTGAAATATGAGAGAGTCAATCTAATTGCAAGAAAGATTCATGCAACTATATGACTATATCTAAGAAAAGCATAGGCAGCAGATCAGTGATTTAATAAATGTGTGAAGCATCCAATAATTGTATTTCACTTCTAACAGGAAACCACCAATGAAATGGAGTCAGCACTGGAACCTTGAGCAGTTATACAGGAAACCTCAAGTTAACAAAAGCAAATGGTTTTTCCTTGTCAGTGTAAGAGTGTCAATTATGAAAACAATAATTAAAAAACATAATTTTGATCTCAACCAGAGTCTGTAATAAAATATACACAGTAGTTTCACAACTGATGGTCATAATTAAAGAGTACTTATAAATTCATACCAGAATTGTACACGAGGAAATCACTGAAATAAGAGGAAATACATACTTTGGCTTGTTTTTAACACCGTTTGGGCTTTTGGGAGATTTGGCATTGATTTTGTCTTTAGAAGACAAAGTTTGAGTTTCGGGGGGCGAAGCACCAGTAATTGCTTTCCCTTTGGGAGTCGTAGCATTAGCTCCGGAGCCCTGCCCAACGCTACAACCCATGTTCCGCCATTTGTCCTGAGTAAAGGAAAAAGAAAGAGACCAAAAAATATTCAAAAGACAAATCAAAGGAAAATCACACTTGCAAAACAGTCATAAAAATCTCTAGGTGGTCTATTTACTTCAGCACAAGCAATTGCCAACATGATAACCAGACCAGTCCAAAATCACTTGTTTACTTCACAACAGCACTCAGAGCATGATGAATATTTCTTCAAGTAGTACATTGACAAGCAAATAGCTCAAACGATTCACCAGACACATTTAACAAATCACTCAATCACTGATTCCCATATCTTCACCTCGGAAAAATGCCAAGTAAAATATCCATGGGAAAGCCCGATCAAATCCATACGAATGGAACACCATCAACAGTGACATTTTCTACTTTACATAACAAATTGCAGGAAATTCCCCAATATATACCATTCACTGTCCAAATCAGAAATTCACAACACCAACACAACACATATATCAAAACCGGCGGAAAAATTAAAAAATTCACAGAATTCAAAGCCAAATACACGATTAATTCCCATACAAAAAAACGAAACAAAAATCAACATTCAGTAAATTAAAAACCTTGAGGTCAACATTGGAGCGATTAGCGAGTCGGTGCTGAAACTCGGAATCCACCAAAATATGCTTCCACTTTCCGGCGCCGTACCTGGCCACCCCCGCCTTGAGCGCCTCCTCCTCGTCCGCCGTCCACTTCAGTTTGGGATTCCCCATTTTACCCTTGATTGAGGGAGAAGAGCGCCGGTGGAGTACCACAACGCTCTCAATATCTGACAGTCCCGCTCGGTGTACCTCAACGCCGGGCCGTTTTATATCATATCATCGACGCATGACACGTGGCACCTGCTTTCTCTGCCACTTTTTCTTATTTTTGTTTTGTTTTTAATACCATTTTCCTTCATGTATTTTATAGTCAAGTTGATTTAATAACATTGACTTCTTTTTCTCAAAAAAATAATATAATCTTTTATAAAAAAAATTAAATAACATTTTATAAGAAATGTCTCGCATACTTAAATTCATGAGTCGAGTTAAATTCAAATGCAATAACATACATACTTCTTTTATCTTTTTATTTATTAAATGCGTTTGCGACGTATACAGTATAGTGGAAAAATACCATTTAAGCTATTTTTGTATGAAATTTTAAACTTTTAACTCAACCGATCATGTGAATAATCTAAAATTTGTTGTTATTCAATAACAAAACTAAAATTCTGTTATACAAGGTATAATTTAAATTTTAAAATAAAATAATAAAACATCTTTGGTTAAATAATTTATTGAGCCTCTTTACAAGGCTGAAATGTATATAAGTCATTTTAATAATATTTTTTGTTACGTGCATTTGATTTTGCTTGAATCACACCACACCAATAATTGTGGTAATTTAATTAATCAATGTAAATTAATTATTTTTAATTTAATTATGTATAAATTAGTTAATTCTACTTTATATTTAGTATTTAATCTGAAACATATATATTTTCTATATATAGAAACAATTATTTTCTTAATGTTAATAGTGTATAAAAACATCATATCATGAGATATGATCGATGGTGGCATTGTGTTGGATGGTAATTAAAGCAATGATTGTTAGAATGAATAAATTAAATATGTATTTAATAGATTTAATATTTTATTTGACGTATATCGCGTATCAATTCCAAATTTAAAAATGTGTTGAGATACCAAAATTCATCCAAATAGAAGTCATATATTATTGACATATGAAAATTCATCCAAATCGATTAAATATAAATTATGAGATACTTAAATCCATCAAAATCAAATTCAACGTACATGCGTATCAATTATTGTAACTAAATCTTATATAATGGATGAAGATATATCAAAATTTTAATCTTTATAATAAAAAGATTGTGATAATACTAATAAATCATATACAATCTAATAAAGAGAAAACGGCCCAATGTACCCTCTTTCTCTATATTAGAAGCCCAATTACCCCCCTTCTAATATTTTTGCCCTCAATACCCTAATCCTTATATTATTGTCCCCATCTACCCTTTTTTTTGACAAAAATGAACATGATTGGACTAGGGATTGACTGTGTCAGTTGGAACACGAAATAATAAATTTGTTATTAGTAATATTTTTTAATTTTCATTCTAATTAGTAATAGTAATAAATTTTCACTAATTAAATCAATACATACACGAAATAATAAATTTTTTATTAGTAATATTTTTTAATTTTACAAGTGATTATATTAATGTTAATTTCCATTATAACATTATATAAATTATATAATAATACTATTATATATATAATACTATTATTAAGGGTAAACGGCAATTTTTTAAAAAAATTGAGGGGTACACGGCAATTTTTCAATAATTGCCGTGTACCCCACAATTTTTTTAAAAAATTGCCGTTGACTTGTTAATATTGTAATACTATTATTATATAATATATATAATAGAAAACATGTATAAGTTGACCCATTAATTGCCGTGTACTATATATTATTGAAATACTATTATTATATAATATATACTTGTAATTGTCGTGTACTATTATTATACGATATATACTTGTAAATTCCGTGTAAGTTGACTTATTAATTGCCGTATATTATGTAAATTATATAATATAATACTATTTTTTAAAAAAAAAATAAAATTGGGGGGTACACGGTAATTTTAAAATAATTGCCGTGTACCCCTAATTTTTTTCAAAATTTTTTGTTTTCTTATAATTAGTGGAAAAGATATTTTTTAGGGCTACATGGCATTTTTAGAAAAAAATTGTGGGGTAAACTGCAATTTTAGGAAAAAATAAGGGGGTACACGGTAATTTTACAATAATTGCCGTGTACCCCCTAATTTTTTTCAAATTTTTTTGTTTTCTTATAATTAGTGGAAAAGGTTACAAAGCTATTTTTTAGGGCTACACAACATTTTTAGAAAAAATTAGGGGGTAAGCTGCAATTTTAGGAAAAAAAAAAGGAGTACACGACAATTATACAATTTTAGAAAAAAAAGGGGTACACTGCAATTGTCGTTTACTTGTAATTAGTGGAAAAAGATTGAAAAACTATTTTTTAGGGCTACACGGAATTTTTTTAGAAAAAAATAAGGTTATATGGGTACACATTTTAGAAAAAATTAGGGTTATATGAGTACACGACAATTAACCATATTATTAATAATATTAATATATATGGGTACACAACAATATATATGGGTACACGGTAATTTTTAGAAAAAAATGTGGGGTACACGGCAATTATTGTAAAATTGCCGCGTACCCCACAATTTTTTCAAAATGACAATTATATATATTAATATATTATGTATTAATATATTTCCATGTACACTAATTAATATATTATAATTAATTAACTAGTAATTACTAATTAATATTGCCGTGTACAATGAAACATGGCAATTATTAATTCATATTGCCGTGTACAAATTTTACAATATATTAATTTATGTGTACACTAATTATAATATATTAATTAGTAATTGTCGTGTACACTAATTAATATTATAATATATTAATTAAAAATGGAGTACACTAATATATATTTGCCGTGTACACTAATTACAAATTTTACAAATTAATAATTGCTGTGTGAATTAATTTTATGTACAAGGCAATTTTATGAATCTTTGTTTTCTTATGTACACGGTAATTTTAGGAAAAAAATAGGGGTACATGGTAATTATACAATAATTAATTGTCGTGTACTTCTAAATTTTCCTAAAATTGCCGTTTAGCACAAGAATTTCATTTTCCGACATAATTATTCCACATTCAACATATTTTAGGAAAAAAAAAGGGGGTACACGGTAATTTTACAATAATTGTCGTGTACCCCCTAATTTTTTTTAAAATTTTTTATTTTCTTATAATTAGTGGAAAAAGGTTGAAAATTTATTTTTTAGGGCTACACGGCATTTTTAAAAAAAATTAAGGGGGTAAACGGTAATTATTATAAAATTACCGTGTATCCCAAAATGTTTTTAAAAATTAATATATACAAGACAATTAATATATATTATTAATATATTAATATATATATATAATATATTATCAATTGCCATGTACTAAGAATTACCGTGTACTATGAAAGGCAAATAATTTACTTTTTAATAATTTGTTAATTGCCTTTTAAATATTCATAATATTAAAAAGTAAATTGCCGTGTACAAATTGTCAAATTGCCGTGTATATGTTATAATATATTAATATATTAATAATATATATCAATTATATATATTAATATATTATGTGACCCACTAAACGGCAATTATCTTATAATGTGACCACTATTTGCCGTGTTATAATATATTAATTAATTATATATATTAATATATTAATTATATATATATATATATTAATATATTATGTGACCCACTAAACGGCAATTATCTTATAATGTGACCACTATTAATTAATATATATTATTAATATATTAATATATATAACTGCATATATTAATAATTTATATAACATATTAATAATTTGTTATAATTAATAAATTATATATTATATATATTAATATATTATTATATTGTTAATATATATTAGTATATATTAATTTAATATATAACAATGGCATGACAAAAAAATTGTCGTGTACTTAAGTGATAATTGCCGTGTACTTAATATATCAATATATATATTTACTGTTTATATTTAACAATTGTCGTGTACTAGTGTATATATTTAAAATTGCCGTGTACACTAATCAAAATTTAATAATTATAACACTAATCAAAATTTAATAATTATAAAATAGATTTTTTTTTTAAAATTACCGTTGACACTTATATTAATATATTACATAAATGGTAATTTTCAAAAAATATTTGGGGGTACACGACAATTTTACAAAAATTACTGTTTACCCCCTAAATTTTTCTAAAATTGCCGTTTAGCCCTAAAAAATAGCTTTTCAACCTTTTTGCACTAATTATAAAAAAACATAAATTTTTGAAAAAAATTATGGGGTACACGACAATTATTGTAAAATTGCCGTGTACCCCCAAAAAGTTTTTGAAAATTGCCGTTTATGTAATATATTTATATAATATCTAATATACACGACAGTTAATATATATTATTAATATATATAATATAATATTTGCCGTTTATTCTTTCATAGTACACCACAATTCTTTCAATTAAAATAATATAGTACACAACAATTATATATTTGAGGGGTAATATATAATTAATATATTCTTCCAATTCTTTCAATTTCACTAATTAATAATATTTGCCGTGTACATCTTCACTTTTTGCAATTAATTGCCGTGTACTATAATTGCATATAATCTATATTATTTATTAATTAATATAATTGCGTATAATTAATATATATGTTAAGTATATACAATTGCCGTGATAATATATTATATATATTAATATATTAATAATATATATTAATTGCCGTGTATATATTAATATATTACATAAACGATAATTTTCAAACATATTTTGGGGTACACGGCAATTTTACAATAATTGTCGTTTACCCCTCAAATTTTTTCTAAAAATGCCGTTTAGCCCTAAACATAGCTTTTCAATCTTTTTCCATTAATTATAAAAAAACATTAATTTTTGAAAAAAATTGTGGGGTACACGGCAATTATACAATAATTTATATAATGTAATAATTTATTATAATTTTAATGTAATAATAAATTATAATAAATTATTACATTAAAATTATAATAAATTATTACATTATATAAATTATTGTATAATTGCCGTGTACCCCACAAATTTATACATTATATAATGTAATTTATTAATATAACATATTAACATTTGTAATTTGTAATATTAATTATATAATTCACATATTAATTACATAATATATAATTAATATATATAAACGGCAATTACATTGTTATAACAATTATAATATATATAAACGGCAAATACATTGTATAATTTATTATATAACATATTATAACTTTTGTACAAAAATTGCCGTTTACTTGTAATTAGTGGAAAATTATTAGAATGAATCACTTTAGATAATTTTATAATCAAAATTTACAGTTATTATTAATTATTTAAAATTATTACTAATTAGAAGGAAAATTCAAAATTATTACTGATAAAAAATTTATTATTTTGTATATGTATTGAACATGTTTTTTATTTTATTTTATTCCCTGACAAGTTTATTATTTTATTTTCTGTGTCAACTGACACAACCATTCCATCATGTTTCATGTGGTAAAAAAAAGAGGTAGATGGGGTATATAATATAAGGAATAGGGTAGATGGAGATATATGTTAAAGAAGATGGTAGTTTGGCCCAAAATATAGAGAAAATGGCCCGGTTGGGCCATTTTGGGCCATTTTCTCATCTAATAAATATGGGATGCAACCGATATTAGATTAAATAGCATGTAACCAATATCCGATTAAATAATATGCAACCAATATCATTGAAATATGATGCAATTGATGCAATAAAAAATTAATTAATAATAATACATTACCAAATTAACCACACAACATCAAAATAAGATACAACCAATATCCGATAAAATAATATATAACTAATATTAATGAAATAAAATGAATCGATACAATAACAAAATCAATTAATAATAATACTTTAATAAGAAATAGATTTCATAATTTATTGAAAATATAATTTTATAAAAAATATTCAATTTCATTAATTGGTAAGTTTGAACAATTTTTTCAATCAACCGACTTTCATTTTTTTTTTCAAATTTTTTAAAAATAACCAAATTTATAATATATAAATATTGTATTTCTTTAAAGTATAACATATGCTTCTTATGAAAATATAACTATATTTTTTATATATTATTTAATATTTACTAATGTTTCTTATATACATTAGTTAAGTTCATTAATTAACCATAATAAAAGCAATTGTATTATATTTTAATTTATTAGAAATTTTATTTTAAAAAATTATTACTATGAGAATATTTATGTGCTTTATATAAGACATCAATGGTCTTATTTTTATATAATTATAAAGATAGGTTATTATTATTATTATTATTATTATTATTATTATTATTATTATTATTATTATTATTATGAAATATATCGAATATGAGTCTTAAATGATTTATCATCATATGATGCATAATATCGGAAGATTTAATTGTGCTTCTATAATTGCTATTGAGTGATAAATGCAATAATCGGAGAAAGTAAATATAAACTATATTGTCCTATGATATTAAATTTTTTAGTGAAATCTTTGTAACTTTTGAAGGTAGATAAAAAAGTTAAAATAAATATAAAAAGTCATGATGCAATACTCAAAGATCTAGTGGCTGAAACCTACTGGTTTATTAATGTCATTGATGTACTACCCATTATTAAGGTAGAATTTTGATCAGACATGCACCTGAAGAATGTGTCGTGGACACTTCTTTAACATTCTTTTTTTTTAATTTTTTATATTTTATATTATACACAGAATGTGCCGTGGGCACTTCTTTAAAATTCTTTTTTTTATATATTTTATATTATACACATAATCATTTTTTCACGCTACCACTTCACATAGGGATTTTTTTATCAATTCTTATCTCAAACATCTAATGGCTATCAACATATTCATATACAGACTCTCTTATCAATTATGATCTCAATCATAGACCTAACCCCTCATCAATATACACCTTTTTAAGAATTCGCATCTCACACATCAATCATACATCTTCTTCCCAATTCTCATCCACTCCACCATCTACACCTCTCATCGAATCAAATTTTAAAGGTGGGACTTTTTCTCTCATAGTCCCTGAAAACTTCCATCAATATTTTTTTTAAATTTCATTATCATTTTTTTTATCTTATCCATTAATTTGGGTAAGCAATTAGTTGAAATTTTAAGATTTTCAGCATTAACTAATTTTTTTTTTAGATGGAAGAAGATTCTCCAAATAATTTATTTATCCCGCAAATTTCGAAGGAACATAAACCTAAAATCGGGCAGAAATTTCTCATAATCGAAGATACATTTGAATTTTATAATGCTTATGCAAAGAAGACAGAATTTAGTACAAGATTGCGCAACAGTAAAAGAAAAAAAAGAGATCGGTGAAATAATATGGAAATCATTTGTATGCTATAAAGAAGGTCAAAAAAATGAATCATTTGTATGCTATAAGGAAGGTCAAAAAAATGAATTAAATAAACAAAACGGTGAAAGAAATCGGGGAATAATTCGAGTTGGTTGCAAAGTTAAGTTAGCAATTGCAAAGAGAGAAATTGGACCAAATTGGGCCGTGAGCACATTTATTGAGAATCACAATCATGGACTTACAACTCCAAGAAAGAAAGGTACATATGTTGAGGTCGCATCGTCATGTGTCGATGGCAAAGAAAACGTAAAAAAAATGTTGATTGAACAATTATTTGAAGCAATTATTGAGAATCACAATCATGGACTTACAACTCCAAGAAAGAAAGGTACATGAGTACATATATTGAGATCGCATCATCATGTGTCAATGATAAAAAAAGCGTTGACTGAACAATTATTTGAAGTAAATATACCGACATGCCAACAATTGAGATTGATGGAAATTGAATCTGGTGGTTCAGAACATGTTGGATGTGTGTCGATGATAAAAAAAATGTTGACTGAACAATTATTTGAAGCAAATATACCGACATGCCAACAATTGAGATTGATGGAAATTGAATCTGGTGGTCCAGAACATGTTGGATGTACTGAACGAGACATGAGAATCACAATCATGGACTTACAACTCCAAGAAAGATAGGTACATGGGTACATATGTTGAGGTCGCATCGTCATGTGTCGATGATAAAGAAAGCATTGACTGAACAATTATCTTAAGCAAATATACCGACATGCCAACAATTGAGATTGATGGAAATTGAATCTGGTGGTTCAAAACATGTTGGATGTACTGAACGAGACATTAGAAATTACAAAAAAAAATTATAGGAGAGACATTAGAAATTACAGAAGAAATTTACAGGAGAAACAAAAAGGAATGAATGTCGATGGAAATTGAATCTGGTGGTCAAAAACATGTTGGATGTATTGAACGAGATATTAGAAATTATAAAAGAAATTTACAGGAAGAACAAAAAGGAATGGAGGCCGAAACATTAATTGAGTCTTTTTGGTTAGAGAAAGAGAAAAATCCTTAATTTTCCTTCGACTTTGAACTAGACATGGAGAACAAACTCATAAAATATTTTTGGG
Organism: Scutellaria barbata; assembly: GCA_028654395.1. Lineage (NCBI taxonomy): Eukaryota > Viridiplantae > Streptophyta > Magnoliopsida > Lamiales > Lamiaceae > Scutellaria > Scutellaria barbata. The sequence continues at coordinate 29,420,821 of CM053644.1, read as the reverse complement.
TCGATGCTATAGCGAGAAGGCCTTACAATTATTTTGGTTATGTTATAGTATTTGATACAACATATAACACAAATAAGTATAGCATGATTTTTGCTCCAATAACCGGGATCAACCATTATGGCCAAACAATCATACTTGGATGTGGATTTTTAAGTGATGAGAAAGTAGATTCATTTATTTGGTTATTTAATAAGTGGCTTCAGGTTATGTCAGGTAGTCATCCTTCTGTTATTGTTATAGACCAAAATCCTACAATGATCAAAACTATTGCACAAGTGTTTCCAACCACCAATAACAGACCAAGATCCTGCAATGACCAAAGCTATTGCACAAGTGTTTCCAACCACCTGCATTGGTATTGTATTTGGCACATTCTTAATAAATTCTCAGAAAAGATTAATGTGGTGACAAATCGAGATGATTATTACCGTTTGAATGATGTAGCTATGAACTCCGAATCTACTAGAGAATTTGAAGAACATTAGATAGAGATCATAACATATTCCACGTTGAAAAATAATGAATGACTCAACCACATATATGAGTTGCATAGTAAATGAGTTCCTACTTATGTTAAGCATGTATTTAGTGCTGGAGTTTCTAGTAGTCAAAGAGCTAAGAGTTGTCATTCTTTTTTCGAAAGATATATTTCAGTCAAAAATTCATTAATGAATTTTATCACACGATTTAATAGAATTTTTAGATATCAACGACACAAAGAATTGGAAGCTAATCATGTTGATATTAATGAGCAACCAACATTGAAGTCATTGGCCAATGGAAGCACAAATGACAAAGATATATAGAAGAAAAAATTCAACTTTTTCCAGGAAGAAATGTGTTAAAGTCATGCTTATTTTGTGAATTTGAAATGTGATGATGAGTTGCATACAATCTATATTATATTCATGACTGATACAAGTTCAACATCAAGATTAGCTTATATACACCAAGAGTTACAGATGTATTAACATGTGGTTGTTTACAATTTGAGTTTAAAGGAATTGTTTGTAGACACATTTTGGCATATTTTCGTGTGAAACAGATCTTTCAATTTCCATCTAACTATATTCTATCTAGATGGACAATAAGTGGAAATAGTGGAAGAGTGAACAATAATCATGTGCTGACATTTGTGATGTTCATAATAAATCTTTTCTGACAAGACATTCAAAATGGATAAATTTGATAACAAGTGGAAAGAGTGGAAGAGTGAACAATGTGCTGACATTTGTGATGTTCATAATAAATCTCTTCTGACAAGACATTCAAAATAGATAAATTTCATAACAAAACCCAATTTATAGATTAATTTTTCTATTGTAGTAGATGATGCATGTCTCACTGAAGATGGTTCTAACTTGCTAATGCAACAATTAGAACATGTGTACAATAATATAAAGAACATGTATTGGTGAAAGAGTGCAACATATCAGAAAAGAATATTATTGAGATTAATGAACCTTCAAGTGAGAGCAAAAGGATGTGGTAAAAGATATAAATTATCAAAGGAAAAAAACAATTCCAAAAACAAGAGTTTGTCGTGGTTGTAGCATTAGTGGGCATAACAGGAGAAATTGTTGCACATTAGGTATAATATTTTTTTATCTTTTTTCTTTTTTGAAAATTTTTACATTTAGAAAATTATAATACTGATTTTTTTAAAAAATTTCACATGTGTATATTCATTATATTTGATGATACAAAAAGATTTGGGGATTTTGAGAATTGATTGAAAACTTGGGGATTTTGAGAATTGATTCAAGACTTTTTTATAATTGATGACTTGGGATTTTGAGGATTGATTAAAAATTTCTTGGTAATTGATGATTGAGCTGAAGAATATGATTGGTTAATTTTGAAAATTTGTTGATGAATGATTGAAAACTTCTTGGTAATTGATGATTGAGTTGGATGATATGATTTGTTGATTTTCTTGGTAATTGATGATTGAATTGGAGGATATGATTGGTTAATTTTGAAAATTTGTTGAGAAATGATTGAAAACTTCTTGGTAATTGATCATTGAGTTGGATGATATGATTTGTTGATTTTCTTGGTAATTGGTGATTGAGTTGGAGGATATGATTTGTTGATTTTAAAGATTTGTTGAGAATTTATTCTGTTTGTTGCTCAATTCGTATTTTAATTTTTATGTCGAATATTGATTAGGATTTACGATTTCTTAAGAATTGATTAATTGAATATTTTTCATTATTTCATTTAATTGATTTTAAATATTTTCATGATAGCTTCTGTGTGTATGAGAATTAGAAGAATATTGATTAATTCAATATTTTTCATATTAGTATTTGTGTGGATGAGAATTGCGAAGAAGCTTCTGTATGTATGAGAATTAGAAGAATATTGATTAATTCAATATTTTTCATATTAGTATTTGTGTGGATGAGAATTGCAAAAATTGTATATGATTGATGTGTATACGAATTGTTAAAAATGTTTATATTGATGAGAAGTTATGAATGAAGTGGTAATGTGACGAAAAAAAATTATATATAATACAAAATATAAAAAAATTAAAAAAAGAATTTTAAAGAAGCGCGTCTGATCACAACTGATTAAGGTAAAGCTAAAGCAGAAGCCAACTAAAGTATTTCATGAATTTGGTCGAATTTTGAAATCATTATATAAATATAATCTAATGATATTATTTATAGTTTAAATTCATTTAAATAAATGAAATATAAATTATGGAGTTATATAATTAAATTCTGGAGACAGTTTGAGCAAGATCCTAGTCAATCATTACATATTTGTAATCGGAAAGGGATAGAGTTTGTATTTTTGGCTATTTTAATTATCAATCAATCCAACAGATTTGATCTTAACTAGCTGAATAACGGCGGCTTTTATTAGTTAATATCTTTCTTTGTAATGTGTGCATTTCGTGTGCGTGGCAACTTTCATGTGTTTTATTAGATATAATTGAGCTCAATGTAAAATGTTGTGGAGTATATTTTGGGATACTGCGGTTGTTTTGTGGAAATATAACAATTTACATCCAAACTATACATAATTTTACATTTTTTGATATAAATTTTTAAATATTATTTTACCATATAAATTTTAAATTTATTGGTATTGAACAAATCATAGATTTGGGACACGTGTATCACTATAATTTGTTCAATACCATAAAATGCAACAAATTTAAAGTTCATGTGACAAAGGACAACATTTAAAAATTTATACTAAAAAATGTAAAATCACGTATAGTTCGGATGGAAAAATGTTATTAACCCAAATGCATATAGAGGATTAATGGCGATGATATCTCTTGGGCAGTTTCATCTCCTCATATAATGAGTATGCATTAACATATCTTTACACTCATATGTTCAACTTAATGGAGAAATGCAAAAAGAAAACCAATAATGCATTTTCGAAGCAAAAGAACAACTAATGCACTTCATTACCCAGCAAGAATCTCATCCTTAACTCTACAAGGCATAACAAAGATTGGTTTTTCCATATCCAGAAGTAAAGCATCGACTCTTTCACCACCTAAACACTAGTCAAAATTGCACCTCATTCATCAAAGACAACCAACCTCAAATCGGCACGTATCGTTTCATACCTTGTTTCCCAGCAACAGCGATCCCTACAACCACTCCGCCTATAGCTCCAGCCACGGCCGCGGATCTCGGCCCCGACGCCGCCTTGTAAAGTGCTCCAGTTCCCAACCCCGCCACCACGCTGTTGATGACGTCATCCGTATCCCTAACCGCAACCATACCGCTCTCAAGCGCAGCGTACATCAACCCAATGACCCCACAACGGTTACCGATCTGCCTGCCGGCATGGCCCGACCCGTTCAAAATCCGATTGATTTTCAGTTTTAGGGTATCGGTCGACTCGATTGACTTGATTCCGCTGGATAAACCCTTGGCGGCACCCGCCGTCGCGCCGGCGAGGTAGCCGATTCCGGTGTAATACGTCAAATTCTCTCCCCAAGATCGGCGCTGCGCGATGGACTCTTCTTGAAATAGAAACTCCGGCGATGTCGGCAGATTGTATAAAGTTTGGGTGGGGAAGCTTAAGTCTTGGTAGGGATTGTAGAGGCGGCGATTTGAATTGTTTTCGTCTGTGGTGTGATCTGGAGCAGGAGGTGGGTGTGCCATGGCGGAAATTCGGGTTCGGAGTCGGGTTTGGCGATGACCCGATCGAGAGGACGGAGAGGTGAAGGCTTTGTTGTTAGGTTTCTTTGTTTTTTCTGCAGCGGGGTTTTACTTTTGAAGGAGCGAGAGTATGAATCGAACCGACATTGACGAATTAACCGGACTGGGTTCAACCATCACAATCTGACGTGGTATTTTCAGGATTTATAATTCAACTGTGTACCTAATTTTAAAATTAGGTACAATTCTTTTTTCAATTAAATGAAATCATCTTTGCCACTTGTTTGGTACCATATTTCAAAATAGTTATGAGGTGGCGTGGGGTAAAACACATCATTAATTGATTTATAATATGTTTTAAATGTAATGAAATACAGATCATTATAAATAATGAATATAATAGAAGATGCAGATTGTTATTTCACATCAAAAGTTATTAAATTCATCACATTAATATATTTTTCTTCCCAACCAAACTAGGAATTTCTTATTCATGATAGCGGTCTTAATGGATGGGACATTGATCCAATCTTCTGTGTCAATTTGATCTTTGTTTTTTAGGGTCCATTATTAAATTACAAATTTATTTTCTACTTCCTTAATTTACAAGTTTTATTTATGATTTTCATTTATATGATTAAATATTGGTGATAATGTCTTAATTGATGTAGTTATGTTAATAAAAGGAAATTTTAATAAACATTTTAAAAATATTTATTTACACAATATTATTGAAAATGGGAAAATAGGTACAACAGTAAAAAGAATCACAAAAAATACATAAAGAAAATCAAATTATTATTAATTGCTTCATAGATAAATTAATATTTTGCTAATTATTGTCGTATCATACCTGGATCATTCGAGAAGTTTTAGGGACGAATGCTGGAATTTTGAGAAGATAACTTTTCTTGAAAATTGGAAGAACTAAACCAATTCATCCAAGAATTTTTATCAACCGTGAGAATGAGAATTGCAAGAATTTTAATAGAGAACATATGAAAATATTAATAATAGGACTTCATATGATGCAAATTATTGCAATATACAAGGAAGATTATCTACCTCCCAAGGTTGACACAGCCTCTAGTGCTCTAGATTACACAGACATGACGCAAATTGTAAAGGATAGAATTCTGGAATCATAAAGCTACTGAAAATGAATGAACATATCTAAGCAGTCTATGAGTGAAAATCCTGCAAAAACCACTCACCAACTTTCACTTTCATATGTGCTTCTATGATTTCAACAACTATCCTCTTGTTTGCTTTCATCTTCCGTAAATGCTGTTGTTCATTTCCTGTTACGACACCAAATAACACACTTTTTAATGCAGTGGAACATCGTTAGAGGAAAATTGGTAGTTATGATTCTAACACAAACTTCTCACCAACCTAATGATCACCTGAAAATGAGCTTTCTTGAAAATTTAGTTGTTAAGAACGATACAATCTTCGTTTATGTTTGAATTTTGATCCGATCACTCTTAGCCTTTCCAGCTCAGGCAATATAACCGAATCAAGATTCGGTCGATCCCTTCTCCTCAACTCACTGCATTTTAAGGCCAATTTTGTAAAACACAGAGTCTCCTCAACTGGCCAATCTTTCACTCTTTGATCAAGGATCTCAACAAACCGGCCCATCTCTATCGCTGCCTTAACATGATGTGTCAATCCCATTGGAGGCTTCGCAGTGATGATTTGCAATAGGATTATGCCTAATGAATATATATCTGATTTTGTGCCCAACAATCCTGTTTGTTGGTACTCTGGATCGATGTAACAAAACGTGCCTGCTGCTGCTGTCATCCGATACTGAGTGATTTCATCAGCTACAGTTGGTGGGACCAGCCTGGAGAGGCCAACGTCGCTGATCTTGCTAGTGTAGTTTCTGTCTAGGAGAATGTTAGCTGGTTTGAGATCACGATGGACTAGGGGCTGTGGTCTTCTTTGATGAAGAAAATAGAGGCCAGTGGCTATCTCTGCAGCAATGGCAAAACGAGTTGGCCATGGTAGAGGTGGTGTATTATCTTTACAGAAAATACGGTCTTCTAAGCAGCCATTTTCCATGAACTCGTATACAAGGCAACCATATTCAGGACAGGCTCCTAGAAGGATAACCATGTTGGGATGTCTCATGTTGGTCAACACCTCAACCTGTGAAGGAGAGAAAACTTCAAGATTAGGCTGATACTTTCATTTGTATCGATAAAGCTAGATGCTGTGAACTTGATTGATTGAACCATGGTGTGAAAACCTATGGTGTGATAACTTTTAAACTCAACATGTTTATACCAACTAATCATCATCATCGTCAATGCTATACTTATGCCAAATACAATCTTAGTTGGGAAAATAATAGTAGATGGGTGTTACCTCTTGCTGGAATTGCTTCAGGCCTTCTGATATGTTGGACCTAAGAACCTTAATAGCAACAGGCGTGTGATCTATAGTAGCTTTATAAACTGGCCCATAGCTCCCTTCACCAATTTTATCTGTATCGGAGAAGTAATTTGTTGCAGCTTCGATTTCATTGATGGAATACCTTCTGTATCGAACCAAGCTGCCTGATAATGAACCAAGTACCTGCTGCTTCTCTTTTGACTCAATCTTAAACCTCCACTCTACAAGCTTTCTCTTTTCTGATTCCACATCTGCCATTATTTGGGCCTTTTTGGCTAGTTCAATAGCAGCTTTACACTTCTGCTTCTCCCTTTCCACTATCGCCAATGCAGCCTCTTCGGTTTGTTTAGCTTCCACAATTGTACACACCTCATCTAATCTCCATTGACCAATGTCTCTTACCTAAGTCACCACACATATAAGTGTGCATCTGATTTCTTCATCAAAATTCAACTTCAAGAATGTGAGTGTAACAGTTAAAAAGGCTGTCCTTGTTTACCTTTTCTCTAGCAATTACAGCTACTTGGCAAGCTGCATTGTACTTTTCTGTGATCTGCTTCAATTCTAGTTTCATTCTCTTCAATTCATCCTCTAATTCCTTAAGCATAAGTTGTTTAAGTCATTCACATGGCAATAAAAGATAGTGAAATTACCTTTGTTTACCATAGAAAAATGATGTAAACTTACAGATGAAATCGAAGAAGTGGTGGAGCACCTAGATGCATCAGAAATCCTAGGTCCATCCAGAAACTCGTATGAGATATCAGAGGCATAACTCTGCAATTCAGAATGATCGCTTGACTCCAACAAATAATGAGGCCAATTTTCTGAGGCTTGATCCGGGAGATTCAGATAATTAACTGTCTGTTGGAGAGCAGAAATCTTTCTCTCACCATCACCAGCCACTGAATTCTCCTGTGAGTTGCAATGGCTACCTAACACAGTCGACTCAAAGATAGTGCACACTGAATCTGGAAGAGAAGAGCCGTTATTTACATTGTGTTTTTCCCGTTGAAACATGGATTCATTGCTGCACATTGAGTATAGAGGTGATGGTGCACTGCTGGCAATGGACCTTTCTGTCTGGATATTTTGCTGACATGCGCTTCTCTCTGGTGATTGTATAGACTGGCTGAAGCTTTCATCAAAGGATGATCGCTCAGAGCTGGAACTTTTCAAACTCTCCTCTCTGTAACAAGCCAAAGAAAATATACTTATTACAAGTCATTTGGGTTCATCATGGTTTGCCAATCAACATGCGTATCGTAAGAGAATGTACACATGAAATCTGAAACCTGGATCTATGCTGCCGTTCAAGAAAGAGTTGGTTTGGTAAATTTGTTGGCTTACCGATTAGGGGCCGAAGAAATTGCAGAGACATCAGGAGTGCAAATGGTTGGACCGATAGGTTCAGTAGAAGACTTGATTTTCTGTGCTTTTCCCTTAGAGACAGCGTACACAGAGCAAAAATTAGGTGCAAGTTTCCGTACAGAAGTTGCAACATCTGCATTTTTGAACGCCCTGCAACAAAAATAAAGGACAACACCGCTTGATAGGTGAAGATTACACAAAAAAAAGATCACCATAGAATGTCAAATCCTAGACCTTGTCAAGCTCCACAACAGGACAGTTTTACAATATAAATTGTGTTGTAATAGTGTGTGCCTATTAAGGTGTAGATTCCCTCGAAATATGAAGAACCATAGTATCAGAACTTTCAACAAAGTTAAGATGACGAACAAGGACATACATATCTATACTTATATAAAAGCAAGACAGTTGAGAAATATTACAAAAATGTCATTTTTCCTAAAGATGTCACATCATTATTTTGATTAATAAAAAAATTCCAAAAATTATTAGTTTTGTCAAGAAGATTGTTCATATTTAGAACATTTTTTCATGTAATATATTGTTAATTATTATTATTAATTATTAATAATTATTATTATTTGTTGTTGACGATGACGGTTGTTTATTGTTGAACAATAATTTTTTTAAATTTTGTTAACTTTAATTATTTAATATTTATAATTATTCTCATTATCAATCTTAAAGTTAAAATTTTTTAAAGATATTTTTTTTGGTAATTATGAGAAATATTGTATATAAATAATATTTCAAAATTTTTATTATTAATTGATCACTTTTAATCAACTCCAAAAATCTCATATCCTCTTAATTAAATATAATTTTAGTGAAAAAAACCATAATAATTTGAATAACTCTTTTTTAAATATAACAATTTCATATAATTAAATTGTAAGGTTTAAATATCAAAATTATAAAAGAATTAAAATAATGACATTAAAATTTTCATAATAAATAATTAGAAAAGTTATTTTAAATATCTACACATAAACAAGTGAAATCTTCAAAAAGTTTTACAAAAACACAAATCCTTGGGATATAATGAAATTAAAAAATTATGGTCCAATTATTTATTATTGTTGTTTCTTAGTTTTATATTTATGTATTAGTATTAACTATATTCATAACTTTATTTATGTATCAATTAATGTTGTATATAAAGAAGTTTTGTGAGTTTTGTAATTATTATATTTTAGTTATTATTGTAAACATTATTTGTTTTATATTATATTGATTTTTTTTTCTAACTTAGCGAATATAAAGTTTTGAATCCATTAATATCATAATTTTAAAAATCAACTATAAATATTATAATCTGTACAACGCAGGGGAGAAAATACTAGTATTAGAATAAAGTAGCATATATACCTTGCTATCACACTTCTTCTTGAAGCCCCAAGGACTATGTTCTTGATGGAGTTAGCACTAAAAAACTCAGATAGCGCAATAGCAATGTCAATGTCATGGAGGATCACCTCTTTCACACGAACCTAAACTCATTATTATAATCATTAAACTCAAATGAATCAAGTATGTTTTAGCTCAGAATCAGCTAGAATATCAAAAGAACAAATGTGTGAGGGTACAGTCTTAGTGTATAATCCTCATCCTTTGTTCCAAGTTGTGTTTGGATTTATATTTCATTTCAATCTATGCTCATGAGTGAAAACATGTAATTGAAACAAGACGGTGGATCTCGAGTGACATATTCTATACAACTCATGAAAAAAGTGGTGTAGATTACCCCTTTCCGAGCACAAAAACCACGATAAGGTAGGAAAAACTGTTGAATTTCAGAGTGAGCTGGTATACGGCTCTCGTGATCCTCTGCATCAAACACCAAAATAATGTTAAAAACTCGAGAATCACGTTGTACCAGAAATTTTTATCGTGTGGACCAAATTAGAATTTTCTTCCTCAAATAATTTTCAATAACAAACTTATGCATATTCATACACACAATCATATATACATATGTACGCATGATACACATATATAGTACAAAATCAACTGCTATGCATTACATCGAAGGATTCTGAGTTTTGAATATCCATTTGAAATTCATTATAATCGATCCATTCATCGAATCAGAAAATCAATTTGAAATTATTATAATCGATCCATTCATCGAATCAGAAAATCAATTTGGCATTCATAAATAAACTACATTTCGAATACAATTTTGGTAGATTGGGTTTCAAAATCAATTTGAGATCGATTCCCCAAACCCTAGACTCAAATCAAATCCTTCAATCTAGACATGAGTAACTCATTAATTTTGAAACAGAGGAAGAACACCTACGGGATTGGAAATTCTGCTGAGTGGTAACATGAACGAGGATGATCATCTTTTCCTTAAACACTAAATTTTCGACAGCCCATCGGACGGCGTGTTGGCTGTTCTTGTCTCTATCGATCGCCACGGCAGTTGAAACAGTAGCATAATCTTCCCGCGCATTGGCATCGTAGCTGGCCATGTTGACAGCGGCGCTTGGCAGAGGCACCACCGGACTGGTGGTGGTTGCTGCTGCTCTGCGCTCTCGTGGCGGTTGCGACGATGCATGCAAAAGACGTTTTAACATGAGGCCCAAAAATTAAGAAATTATGTTTCCAATTTTTGACCCTTCTTTGGAGGTCCGCCATCTCCCTCTCTATTCTCGGATGCTTTCATATTTTATTACCTTATTTTAGGTTTAATTGAAAATATATATATGTATATATAAATATATATTACAATATAAATATATTTAATAATCATACATTTAATTTTATGATAATAACTGTAAATATTTATACTATGAATATATATTTCACTTACGAAATAATGTATAGTAAAAATACATTGACGTCTTCAATTTAATGTTATACTGTATGTGTGTTTCTATTTTACCATAAATACATATATATCACACATGCAAACATCATGTATATTTATGCATACGTAAATGCAAGAAAATCGTGAAATTGAATGATGTTTTTTTTTTATCAAAAACGTCAATATTGATGAAGTTTTATCATATGTTGTTACTATCCTAAAAAACATTATAATTTAGTTATATATTTTTTTAAAAAAATAAGCCAAGTAATGTAACTTGTCAAAACTTATAATAATGGGGCTGTGAGACCAATATCTTCTTTATGGAATTTGACATAATTATTTGATAGAAAAATGTTCTCCACATAGAAACCTATTATCATATATATAATACGTCATCATTACAGTTCATTGAGTCCACAAAATAATGTAACAGTATATATTTGAATAAATAGTTTTATTATGTATTATATATACTTTTAAATTTGTCATGGATCAATCAATATTAATACATGTTTAATATTGTGGTGATGTCAATATAGATGTGATACCTAATTTTGTTTCTTTGCAACATATTCATAAGCAATGAAGTAATCCAGTAGCAATTGCATTCTTGTTATATTTCTATTGGTACAAGTAACATTTGTCCCCACATTTTCTATATATATGGACTTGTCCAATTTTTTTTATGGCAATATATGTAGCATGCACTACAAATTTTCTACTTAGAGTAACTAGCCAATCCCATTGAGCCACCTGCCATTATTATCCACAACCAACCCCCCTCGTTGGAAACATTTTTTGTAGATATTATACCTTGATGAAGTATATTTATTAATTATTATAATACGGATAGTCATTGAATTTATATAATGCAATTAATATTTACATTATTTGGATGATACGTGTGAAATTGTTTCATGAAAATTTTACAAGATTAGTAGATTCATAATTTATAACTTACAAAATATATTGACATGCATGTAAATAAATTTGGATTGCAGTTTTGTAGGAAGTGGATTCCGTTCACGTAATTATACATGTGAAACGACGCATTATATAAAGTTTTTTTTGCATTTCTCAATTCACTAAAATATATTTTACATTATGAAACGTTTACGGTATGAAACATTTACAACATCCTCATAAATATTCATACATTGTATATTAATTTCAAATCCCCTTTTATCTATGTAAATGCAAATTAAATGGTTACACTAATATTATTTTAACAAAAACTTTAGTACATCCATCTGATGAATCATAGTGAGATGGTGATTTTATTATTAGTTAAAAATGAATCAATTACTTTCAAAAAAAATTCAATATGACCATCTCACAAATCAATATATCAATTATCATGAATCGTAAAAAATAATTAAAATTTTATTAGTTGGTATTTATATTATATAGTTGGTCCATCGAAATTGAATATATTGAAAAAATACTTTTTTTTTGTAATTTAGGATAACAATTAATAATGAAGAATAGATGCTCCAATTCCATGGATATCTACCAAATCCAACCTCTAGATGCCAATGGACCACAAAGGCATTGCCCTCTCTTTCCCTTTTCCAATCTTCAAGCTAATAATTACAAATATATTCTAAATTATGCATGTGCATTGAATTCTTGCAATTTAATCCTTTTAGTTTATTTGCTGGAGTTTTATGCTCATTTTTAAAAGATATAGAGGGTATATTATATTACACTATATTTCGAAATTATATCATAATAATTGTCGATGCTTTTATTACAAAGTTACTGTTTGAATTCTATAGAAAGTTGAAAATTAGATTGAATTACTTAAATTTGATTCTAGATTATTATTAAATGTTCATTTGAACTTGATAAACATAAAAAATAATTTATTATAGTAAGATCTAAGATCAAATCAGGATCATAAACACGTATAAAAAGATAAAATAAATATAGAATATCAAACAATTCAAAATCACACGCATTCGACATAATTAAACTTCATCCATACTGATTTGAGTATTAATCAAATAATCTTAAAAGGTATAAATTTTAAAATATAATAACAACCAAAATAAATTTAAACAATATATGTCCACTCAATTCATTTGCGTTAATAATTGCATCTCTGGAATTTTAGTTTGCTCATTTGAATCTGACCATAAAAGAAGACTATTTTATTCTGCTAAAAAAACAAAGAAAAATATTATATTATTCACTTACCTTTATGACATGGGTAACCTTCCGGTGAGAAGCAAGGACACGTGGTCATCTTGAAGTTTGTATCATGAAAAGTCCATGAATCGATTCTTTCTTTTATTTAATTTAATTTAATAGTTATTTTTCTCAAATTTCTTATGTTTATTTTTTTTTGTACTGAAGCATTGATTGGATTTAGATAATTGAATCTACACGTGTCCTATGAAAATGTACAACAATTATAGTAAAAGCTATTTCCATTCTCTTTCTCTCACAAACTTCAAAACATGAAGAGAAAAATCAGAGCAGAAGCATTATTGATGTGCATACTTTGAGCCCTTTTCAGTTCTTGAATTGTAAGTGAAAACCTCCATTTTTTTTTTTGTTCCTTTGATTTCTGTGATTTAAAAAAAAAAAAGGGTTCTTTGATGATTTATTATTAAACTATTAATATTATTATTATTTATAATCCCTTTTGTTGGGGTTTGGTGTTGAATCAAGAATTTGTTATGGAAGAATGAATGAATCTTGAATTGTTCTGGTGAAGGGAAAGTGGATAATTAAAGAATCCCATATTTTTAAGAGGCTGAGAAGAGTTGCCTTAGATCCATGAAATCCATTTTCCATGTGTCAAAAAAGTTAGCATCTATGAGGTTTTCCTTGTGAATCTTGAGCTGGTTTGGTCTTCTTTTTCTCTCTTTCTCTCTCTCTCCTAGGTTCTTTCCATGACTCCTCCTCCTTGAAATTATGGATAAGGTTTTGTGTTTTTGTCCTTTTCTTGGTTCTACTGGGTATATAAGGGTTGGTGTTGAAGATGGGATTTTGGTATCTTGGATTTCAAGTCCTTTTCTAGAAGGGAAACAGTTTGTAATTCTTCGTGCCAATTCTTAACCTTTCTTTTTGTGGAAATATTCAATATGCATCATATGCTTGTCATTAAGTTCTTGTTCCTCTAGATCCCATTTAACCTTTATCAGATGTTTTACTTTCAGTGGTGGATCTGATTCTACTTTGTTGGATTTCTTGAAAAGTTGTTGTCTTTGATCTAGTGCTCATCCTGTTTCACCTTTTGTTTAATTCTCATGTAGATTGCTCCTTTTTGGGTTATAGCTTCTTGGTGATCCATTTAATAAACTTTCGATTCCATTTTTATGTTCTGAAGAAGGTGAAAAACTGACCAAAAGGTAGACTGAGGGCTTCTGAATAGGATCACTTAGCCTTTTCTTGAATTGCTATAAAGAAGTGCAATGATGGAAGAGATATCTCCTGCAGTTTCGGTTGCACTTAGTTTAGGCAACCCTGTGTGTGATAACTCCGGCCTTTCTAACCATATGGAGATTGCACGTCTCAAACTTGTAACCGAGACAGCAACCTTGCTATCAGATTCAGCGCTCATGCTGGATAGCTGTGGTTATGGTTGGGATAAGGGTTACAATTGTGTCAAGGGTGAAACGAACGAGGTGGCTTCTTCGGTCGTTGGAGGAAATAATGCTTATCACGACATGCTTAAGATGACACAGATAACTGAAAATGGTCAGTTAGTTAACGACACTCAAGAATGTGAAGAAGATGAAATTATCTTAGTCAGGGAAGACCCCCGTCTAATAAATGGTGTGGAGTTGCTAACTCTAGATTCATCTGCAGATATAGCCGTCCCTTTACATGCTAATTTGGAGACAAGCGTGCCAATTGCTGTCGAGATCGAGGGGACGGAAAATGGTCAAATAGTAGCTAAGGTCATTAGTGTTGAGGAAAAAAGCCTGTTTCCTAAGGTGAATGAGGACTGTTCCAATGGACCCGCGATAAAAGAATCCGTAGTTTCTGTTCAGTTATCCTCTGAGAACAATCCCAACAAAGGTGGTGTTAAGAGTGTGTTTGAATTGGACTGCGTGCCACTTTGGGGCTCGGTGTCTATCTGTGGACATAGGCCGGAAATGGAAGATGCCGTTATGGCCGCACCCCATTTCATGAAAATTCCTATTAGGTTATTCATTGGCGATCAAGGAATCGATGGAATAAGTCAGAGTTTGAGTCAACTGACCTCACATTTTTTTGGGGTTTATGATGGTCATGGTGGATCTCAGGTATGTATGGTTTGGTCTCTGATGTATAACTATGGTTAATTCTTGATCAAGGAAAGTAGCTTTTGAGTTCTTATATTGTTAAAACTCCATTTTTTAGGTTGCAAATTATTGTCGTGATCGTGTCCATCATGCTTTGATGGAGGAGCTAAACAGAACTGAAGACGATATGGTGGATGGGTGCATGAGAGACACTAGGCAGATGAAATGGGAGAAGGTTTTCACTAATTGCTTCTTGCAAGTTGACGATGAAGTTGGTGGGAAGCCAGCAACGAGCACTAATCAAGAAAATATGAACGAGGATGATTGCATAGTCGAACCCTTGG
The DNA here is from genome assembly GCA_028654395.1 of Scutellaria barbata. NCBI lineage: Eukaryota > Viridiplantae > Streptophyta > Magnoliopsida > Lamiales > Lamiaceae > Scutellaria > Scutellaria barbata. Next base: position 29,405,508 of record CM053644.1, on the reverse strand, counting down.
CCCCAGAAACTGTTGGATCTACTGCTGTAGTCGCATTGATTTCTTCGTCCCATATTATAGTAGCCAACTGTGGAGATTCTAGGGCCGTTCTTTATCGTGGGAGAGAAGCAATCCCGTTATCTGTTGATCACAAAGTAAGACAATCTTTATTACACTTTATTGCTTTTGCTCGAGCAATCAATTCCAAGTTTGTTTTGTTTACTCTGTAATGTATTTGACAGCCAAGCCGAGAGGACGAATATGCTAGGATCGAGGCATCTGGGGGCAAGGTCATATCGTGGAATGGTCACCGTGTTTTTGGTGTTCTTGCAATGTCGAGGTCTATTGGTAAGTCTCTTTTATTCCGTATGTATACATTATGCTTTAATGACTGCCCTAAATCGCGACTCACAAAATGCTCGCGTGTGTTTTCCAGGTGATAGATACTTGAAGCCATGGATCATACCAGAACCAGAGGTAATGTTTGTCCCTCGAGCTAAAGAAGACGATTGTCTGATTCTGGCGAGTGATGGGTTGTGGGATGTAATGACAAACGAGGAGGCATGTGAAGTGGCTAGAAAACGGATTCTAATATGGCACAAGAAGAACGGAACGGCCTCGTTGGGGGATAGAGGCCAAGGTGTGGACCCAGCAGCTCAGTCGGCGGCTGAGTTCCTCTGTAACCTTGCCCTTCAAGGAGGGAGCAAAGATAATATTTCTGTAATTGTAGTGGATCTCAAATCTAAGAGGAAGATCAAGACCAAATCCTGATATGACAATTACTTGTTTTTTTTTTCTTTTTTTTTTTCCCTTTATTTTGGGTTAGTTTTATACATCATAAGTTGTCTCATTATTACATAAGCAGTCCATATTTTTTTCCATGGGCTGTGAATGAGAACAATGTTCTAAAAGGGGTTAGCCAGTTGGATGGTGGACAGAATGGTGTTACCTAGAGCTTCATGGGGCCTTTTAGAACATATTATGAAAATAGTTGCAAGTATGTAATATTGAAAAGATGTGAGAATCGACTTGTTCAAAAGTTAACTTTTCAGCATGAAAATGCCATTAATTCTGTATAAATTTGATGCCTTTTTTGGTGAAATATGAGTGTGATGTTCATTATCTAAAGTTATTAAATTAGTCAATTATACTCTTTAATATATTCTTTACTTTTTTAATGTTTTCAACATTAAAAAGATTGAATTGAATATGATGTACAAATAATCGAGTTGAATAAATATAATTCTATATAAAAAATGGATTATATGTTTGGGACATTCAAAAAAGCAAAACAAGCCTCTCTATATAAAAGGAACAGATATAGTATATTATTTCTAGTTTCTGTATAAAAAGATTATTCTTATATACTATTTGAATTAAGATTGAATACCGTGTAGAAAATAAAAGCACATCTTGATGTTTTGTTGGTATATAAACGATATGGTGTATTTTATAAAGAAAATTGTATTGGTGTTTTTGTTGTTTTCAGTGAAAACATTTACAATTATTTTGTCGTAGTTAAATACAATATAATTTGGAATAATTTAAATATTATGATTAAATGATTAATGTTTTAAAAACATATACTTGTCTTCGGAGTATAGACAGAAAAGGTCAAAAGAATGAAACTGAATATCAAAACAGAACATTTCTTAATGTGTTTCAAAAGATAAAAAAAATTACAAAAAATAATTCAATCATATAACTAAAGAGAAAAAATGCCAAAGAAAAGGTACACCTCCATACTTGGTTACCAGAAAATAAAATACAATCCCTTCCATAAGAGAATTAAGTCAAAATTTGTGTAGTGTTGATAAAAATCCATTCTGCCATATGTTATAGCAGTAAGCAAATATAAATTTCTCTGGCAATTACCTCTTCCTCTTACTTTTGATTGTATTAAATTCCAGTGGGACAGAAAGTGTTGCTATGAGAACTTTATTATCACGCACAAACTTGCAACCTATATACTCGTAATGAGTTCTTAGTGTTAAAGGGTCCGTTCGAAGATCCTTGGCTATATCAGAAGGGTCTGACCGAAAATCATCAGCAAACAGGGAGAGCACCAGGACATAGCTTATCAGCAGTTTCTGTTTATCAACTGGGATCCTCTTCTCCTTCGTCGAACCAAACAGAGACGAGAACTTCTGTGCTAAGATAGTTGGAAATTTGTGATGCTTTGCTGACGATACACCATCCATGGAATGTCTGTCCTTAAATCGGATGAGATGAGTGATATATGATAATATGCTAGCCATCCTCCTTTTCTTAGACTCATCCTACGAGGAATGAACAACTGTAATTATTCTCAATTAACCACATGAAGTAGTGTATAAACTTATGGTATATTCTCAGCAGATAAAAATACACAAAGCCCTCATAATACTTATACTACAATTTTGATTCTGATAACAAAATGATAGATACGATTTCAACTATCTAAAAGATTATTTCTAAACTATGAATTCACTAATGATAATACAAAATAGAAAATTCTATCTACAAGGAATCAATCATTTCATGAGAAAGCATCTATTCTAATGTTAGTGAGAGAAAAAATGATTTTCAGAAATTTCAGGCCAACATTGACCAGTACAAATCAAATATAAACTAAATTGAATAAATTATTAAAGTTTTCAGTTAATGAAGTTTCTCAAGTAAATCAACGCTGATTACTTGGAAACTTTAGCATATTAACCATATATTTTAATTTTAAATTGATAAGATACTTCATTAGTACTGTGTTGAAGGAAACTATTGGTTGCAAACAAAGCCCAACAATAATATTTGGAGCTTATAGCATTATATGAATCCTCACCTTGACTGTTTGCAATTCATGAAATCTATTGCGAACAAAACTTGGGTATGCATCAGGAACTTCTGATCCAGCTTCTGCAAGCTCCAAAATATCGGTAAGGTAATCCCACTCCCCTTTCAGAATTATCCTGTCAAGCGGATAAGCCATCTCTACCACTGTGGCTTCCATATCATACGGTGGGATATTTCGAGCATTAGCTTCAGTAGACGCAATCGCTTCAAGCGCCTCTGTCTTTACCTCGATAGCTTTCAACTTATGGTCCATATCTTCCTGCATTCCTGGATCTCCTGTCTCACGTAGGCTTTCACGTTTCTTATCCTGAAATTAATGAAGTATGATATACTTAACAGTGAAATGTAATTCAAAAGACTATTAATATACGAGTACACCCCTCCTTTTATTTTCTTTCTCTTTTCAGGTGGGATTCATTAGTATCTTTTGTTAATTCTGTGACTTGATGCATCATATTTAATAGACATTTCTCCATGAACTTATGCAGTTTTGTCAAACCACGACACATGAATAGATACAAACTTACAGCTTCACTTGAGCAACAATGACACAACATTACCTAACTTCCATAAACAAGAAGGGGGACATACCTTTCTTATATTTTTCTTTGTAGAATACTTGATCGTCAAATCTCTGAATTTACCAGCCTTCTCCTCTGCAGTATCATCTTCCTTAGCTGCATCTGAGGGTTCATTTTCAGGCTTGTCCAACCCTCCAACTTTCGGTTCCAACCTGAAGATCTGTGGGCATACAATGCAAGAATTAAGAAGATGATATGGATGATTTGAGTGTTGCATAAAAACCCCACAATCAAAACCCACAGAGTTGCTTCATTTACTAATTATGAGCAAATCCCAAATCCATATATAAAAATTGAAAGCACCACAACCAGGATAGAATGAGCTCAGCATTTGTATGTGTGGTCAGAAATCACCAGAACAAAATCAATGTGAAACAACAATATTGAACCCCTCCAAGAATATGGAGCAATCAAAACTTGAACACGCCGAATTCAAAAATAAATAAATAAAACACCAATAATAAGAAAAAAAAAATCATGAAAAGTTACTGTCTTTCACCTAAAAACTCCACAGAAAACAAGCAACCAATACCTCAGAAGAAAAGAAAAAAAAACACACACACACACACACACACATATTACCCTATTAGCAGCAATTGGAACCATCTTAAGAATACGGGTCTCCTTATCCAACACCGCAAGAGCATAGTTACAAAGCTGCGGCGTCGTCGCCTCGCCGGAATAATTCGTCCCCACAAAATTTACGGCGGACCCACTCGCCCCCACCACCACCTGCATTCTAGGGTTTTTGGGGTTTCTAGAATTGGCATTCTTGTAGACCTTGACTCTCGAACTAGGTTCGGTTTCGTTGGAGTTCTTCAATGGGTCGTATCCAGAGGGAAAATATCCGATTATTGGGGAGGTCTTTTTATCAGGCTTTTCGCCGATTGCCTTGATTTCGACATCTATGGTTTCAGATTCTTTAACCATTTTCACATCCCTGCTTCTTTCTTCTCCTAATGATCGTCTCCTATTTTTTTCTTTCGATTTTGCCATGGTTTCTGCGAATGTGCTTATGGAGGGGACGAGAGTTTTGAGAGCTTAGTGCAATAAACCCTAACTGAGAAAATAGAAGAATTGTTTTTTTTGTTGGGACGAAAGAAACCATGAATTTCTAATCCCACACAACTTATATTATGATTTTCAATTAAAAAGATAAAATAAATAAGAAATACCAATTTGATCTTTTAAAAAATAAAAATAAAATTATTAATTTTCTACGATGACATACCGAATATATTTTTATATGTTTGGTCACTCAAGATTAAATAAAGTAAATTGAGTTTTAATCTTTTATTATATATAATTTTTATATGATTTTCATATATTTTAATAATTCGTTATTTTATCATTATGGTTTTATTTCATTTATAAATAAAATCAAAAAAATAACCTAAAAAATAAAGAAAGATGGGATTGTTTTAAATTTTAGTAGACCTCTTTCTTTCTTTTTTTTAATTAATTGAGGTATGCTATGAAAAGGATTGGGTGTTTTTAGTCCAACCTTTGTTTTTTCTTCTAATTATAAAAATATTGTTTTCACTTTGACCTCATATTTTATGGAAATATTTAAGGTAATTTTAATGTACATCAATGATATTAATACATTAGCTTTTTTTTACTATGGTGATTTTTGTTTTCTGAGCTATATATTGAGTTGTTGGTTGTAGTCTGATGAAATATATTGAATTTCTTTATTGAGCTTCTTTATAATAGTGAAATGTACATAAGTTATTTCAATGATATTTTTTGTTGCATGCATTTGATTTTACTTGAATTGTACAACACTAATATTTGTGGTAATTTAATTAATCAGTGTAAATTAATTATTTGTAATTTAGTATTTAATTTAGGTATGTATAAATTAGTTAATTTTTATTTAATATTTAGTATTTAAACTGAAACGTCTATATTTTCTATAAATTGAAATAATTATTTTCTTAATTTTAAATGAGATATGATTGATGGTGCCATTGTGTTGGATGGTAATTGAAGCAATGATCGCTAGAATGAATAAATCAAATATATATTTAATAGATTTAATATTCTATTTGACCCATGTCGCGTATCAAATCAAAATCTAAAAATGTGTTGAGATATCAAAAATCCAACCAAATCGAAGTCTTATATTCTTAACATACGAAAATTCATCCAAATTGATTACATATAAATCATGAGATACGAAAATCCATCAAAATCAAATCCAACTTGCATATCAATGATTGTGGTATATATCTTATCAATGGATTAAGATATATCAAAATCTTAATCTTTATAATTAAAAGATTGTGGTATTGCTAATAAATCATATGCAATCCGATAAATTTAGAATGCAATCGATATTCAATTAAATAGTATGCAACCAGTATCGATGAAATAAGATGTAATCGATGCAATTACAAAATTAATTAATAATAATACACTACCAAATTAGTCACACAACCCTAAAATAAAATGCAACAATATCTGATGAAATAATATACAATTAATATTCAATTAAATAGGATACAATCGATGCAATGAAAACATCAATTAATAATAATACATTACCAAATTAACTAACACAATATAAAATATGATGCAACCAAAAATATTATTTAATATTTAGTAATGTTTCGTATATACATTAATTTACATTAATTTAAGTTCATTAATTAACCAACCATATTCCTCTGCCAGTTGCGTCTTTTCTTCCTCTGCCCATCCGATAGTCTTTCTCTCACATTCTCTATCTATTTTCTTTTTTAAAATCAATTGTGAGAGAGAAATTGCAAAATAAAAATATCACAGCTCCTCTTTAATCTGAAGCTTATGCTTCTATCTTATTTGTTATTATTTTTATATTTTTTTGACATCATAGTTCTAGGAAAGAACATGATATTTCTGCAATTTCCTTCAACTATTTTATTTTTATATATGCATAGATTATTATTATTATTATAAAACATATCAAATATAAATTTCAAATGATTCGTCATCACATGATGTATAATATCAGAAGTTTTAATTATGTTTTTAAGGTTGCTATTAATTGATAACTATAATAGTTGAAGAAGGTAGATATAAACTATATTATCCTATGATATTAGATTTTTTGGAAAATCATTGAGTTTTATTGCTGTAATTTTTGACGGCATGTAAAAAAATTAAAATGAAAATGAAGAATTAGGATGCAATGATTTAAAATTTAATAATTGAGGTAAGTGATATATTAATATTATTAGTGTACTTTCCTAAAAGTTAATTATGCTTTGGTAATGGTTATAGTTTTAATTTCATAATAAAATAAGTATTGTGTTGCTATATTAATATGACTTATTGATTTTTTTTTTTTTCAAATTTTAGAAAAACTCTTTTATCATCACTATATCGTTAAAGCCTGTTATTTTATCCTCAAACCTTGAAAAATAATTTTACTCCTACAATAGGGAAAGAAAAAGTAAGTCTCCGATATCCTTAATTTTACCATCAAATCAAAATTAATTAAGGTGGTAAATCAACATCTAGTTAATCAAGTAATTATGATATTGAAATATATTTTTTTCATCTTAGATAATTTGAACATAAATCAGCATTAGTCAACATAAATTATCGATGGCAAGAAGCAGAGAACCAAGCAAAAAAACTCAATAGACCAACATGGTGGACTAAAACACATTCTCTTGCAGTTTTTTGATCAATTTTCTTGTATATGTAATATCTTCATCTTTATATATTATTAAACAAGAACATTCTCTGAAATAAAATGACAATGTTTTTTCCACTCAAACATCACATTTATTTTTAGAAAAAAAAAATATATCATTTTTTATCCCCTAAGTTAGGTTCTGTCCAATTTTGATGTAGTAATTTCATCATTTCCAATTTTATGTCCAATCAAAAATAAATCTCTCTCCATATATAAAAATAATAACCAAAAAAAAAAACTTTTTTTGTTTTCAAAATAGTAAAATATCAAAAGTCAAACTTATAACTTGTCATTTTAATTTTTTTTAATTCACAAATATATTTATTTAGTGGTTGATATTTTTTTTTATTCATAACTATGTTTTTCCCATAATATGAGAACTCCTTAAAACATAAAAATGTTTGTTTTTCTTTGTTCCTTTTTCGCATAGCAAATTTTTTCGCATTTTTACATCAAAATTGTATTGATAGTTGACTCAACTATCTACAATATCACAAATAAAAAATGCAAAATAGCACATTAAAAAGTAAATAATGCTTTTAATTTATTTAATATATGTGCTTGATGGAAAATTCATTTGAGATTGATTTGTAAAATCTAATGAATCAAGCTTCTCTTCTCCTCCTTTTTATTTTTTTAAAAGAAATTTAAAATAGCAAGTCTAAGATAATTTAACGCGTATATGATTTTAAAGGCATCTGATTAACCTCGTTTTCTTCTAGGCTTTCATAATAAAAGATTAGACTCTTATTAACCATTAATCATAAAAACTTAGAAAGTCACATAATCGAACCATAATATAACATAGATCCATATCCATGGAACATCATCCAAGCTTGTAGTTCTTGTATGAGCAAATGCACAGGAAATTCATTGTTAAAGACTATTTTTGAAATTTAAATTGCATAAATAATAAATTCAATACCTTAATTAATATACACCTTTTTTATTTTGAAACTTTTAGAGAAGATATAAGACTCGTTAAGATACAACATATTCAAATTTGTGAATTCAGTAAATGAAAATATTTAATCTTTCAAAGGAGTAGAAAAATGATTCTAAATAAAGTACAACTTGAATATAAATGAAAATTTTACTGTAGATTAAAAATGCAACATTAGACAGTCTGTTAAATTTGGAGATACATAAATAATTATTTGAATTTTTTAAAATCAGGAACGATAGACGTCTTAAATTCTGCAAAGAAGGAATATAAATTTCATATTAAATAAATAGACTCAGATTCACATGAAATTTTTACAGAATCTCAAAATAATAATAATAATGCATAAAATATTAAAATTTCATAAAATTATGAGGTTTGTAGATATTATTTTCAATTTCCAAATCAGAAACGTTAAACATGTCAGAATTTTTTATTGAAGGAGTAGAAAATTCATATTAAATAAAGTTACAACTCCGATTGACTTGAAATTTTTATTGAATCTTAAGAACATAGCAAGGAATAATATACTAAAATTTCATAAAATTTGAAGGTGTGTAAATATGAATTTAAATTTTTGGATATAAAAAACATGAATATCAATGTTTTTTAAGATCAAGATGATGGTGACATCAACTTTCATCATCTTTCTTTGTTGTAGCTGAATTAGAGTATGATAAAAGATGATTTCATGGATGATTGATTGATGGAAAAATTACGGTATGTATTTAGATCTAATTATCTATGACTTTGGAAGAACCCAACAAATTTAGGATTTATATTTCTCAAAGACGTAGTGCATAGAATGATTAGTAAGATATGAATAATAATTCATGGGCTTAAAAAAATCTAACTTACACCTACATATAAATGTGTCTAATCTAAGAGTTGGTTTGAATTAAAAAAAAAAAAAAGTCAAATCAATTACTATATTGAGACAAATTCCATGTATCTTCTGGGAGGATGTACCATTTCTTGTATGGTGTAAAATAGACAGAAAAATCAAGAGAGATGCTCATAAGTATATAAACATTTATTCCATCTATTATTTCAGAATATTCAATCATACACTAATAATTTCTGACAAGATCATAAATAACAGAATCAAGAGAGCAATCCCTCCACCAGAATCATGCATTCTCAGGTTATAAATAATAAACACAACACTTGAACAAGAAGAGGATGTAGTCGAGCGAGGCGGTACCTGGGGTTCATTGACCAGGTCTCTTGTTGGTGCATGAGGGACACTTGTACTGCTTGATATGCTCGGCTTTAGCAGGAGTAATCTTGACACACTTTCCATGGAACCACTTTTCACAAATGTCGCAGCATATCCAGAACTCGACTGATGCATTGTTAACCCCACAAGCCCCACACAGCGTCTCTCCATACTCGTCCTCTTCTTCTTCATCTAATTCCTCTGCATCATCGTCTGGCTGTGCCTTTGAGATTTTTCCCTGCATTACTGTGTTAGATAGAGGCAAAAATGAATAACAACAAACTAACCTTATCCAACTATGTAGGGTCAGCTAAATGGATTATAACGCTACTGCATTTGGTCTAAAGTATGTTCTCATTTGTTCAAGAATAACATTTCTTTTTTTTATAGTTTCCTTTTATAGTTTGGCTTGATGATTCTCTACCCTCCATACTCCATAACGGAGCATCTAAGTCTCAGTTGCACAAATCTGAAAATATATTTCACTCAACAGATAAAGAGGAGACATAGCAGCAAGAACAAAATAGCCAACTAAGAACTCTTTACGCACCGGCTTAGAGTTTGACTTGGACTTGCTGCTACTATTTGAGATTGAAGATTTCTCTTTTTGTTGTTTTCTGGATGCACCTGACACAACTTCAAATACAGTAGGAAGTTCATTGATCATGTTGAATAGCCGCTTCCTGAACAAACAGAAAAGATCATAACATAAGCATAAGCTTTTACAAAACTTAAGTAAAATACACAGCAAAACTGAGAGAATACTCGAAGAAAAACACTAATAATATGCAAGTGCATAGCTTCTTTCTCTGAACATCGTATCTTAAACAGAATCCCTATCGGTCAACTCTAACCAAAAACAAAGCTGTGCAAATTCAAGAGAGAATTAATTTTTTCTAATGACCAAAGGATTCAATAAACTTCTCAACTTAATCTTGTAAAATCCCCATTACTATGAAAATGGAAACTATATATGAATACAAAGTTGGAGAATTTAGCCATCACCACTGTCGGTTTTTTATGTGAAATTAGGTACGAAAGGGTAACTCGAGCAACTAAAATAGAGAAAAACATTAAAGCTACCTTTCAGCTTTATCAAATTGAAACCTAGCACCAAAGTAGAACGCAACAGCAAGCAGCCAGGTATCACTGTGGACTGAGATTAGAGATATCCAGTCTTTTTCTTGCATCCCGTCTCGAGCAAAATTGATGCCCAGAGCAGGTTCAGGGAGTTCAGGAGGTACTTCTTCAGCAGGCAAATTGACCTCCCATTTCTCATCAGGATGTCCGTATAAACACAAATTCTCTCTCTCTGTAATGCAAAACCATGACTAAAATCAGGAGTAGCAGTAATAGAGACATACGGAGAAAGTTACAGAAAAGGAGATCATTAGGATTTCTCAAACCAAGATTAGTCATCTGAGATGCAACCAAGCTGAAATAGGGAACATGCTTAAAAAAGATAATAGAATGTATCAAGATGGACCTATCAAATATTTACCATGCCAATAAAAAGTAACAACCTAAGGGTTTATAAGTAACTAGTAAATAGTTGACAACAAATTCAAACAAAAATCTATGTGGTCAGAAACACGTTACCACGAGACATATAGAGTGATCTATCGGATACAAAATTTTCTGTGAACAAATATTTTATATATTCTCTCAAAAATAAAGATCCATAAAGACATCCAAAAACTACTGCTCAACCAAACAGAGTTTACAGAAGAAATTCATGTATTTAATATACAAATGGAATTAAAGGGAAAAAGAGTCATGTGAAGCAACTTCTTCACGTGATACAATGTACTACAAATTATTACACAGATGTCATAGCAAGATCGAGCAACTCTGGACTATAAAATTCAAATGTTATTTCATCCAATCCAACAATAGATTACTGAGATGCAACAAAAGCAATTGCTAGAACAAACATATCAAACATATAGACGAGTACAAGACAAGTATCTGGACGAGGAGGGGCCTCTTAACTCTTACCAAAGACTTATAAACAACAACATTCTTCTTGAAGCAGTTGCATATTGAAATAATAATTACGTCATGCATTAGCTAACAAAAGGAGTCGTTTCTAACAAGATCTTTATCAAGTACACTACCTAATTGTTATCAGCAGTTCTAGAACCTAAATGGCATCACCATTGGCATTGAAAATGCAACATAACCAATTTCAAGAACTCCATAAGAAAATGAACAAAGCAAAACGCTAGTATTTACCACTTTCACAAATCAAAAGTTTCAACTAAATTGAACCATTTATAGAAAGAATAGAAAGGGGACAAAAAAATAAAGAGCTGACGAATTCAAAACCCATAAGGGGTAGTATTAAAAAATCAGAAAAAGAAAAGAAAAGAAAAATACCAGGATCACACTGCTGGTAAAATTCTTCAACATCTGCAAAACATTAAAAAAAAAAAAAAAAAAAAGAACTTTAGAAAATGGACTAATAGACCAATCTCCAGGAATAGAAAAAGGGGAAAAGAGAAAACAAAAAAACCTGTAGTAAGGGCGTTAATAAGTCCAGCTCTTCGACCCTTAAAGTCCTCGAAAACTTCTTCAACTGTTCGAGGGTAGAACCTCTCCGCCATTTTACTTCTTCAGTTCAATGGTACAGGAAAAAGAAAGCTTTTAATTAAAAAAATGAGCTTAATTGTGCCGAAATTGGAACATCAATTAGTTGGAGAGAGAGAGAGAGATACGGATTTGAATCTAATGAGAAGATGAGGGGTTTTAGTTTTAACAATATCTGAGAGTCTGCTGATGTGTCCAACAACCCCAATTTTTTTTTTTTTTTTCATTTTTGAAGAAATAACAATCATATTTACATTTTAATTGACTTCACCTTTTTCTTTTGACTTAATATTTGCTTCTACAATTTTTTTTTTTTTTTGCTTAATTGGTTTAGGTGGGTTTTTTTTAAAGGGATACCTTCCCATCATACCCATTTCCTTATAATAATTTTCCTTTCTACCCATTAATATAATAATCTACCCACTATACCCATAAATATAACAACATACCCCTTTCTACCCATTTTTCTTGGAAAATTACTATCCTAACCTTGTTGACCTTTATTAATTACCAAAAAACCAAGATTGCTTTTAGCCATATTTTCATTCTTCCACACTTATATTTATCAGATCCGGATTAGCCCTCTGATCAATATCAGGCCCAACATGCTTCCGTAAATAAAATAAAACTGAGTTTAAATCATACCTTGCCTTTGTCTTATAAATTCCCTTGGACCTCGGTTCAGGTTTTACGGATCAAAGATCCAACCACTCGCCCGCAGTCTATGGTTCTGAAACCGATTTTCTTGGGAACCCGGATCGCAATCCTTCTCAACGGCTTCCTGCCTTTAAGGAGATCACGGGGAGACTCACTGCCGGATGAATTATCACTCAGAATTATAAAATTTTTGGACAGGATGTCGGAAAGCAAAAGCCTTGTTTATTGAAGAAAATAAACTAAACTATTTTACAATATTACTATTCTTCACCATTGGAAGAGAAACTTGAATTTAGCCAATCATGGCTAATACTCGAGAAGGGGAAACCCCCATAAACAGGAAAGCTTGAAAGCTATACTATTACCAGACTAGAGAGAAGATTTCGAAAAGCTTATGAAGAAAGAAGTGTTGTGTATTTTCGATGATCTTCATTTGAGGCTGAATGCCTCCTTTTATAGGCCTTAATGTACTCCTGTTGAGGTTCCATTATTGCCTTTGCCAGCTTGCAGTCCATTAGATGAGTGGGTAATGGGCCAGCTTCCTTTATTTCTCACCTACCGTTTGGTAAGTGCATCTACCACCTTCGTTGTCTTCTTGCGTCGGCAACGAATCTCTTGATGAGTGGAGGGGTCCTCCACGTTTGTCCTCTTTAGTCCAGATGCTGATTCTTCAAAGATGGCGGGACCAACCACAATCTTATGTCTTAATAAGCATCCTATGCTGATTATACCGTATCCTATTACATTGTTTAGAATACAATACAGCTTGTTTACAATCGAGTCTAGACCCGTTTCCTCTTATTACATTTTTGGTTTTTATTTTTTAAAAACCCTTCCCTTTTCCCTTTTTCTTTGGGTAGTCGGGTTTGTCCTTTTTTATTTTGAACCCCTGTCCAAACAGCGGTTTCTCTTGTGTTTGACAGTAAGAGCATATCCGCTCTCCCCATCTCCCGATATGTATCATATTACATATCTTCTTCCTTGTTTGTTCCGTGGCTGGAACCTTGTTTTCCCAGATTAATTTCCTCTTATTTTCAAAAAGGTTTTCAGCAAATCCGGTAGTTGTTCCTGTCATGGAATTTAACAGGAATGATCCATTCACAGAATTATGAAATATTTTGAATGGATACTTCACTTTGTCCATCTCGGTGAGACAGACCCAAAGACCCCAAGCTCGCCTCGTAGATATATCATTTTCAGTCAAGGCGAATACCAAAGGGCTGTTTTCTGGGGGTGTTTTGGCTCGGTTAATCGCCCCCATCTCAGGTCTCTGTAGTTTTATGAATTGAAAAACTAGATGAGACCCTTTTCCTGTAATTTCTGGAGCAGCAGAGATAATTTTTAGCTCCAGTATATCTCCTCGACCCAAATATGGGTTGTTCTGCCATGAATCGTGCACAGCAGTAGATATCCAGTCCGGTAATTTGGAAATCTCCGGAAAGCTGGGTGCGGTTGTAAAAACTGAAGCAATTGCTCCAAAATCGAACCATTCCCGCACATCATGAGGGTTTACCCCCGGGAGCATCCAAAGTCTTGGATACTTGCCAGACCAATCAGCAGTAATTTTATTCGGATTGATCCCATTTCTTGTCATCAATTTCTCCCATGTTTTTTGGTAAACCTGCAACGGAGAAATAACTTGATCAGTGTTAACCTGTCTAGGGCCAGTCTGGGGCCTTAGGTTAACCTCTCCCTCTTTTACCCCAGAGGTGCTGGGTTGACTCGGGTTGTCTGGAATTGCTTCCTGACCTTCCGAATTAATAATTTTATCGGAATTCGATAAAACACTTGGTTCGGCTTTATCAGCCTTTTCACCGGTATCCGATGAAAAACTTTTATCAGCAGGATGTCCTGCTTCAGGTATAAAAGTACCCTGTTTGTTCATCGATGATAAACTTCTCTCGTATATTTCTTTCTGCATCACCGATGGTGAACAGGCCTTGTTTACAGGATCTACTAATGCATTCCACAAATCATTATTTGAAGTTATGGCTGCACGTAGAGTCATTTGGACTTTGTCCAAATCAGCTTTCTGGACATAAGATGCCGCTTCGGCTCTTACCCTTAGTTCCTCAAAGGCCTTGTAATGCATCTCAAGGTTTTCCCTAAGGTGCCTTGCTCGTATTGTGATGGAATCAGCTTCAAGGATATCCATCTCTTGTTAAGAAATCTGCAAGAACATTCTCATTAGATTTCACAATGACAATATCAAAAAGATAATATTGGCATTCTGCTTGCCACCTGATAATACGTGCTTTTTCGATCTTTGATTCAAGTTTGTTTTTCAAAAAAGCTTTAACGTTAGTATTATCAACTTTTAATATAAATTCTTTAGCTAATAAAAATAAAGGCCATTTTTTAAAAGCCTTCCAAACCGCAAAGAATTCTTTCTCGTTAATATGCCAAACTCTGGCTTGTTGTTCTGTAAACAACCCTCCTGTATATCTACATGGTTCTTCACCCGTAGATGTCTTTCTCATGAATATTGCTGCCCATCTGAAATCATTAGCGTCTGTGTAGACTACTAACTGATCCTCATCTTGAGGAATCGCGAGCTTTGGTAAGTTACTACAAACCTGTTTTAACTCACGAACTCTTTGGGAATGAATATCTTCCCATTTCCATTTGGTCTTCTCATCCTTCTGTAATAAAGGACGGAAATCCTTTCGATATTTTGCCAAGTCCTTAATGAATGAACCTGCAAAATTAATCACTCCTAAGAAGCTTTGAAGGTGCTTCTTATCTCTAAGAACATCTGGAAAATTACATATCTTCTCCACAATATGTTCTTGTAGTTCCATTCCTGCATGGTCAATAATAACACCGAGAAACTCGATTCTATTAACCGCGATTATTGCTTTCTTTTCAGAGAGCACTAATCCTTCTTTATGACATGCTTCTGAAAATATTTCAAGATGCTTTAAATGATCTTTCATATTTTTAGAGGCAATTAAGATATCGTCTATGTAAACAAACATAAACTCAAAATAATCTTTAAAAAGATTATCCATCTTTCGTTGGTATATCTGAGGTGCATTCGCAAGACCCATAGGCATTACGTTCCAAATATACTGACCTTGTGGTGTAGAAAAAGCAGTTAATTTTTTAGACTCCTTTTCTAACTTAATCTGGTAAAATCCAGACTTACAATCAAATTTTGAAAACACTTTTGATCCTTTAATACAATCAATTAAGTGTTCTCTACTTGGTATGTAATAACCATCAAATTCGGTAATCTTATTAATACCTTGATAGTTAATTACTAACCTTGCTTTTCCTCTCTTTATTTCGCCATGGTTTCTTACCAAAAACCCTGGGCTACTATAAGGAGAAATACCTGCTTCGATCAGCTTGAGATCGATATGCTCTTTGATAATCTTTTGCATATCCTTACGATCTTCAAGATTCATCTGTATCGGTTTGTATCGAACCAACTCGTATCTGTGTTGTTCTTTTACCTTCAACGTTGCTTCGATCTGGTTTTT
The DNA here is from genome assembly GCA_028654395.1 of Scutellaria barbata. Lineage (NCBI taxonomy): Eukaryota > Viridiplantae > Streptophyta > Magnoliopsida > Lamiales > Lamiaceae > Scutellaria > Scutellaria barbata. The sequence goes on along the minus strand of CM053644.1, from coordinate 29,389,538 downwards.
GTCCCACCAGGCTAAAGGATTTTCATTGTAGTTCCTCTGAATTAGCCTTTTTACATTTTCGAGAGAAAGTAGACTTTCCTCATTAATGTCAATCTGGGGTGGTCCTTCTTGTAAGGCATTTTTCAGAAACTTAATAGCTTCTTCATGTGCCTCCTCCATTCCCTCTTGTCTGTATGACAAAAGAGCTTCACCAAATTTTCTCTTATCCTGCATTTTTGGATGAGTTAACTTGGCTTCATTATCACCACGTTTGCTGCGAAAATCAATAGGCATGATCCTATTAAAAGCCTTTTCTCGCCGCAAAACCTGTATCATACTACCACAGTTAGTAGTAAAGGTTAACAGGTTCTTGTGATTATCCTGCTCATATTTTGCAAAAGTTTGGATAAAATTGTTACCAAGCAAAATATCAGCACCTGTATCATGAATATAGATTGGTGGCATTCTTACTTTATACCAAGGGGTATCGAATGCGCCTCCGATCATTATTCGTGTTTCTCGAATACCTTTATTGAGTATAAGGATCTTCTGTGAGAAGTCTCTTCCTGCAATAAGAGGTAATTTTTCCACTGCTTCGCTGGGAAAAACTCCTGGCTTTGCTGTGCAAATGCCCGAACCTGAGTCAATATAAGCTGCAAAATATTCCGTCTTATATTGGTCATATAATATCCCTACAGATATATATATAGAGAAAATACTTGTCATTCAGAATCGTCTGGATAGATTCCTCTTTTCCAAGATTCTAACAAGTTTATCCTTGAGCTTCTAACATTATGCTCACGGATCAACTCTTGAAACCTTACTTGATGAGTCTGTTCATTATCCCGCATTTCTCTAATGCGTTCCGTCAACTCATCTTTCTCTTTTCTGAGATCCTGGATCTCTTCATCAATATACCTTCCTGGCATAATTTAGAACATATCTGGATTGTTTGGATAAATCCTTCTCCTCCAGCGTTCTAACATGTCAATTCGTGCGTTAATTTGACTTATTTTTAACGCAGCCTCTTGTATCCTTATAACATCTTGGATACTTCTTTGTTCTGATCGATTTTGCTCTCGCAAAGATCTTAACAAAGCTATCGCCTGGTCTCTTTGTATCGTGAGATCAATGATCTCTTGATCTAACTTGATTCCTGGCATAATGGTTTTATTCTACCCTGATTGTATGTCCATCAAGGTCGAACTCCATCCATTTCTCATCTCTTCTCCAGGGCTTATGTTCTTCAAGGAAACTTAACCCTAGAGTCATAACTCCTTTAGTTATGCCTGCACTTCCTGTAACAGATACATGATATCCTGCTATTTCTAACATGCCTTCATATCTGTTAATACTTGGTTGTTGTAAATGATATATCTCCTCACAAGGAAACAAATTATCAGTTTTAGATATATCAAAAACAATATGGATTTCTTTCCATTCATTATTAGGGCATTTGATTTTTACATTTCTTACCCTAATCTTTTGTGGATACAAATCCTCACTTGGTTCTTTTCCTTTTAGGCTTAAAATCCTACCATCGGAAAAGGACAACCTGTTACTAATTTCAGAATCAAACCTTAATGATCTACTGTTTAGAATAGGTTGATCTTTGATTAGCAAATTGACCCCTCCTAACCTTGGTATTTTAATTGGGTCAGGTGTCATAACTTTGGCGAATTCCTTGAAAATTCTAGGAATTTCTATATACTCCTTCCTAAGAAACATATCCGAATGATGTGTATTAGAAAGAGCATATGCAATTCTATACGTGATAGAATATGGTCTATTTCCTTCTTTCATAAGATCAGGTCTTTTAAAATCTTGATGAAGGGTTAAGACTCTATTAAAATCTTGGTCTGCTAGGTTATATGCAATCCTAGGATGTATGTCAAACATAAGTTTGCCAGCATATAAATTACCTACCATTGTACCAAGACAACTTTCGCTTAAATTATTGATTCTTTTATCCATCACAGATAGATGTAATTCAGAATCAATTCCTTCTTTGAAGGTAGCTTTAATCACTACTTCAATGGTTCCAATATGAATCCATTTCATTGTGACCGCTACTTCTTCTTTGATACGACTTAATTCTTCAAGAATTTCTTCTTTTGGAATAAGTTGCATCTCAATGTTATTACCGGTTAACCCTATTGGAATAGAGAACTCACCTGAGTTCACCCGGTAGATAATATGATGCTTGCGCTGTCTTATTCCGATTTTGTCACAAAATCGATTAAGACTCCCAATCTTAAATCCGTCGTACGGACCTAAAGCTGAATCTTGTTGCATGATTCTTTCCATTGTTTTGTTTGAGATGATCATTTTTGAAAAGAATCCTGATAGACTGTCCGTCGTCTGGAGTCTATCTTCTGGTTTGCCGGAGCTACTCGTCTGATTCTGTAGATGATCCATCGGATCCTTCTGAAACAGATTCCAATTCTTCTTCATAGATGCTTTCATCTGAAGAGATGTCCTCGAACTTGTAAACTGGCACCAAATCACCATAGAAGACAGCATCACGGATGTCGTCTGTATACTCGAACTGGCGCACGTCGTTTTTCTTTTTTGGGCAATCGGGCGAAATATGACCTCTCGCGCCGCACGTCCAACAGTTGCAATCCTTGAAACTCTCATTTGCCCGAGTGTGAGCTCGTTTGAAAGTTCTTTTCCTGGTTGTTCCTCCTGTTGGCTTCCCTGTGGATCTAGATCCCTGTGAAGAAAACCTGGAAGGACCAGACTTTTGACCAGATTTGTAAGATCTAGCCTTTGATTTGGACCACCATGATCTTCCCTGTTTGGAAGGTCTCCTGTATGATCCTCCGGACTTAGATTGAAACCTTCCCTTGAAGTGTTTCTTTCTCTTTCCGTGTCTTTCGCGTTGTGGTTCTCCGATAATACTCGGAAAATCATTGTTGTCGCAACAAAGAGGGGTCTTCTTTACCATTCCTCTTAGTTTCTTCTTGTTCCTTTGTAGTGTCGCCTGTTGACACCATTCTCGTATACTGTCCTTAAAAAAGGACATCCTCCTGGCCACTAAATCGACTCGGCCTGTAGGTACCTTGTAGGTTTGCATTAGCATCTCCCTCCATGGACTGCATATTTTTGCAAAGAATAAATCTGTTGCCACATTCCATGGTACATCTGCTTGGAAATAATATTTGCGGAACCAATATATATATTCATCCGCATAACATATATTTCTCAATTCGAGAGCAAACAGAGCTTGCGTGTACTCTCTTTTCTTCTCGTCTTTTCTTTCCTCAAAATATCCGTCCCCGAGGAAACATATTTTGAGCAGGTGACCCATCCTTTCGACAATTGTTATAACATTCTCGTTGGATAGGATCTCTTTTTGGAGAGAGGCTTCGGTCATCTCCCATGCCTTCTTGGCTAAACCTTGCAAACTATTTACCAGTATCTGGCAAAAATGATCGTTATCAACATCCAGTGTTGATGAAGCAACTTTCATGGATGACATCCATTCATCGATCAAAACTTCCATATTTCTGAAATCGATGATGTCTGTTGTGAGCATCACTCCAAACGGATGGGTTGGTTCAAGCATCGTTTTTACCCAAGGGCTTTTGGATACTCCTTTAAACCTTTCCGGTCGGGTTTTGGCTTGTCGAGCTATGTACTCTTCATATTCAACCCCGTCCTGCCACCACCTTGGTTCGGGAGGAACCGGTACTTCAGGTACTGGTGCTACCGGTACTGGCGTACTTGTGCTTTCCTCTTCCTTCTTTGGAATCGGCGGAATCGGCTCGTTCATCCTGAGATTTACCAGATCCACAATTCCGAGATTGGAAAGGGATTCGGTTAATTCTGCAAGATCTACTCTTGAGACTTCCATCCAACTTGTCTTATGAGATCAAGTAGGAGTTCGTCGTTGCTTTTAGGCTTCGAGACTTCCGTAGCCTTTCCTTTGGAAATGATTGGAATATCTCCGAACGAATTTTTCATACGTTCGTTCATTGATCTTCCCGTTCCTCTGGATGATCTTTTCTTCAGATCTACAATTTCTTGTTTCAGATCTGAAACTTCTTTTTGGATCTCTGATAGAGATCGGGCTATCTTCTCCATCTGTCCACCATAATAAATGATGGTCTTCTGGATCTCCCTAAGGTCTTGTGTGACCTTAGATGTGTCTGGAACAATTATGTTCCATTCTGAGCTGGATGTCATTACTGATATCCTGCACTTGTGTTATCTCGAAATATTTTCGGATACATTTTCTTGATTTTCTCCTCCGTTAGGCACAAGAAAATAATATTGTATAACATAATTTAATCTATTTCTTCAATAAAACCTGGCTCTGATACCATTTCTACGCATCGGATCTCAATAAATATAAATCGTGGAAAACTCAAATAAATTCTTTTATCCAGATGAAATTACCCAGTACATGGTATTGTTATACCTTTCAGACCATATCACAAGTATAAATACGAGTGTTTTTTGGGGCACGAGAAAGGTTTCCAACCAATATACCAAAACAATTATATCCGGTTTTCAAAATATTCTTAAACAATATGGTTTGGCAATAATAAATAAGGAGTTAACATAGCAATTTTCAAAATTAAAATAATCATTTCTTTTGGGATGTCAAAGGGTATTTAGGTCTTTTCACCAAAAATGGGCATTTTGTGCCATTTCTTATATCAATGGGTATTTTGGAAAGTTGTTATAATTAAATGGTTATAATGGGGTATTATCCCTTTTTTTAAAACCCAATAAAACTCATGTTTTGTAACTTAATTTAGGGCTCATGTTAAAATTGGGCCTTGAAAGTGAAAAAAGTGTACTTGAAATAAATTCAATGCAAACCCACCCATAGGGTTATAAATGAATCTAAGTCATTTGTGAATTATTAGAAACTCGATTCAATAAAAATTCTTTCGAGTTTGTTTATTATGTTTCGTTAAGGTAAATAAACAAACTTAAATTTGATGGTATTCAACTCGTGAACAGGTTTGCTAGAAGATTTACGAGTTAGTTCGTAAAATATAATACTAATTTTTAACATGTAAGTGATAAATATATAAATATCTAATAATAGATATTTTTATAATTAAATTACAAATTTTAAATAATATATTATATATTTTATGAGTTTATAATTTATTTTGTTAATAAGTTGATGAGTAATTTAATTTATTATTAATATATATTAAATTGGTTAAGGTTCAATTAAGCTTGATTAAGTTCTGTAAACCATAAATATATTTCATAAATTAAGCTCGAGTTGATTCGATAACTAGTTGAAACAACAACTAATACTTACGCCCCCAAAATATTGATTGTGCATTTGGGAATAATCATGCTCAATTAAGAAATGTTGCATGTCCAAGCCAGGTGTTATCATCGCAGCTCTTGTAAATAATATTCAATTGATCTTTTAATTACCTAAAATTTTATTGAATGTTTCCATCGATTTTTTTTAAATAAACTAAAAGGAATGGATAGGAGGATTAAAGATTAGAAAAACTTATGTGATTCATATTCGAATTTTGATCATCACAATTTACATCTTTATAAAAGACGAAATACCATTAAATTACGAGGTTCGTAGTGAATGTTTCAGTAGGCTAAATTACAATGCCTCAAAATTATGTTGCTTCTACATTTGGGAACAATAGAAATGCTACAACAATGCACTCTGTAGGTGATGAGACAATAAGAGAAAGGTAATATTCAAGTTTCAGAGCATATACAATGCATCTTAAATTTGAAATTAATCATGATATTGTACAACTAGATGTGGAAGTGGAGATATACTATAACCCACAAATCACAGAATACTTGAAATGTGACACAATTTGAAGGTAAAAAAATTTGGATGTTGCTACTCAAGAGTGATGTAAAAACTAAAAGAGGGAAAATCGGAAATAGATCAGAGCAGGACACGGTGGACTCAACTTTTGAGTAAAAAAAAAAAAAAAACATTGAACGGTTTTGATTTTTTCTAATACACAAAGACATAATAGGTACTTTAGGAGAGAGTGTCGAGTAGGGAAAAAAAAAACCAAATTAAGAAATATGTATACAGGTTTGTAAACGAATCGAATCCATTAGAATATCATGATATTCTATTCATATTTATTTAATTTAGTAAATATTCATATTCGTATTCGAATGAAATATTCGAATTCGAAAATGTAGATTTGAAATAATTTTTTTTTCCAAAAATATGTTTATTTTTAATTAATAATATAAAATTACAAATATATAGCATATGCCTACATGACACAACTTATCTCTTTACATCAAGTGCAACATTTCATAAATTAAAAAATTTCAAATTAACATTCATAAATTAAAAGATTTCAAGTTAACATTTGGTTTGGAGTGAGATGGGGAGAGTAAATGGAAAGAAAAAAAAATTATATGATGTATATATACTATTTTATTAAATAAATATTTTTAACAATTTATTAAAATTATATATATTTATAATTATCGAATATATTCACGAATATTCAAATCGAATATAATTATATTCATATTTGTATTTAAAAAATATTCGAATCAAAAAATATATTTTTTGAATTCTTATTCGAATTTTTTGAATTTGAATATCAAAACGAATAAAAAAAGTTCGATTCTTTTACAATCTTAATGGTGAATGAGGTGTAATAATAAGACAATAAGGTTGTTAATAACCAATCTTAATGGTGAATGAGGTGTAATAATAAGAAAATAAGGTTGTTAATAACCCCACCCTTAAATATTTGGATACGAAACCACGTGAGTTTTCCAATTCGTACTTTGTGATTCAAATGCTGATTTTTACTCATATTCGGCTTGAAATTTTTGATTCTATATTGGCTTGTTTTCAGACATCTAGTTTGGCTGAAAATCATTAAGCTTGAGAGGTTATAATTCTGTTTTCCCAAATTTAGAAATCTCCAAAATTCCAAAACCGTGAATATACCAATCGAATTTTCCCTTCCTTTCTTGGGGGTAAGTATTTTATTTTACAAGGCAATAGTTTTCTTTTCCCTTATAAAGGGTTTCAAAAAAAAAAATCCAAGTTATAAAGAAGACAGCTTTTTGCGAAGATATTTTGACATGACTCTCTGGTCCTAGAATTTACAGAGCAGATAGAGACTAAAAAGTGCAAAAAGGCAGAATGGATTTTCTGTTGCCATTGGGAACTCTAAACACCAATGGCAAACAAACAATTCAGCTAATAACAACACAACTCAATTATCAGCAATCCATCAAAACTACATACTAATCGCTCTCTACATAAAAAGCCAGCAACAAAAACCAACTCCAAAAGAGAGCACAATGCGCCACAGCTCTCACATAAACGACACACAAGCTCACTCACACACACTTTCAAACATAAAGCAAAACCAAATGAGAGCTGACCGAAGGGGAGGGGAGGGGTAGTGAAGAGATCGGAGTGTTTTATTTACAAACCAAACTTGACTTATTTGTCACAATAATTCCACATTAAAAATATATATTAGAAAAAGAGAGAAAATGTGTAGTTCTCCATGTTAGAACATCAAGATACTCCACAATGTGGTAAATGTATTGACTTGTAAATTTATGTTATCATATAAGCACAAACCTCCTAAAGGTCTCCAGAGCTGTGCAATATTTCATCAGCTGTTGCATTTCATCCTCAAGCACTCTGTCATCGGAAAATTTTGCTTCCCACGAACAAAAGCCACAACTGCTGATGTAGTTTTCCAGCATTGATCAAAACTCCCTCCCCTTGTAAGGCATTTCCTGCATAAATATATCAAAGGAACAAAAAAAAAAGTACAACCCAAGAGTTAGCAGAAATGGATGAATCGATACACGGGGATTCAGTGGAAAGAAACGAGTTGAATTTTCATTGTAATACTTATAAGCTAATTAAGCTATGAAAATTCCGGAAAGCTTATATGTAAAGCCTATACAAGCAATGTCCTGATATGACAGCATAAGTTGTTTTGACTAAAAAAAGCTAATGGTTGACTAACTTCTTCAAATTAATACAAAGCAATTGAATTTCAAGTGAGATACAGTGGTCAACAGGCAGTAAATTATGAAGATTAATCAATTAAGAAATACAGGAATGTTGAAGCAACAACAGAAAGCAAACATCATGCTTAATTTAAGAAACATTGCTAATAAAGGCAAAGTGGTATTTGCCAAAAAAATGAGGATTTCCCACAAGATATCTTCATATAATATAATTAATTCCTGAAACCTCCACAAAAAAATCATTAACATTGTTTCTCCCTTTGCTGTAAATTTCTAATGGTTCTACAAAGCAGATGATGTAACAACAAACCCCACACTATGTGGGTCGGCTATATGAATCATAGTCCATCATCGTCTCATTTATGTTTAGGTATAGCATGAGTTTAATAGCTTCTTTCAATTTCTTTTTTAGGTCTTTCCTTTCCCCTTTCAATTTAAATTAAGTTAATTTAATCATCTCTATTTTCTAGATTAACCGAGGAATCAAAAGGTCTCATACACATATCTAAATTATATCAAGTGTTTCTCTGTTAGGCATATGAGCCATGAAGCCCTAACTTAACCTAAAACCATGATGAAAGGTAAAGAGTTGACTTCCACTTATATACCCTTCCACACTTCCATGTGGAATCAATGTGGGATATCATAACAATCCATCCCCCTTCAAACCGGACGTCCATGGACGGCACACTTCAGGTGGCAACCCACATAACAAGGCCCACTTCCTGGGTGGCAACCCCCCCTTGGGCCCACATCCAGGGTGGCAACCCCTGGGCCCACCATCGGGTAGTCCCTTTCCACAGCCCACCCGAATCCGGGAGGTCGGACCAAATTGTTAGGCATATAAGCTAGGGAGCCCTAACTTAACCTAAAACCATGGTCAAAGGTAAAGGGTTGACTTCCACTTATATAACCTTCCACACTTCCATGTGGAATCGATGTGGGATATCATAACATTCTCTCATATTTTCTCGTCAATGGGGCTAACCCTATTTTCTTTCTAAAGCATTCACTATAAAAAGTAAAATACAAAGGCGGACCAAGGCATTTTACCTAGCGGCTTTTTCCATAATGATGCATAATGTGAAATGTAATGTTTTTATACTTGGAGCAAAACCATAAAGACAAACAGGGGAAGAACAGAAAGAAGGAATAATTATCTTACAGCAGGATAAGCTGGCATGTATAAGAATGGCCGAGGCTGTCCAATCATCATTTGCTGCCCATACTGTATTGAGATCCAGTTAAATTTTTATAATACCATAAAAGTGGGCAGAATATTATGGGCTGAGACACGAGGACTGCAAAAAACAACAAACCTGAGGTCCATTTGGATGGTAGTAGGGCTGTGGCATTGGTGCAGCTTGTGGATTGAACATAACAGGTTGCTGTGCAGCAAAAGAAGGTCCAATCTGAAAAATTTAGCCACGTACAAATAAATTCAGCGAAAGAGAAAATGACTATTTGGCAAAATTAAATATGAAACAAAGAGAATAGAGGTGTGTAATGAATTCTTCTTGTTTTCCAGTTAACAGCTGTGAAGTTCTAGTTCTACAATCAATCAACTGATGTTCATTATGCAAAAGGATCAAATCATGTAATTAGAATTGCACAAAAATATGGCTACAATTTTTGCACAAAGTAGGAAGAACAGAAATCAATCAGCAATAGAAAGTTTTTACTCACCCCAATACCAACAGGCATTGCATGCATCTGTGTCATAGGTGCCAAATTAGCTGGATAGTAGAAGGGATTATCAGCAACTGGAGATGAAGCCCTTAGAGGTGTCTGGGATGGCATGAAAAGCTTAGCATTTGGGTTTAATCTAAATTCCTGCCAGTCAAAAGTTGCGCAAGAAGAGAATCAGCATAACAACTAATATGCAATAGCAGGTTTAGATGGGACTGGCTGAAAAGGCCTCTAAAAAGAAAAGGAGAATGATTATTTCCATCATCCCACCTTAGCATTTGGATTTAGTGTTGACTTCTCCGAGGACAGCGAACTAACCGACGAACTTGAAGACAATCCTCGGCTAGCAGAAGTTGAAGTAGCACCTCCACGTTCAGAAGTAGACGATGCAGAACTACCAGGTCGAGTTCCTTGAGTTTTGGGAGGCAATGCACATTCCGGCAGCTCATTAGAAGGGCTCACCTTTTCCTGTCCTTTGGACGATGCATGTGATGAATCAAATGATGTAGCATTTGGAGACAATGCAGCCTTATCAGAGCCATCATTCTTCAATCTCCACAATGAATCTGAGTCTGTTAACACAATGGTAATGTTCAAGGTCAATATAGCGTATGAGATGCATATGAAAATTTCAAAAGAAATGGGATAAAGAACAGCCATGGTCAACTAATTCTGTCCCAGTATAAGATCACAAAAGGACAGACAAACAACGGCAGTCTTTACCACCTGCAACCCTACTTTTAGAGCTGGCAAACTTCCTCCCAACGAGTGGAAAAGTAGAAAATCAGGGCACTGCTTTATTGACCCCGTCACATTGAAATGTGTAATGATATCAAAACAAATCCAACCAGCACCAACAAGAAAATTGACTCACCCTCAGTTTTTGATGCTTGCCTATGATCAAGTCCCTGCAGGATAAAATAAATGCTTGTGATAAAGTACTCACACTTTTAACTATAATATGAATAAGAGCAATCTTCAGAGCACTAAAGAAGTACTAACCAGTTGCTTTTCTTTATCCTCCGTTGTGCTACTACTTTCAGCATGCCCAATAAGTTGGTTATTATGAACCCTGAATCAGAAATAATCCCTCTTAACCACTTACAGGAGTTTTTTTTTTTTAATACAAGAGGTTGTGAAACTACTAGAAATGAACATGTCATCACAGAATTATCTTGTTATGACAAACGAGATTTTGTAATAGTTTATGTAATAATTTCGTTCTGATTGGACAACATCACAATAGATATAAGAAGGTAGAATAAAAACCTGTTTTCATCAATCACAGAGGACTGTTTAGGAAGGTGTTCAGTTACCAATGGTCGACCATGATCCTCACGACCTGAATGGTACACATCCCTACTCATTGAGGATACAGAAGATTGCACTTCTCCCTACAGCAAGGAAAACTATTAATATTATTAACAGAAACATTCATTCTCAGTTGAAAACTGAGGCCTTTAGAATCAAGAACATACAATAGACGTAAACACGAGTTGAAAGACCAATATACATAATGAAAATTTGAGAACAAAGCAGAGATAACAATTGAGGTATAGACAGCTGAAAGAAAGTCCAGCCACCATACCGATAAACCACACAATAACATACCTATATGCAACTTACAATGCCTTTCTGTGGAGTCACCAATCACTTCCAATACACATTGACATACGCACTTAAAAGATGCACTATATTTACATCACTAAGCAGAAAATCTCATTAAGACCGAAAAAAAGCAAAACAATCCAGTGATATCTTTTCCAAGTGTAACATTATAATTCCGATATTGTAATTTAAGAGTAAAGTAAACCATAAGCCGAATTACCTCTGAGAGATTATTACTGATTCACATTAAATTCTGTCAATGTTTAGCATGAATCCAAGAGAATTAAATAGACTCATTTATCACATGGCCACACCATACTCAAAAAAAACAAACAAATATAAAAACACATAATGACTATTAGACACTGGTGTAAGTTGTTAAACTAACTATTGAGGAAACTCCCACTGTTTCTGCCAATGGAAAAGTTTATTGTTTCAACATACAAGAAGCAGGAAATGAGACCAGGTATTAAATACAGGACAAAATAAGAAAATAAAGTACTTCAGATAGTTTCAGCATGGTGGGTTCACCATTCATTTTATCCATACACCCAATGAATTCAAGTGTTCTGTGTCAGTTGCCACTTCTGTTTTTTGCCTAATGTACTATGCACCTTAAATTGTCCGCTTTAAACATTCTGAAGCATTGTTAAAAGGAGCAGAACAAGGTTTAGTAACATAAAACAGCCAAACACTAAATGCAGGTGGTGATACTATGATTGCTAACTAATTGGTAAGACAATGAAGATAAACTTAAACTATTTCATCTAGTGATAAGATACTACCAGTGATGAAGATCTTGATGATTCTTGAGTTCCATCGCTAGTTTTCCCAGTATTCATGTCTATCACAGGTTTGACGGTAACAGAACTGGAGACATCACCAAATGTTTCATCATTTCTGGAGTCCAATAAAACGTTGTCAATCTCATCACATCCACTGTCGTCGACATGCCGGTAGACCGAGGAATAAAGTGTTTCTTCGTCAAGTTCCAGATTTCCTTCAAGTTGAATTCCTCTCTCCTGATGAAATAACATGACTGAGATGAAAGAAACAGAAACTAGAAACTAATAAAACAGAAGAAAAAAAGGGTAGTCAACTTTAAATCTAACCTCTGCTAGATGAAGATCAAGGGTTCCCTCGCCTTCTATCTCCTTAGCTAACTGAGTAGCTTTTCTTTCCAATTCTCTCATCTGAGGGCCTCTCTCAAGCTTTGTTGTGTAAAGTTCCTCGTTGAAGGTGCTCTTCACTCCAAATAAAGTTGCATTTGCTTCAAACTGATCCCAGCCTCTGATAGGCATATAAAGTAAAGCATCAGTCTAAACAGCACCACATAGACAAAAATGTTGAGAACCCCTATGGAAATTGTCCATTGAAAAATGATTGTTCAACACATTGGACAACAAACCAAAATCACAAAGCTTATCTAAAATTCCAAGGAGAGATGTGATTCCCCAACCTTTTCCAAGGGCCATCAAATATGTTCTCCAATTCGAGAGAACCAAGATCATTTTCATCAGGGACCCAAGGCTCCAATTCTCTCCCCAACTCTACATGCTGGGACTGCGATATGCATGAATCTGTCAAAAGTTCTAGCTGCCTTTCATGCTGGACCATATTAGCTAGTCCATCCCTTGTTACAGGCACTCCCTATTCCAGGTCAAGAGAAAAGCTAGTTCAATATATATTTCCCACAGGCCACAATAAACGCCCATTTAATCATTATTTAAAACTGCCAACTCTCAATCCATCAACAATATGCTGCTAGAAAACATCTCATGCAAAACAGCATGTTCTTGTTGGTGACTTAGCAACCCAAATCTGATACCAATAATGTAAATAATAAAGTAATTATATGATATGGGGTGCAGTAAAACCTTCGCTATCACTTGAACAAGATCGTTAGATGGTATGATCAAAGTCTTAGAAGGAGCCTTGTTTGGAAAATCTGAACTATTTTTATGTCCTCGAGAACCATCCTTAATCAAGTGAGCCATCTTCAGAACAATTCCTGCACCACAAGAAGGCATATGTCAAAAAGTATTGCATTTATTCCATATACATAGTTCAAATAAATCTACAATGAGGAAAGGTATTCTTATAGTTAAACTAGAGCAAACAATTTCGACATACCAAAATCCTCAGCATTTGTTGCATGAAATATTCCGGAATACACAGATCCATCCAGCACCTGGACTTCCACTTGGTGTCCAATAAGGCATGTAGTTAAATATATTAGTCGATCACGTGAAGATGACTCAAATACCCCTCCTTTACCTAAAGTTGTTCAAGTTAGCATAGGAAAGTAAAAATGATGTAGATATATATGATGTTTCTAGACAACACAAAGGCTAACCAATACCAAAACTAATCCTGCTAGGAATTGTTTTCCCAGTCTGAAACTTATTATCAGGCTTAGCTGCAGTATCTCTTTCAACTTTACGACGACCATATCCATTAGAAGAAGATCTAGGCTGCACAACTTGCTGCATATTCATCTTCAGGAGATGAGCTCAAGTATATGCAGATGACTTAATCCCTGGTTCAGAAAATAAAAGTAGCAAACTGTTTAAATTAAAAGTCTATCACAAGGCACATGCAGAGCAGTTCAAAGGAGAATAATATCGAACTGAATGCATGATTTCAGTCCACAATTTGCTCCAAGATAAAATATTCCTAGTAATGCAAAAGTTAACAAGATTATATCAGCAATAAGATCTGGCTATAAACTCAGATACCTACAGAGCAAGTAGCACCGCCTACTTGCACTTATTTTGTGGGCAAGCAGGCTTCAGAAACTCTATTTAGTGAACCCTCAGCCATGCTTGAGATAAATAGATAATCGTTATCCAAGCAACAAAAGTCAGTATATTTCCTTCAAGCGCTCAGAAACAAAAGTCCATCCTCAGACAAATGTCCAAATTTAGTCAACTCTAGCCCAAAGTAAATGCCCCAAATTCAGTCAACTCTAGCCCATGGAAATAAGGATCAAACTCTTTTTCTTTTTACATTCTTGGAGAAATGGAGATGACAACACATCTATTAAACGTCCAAGGCTTAAACCTAGTATCCAAAATATCAAGATATCAAAAGAAAAAAAAAAAAGAAAAAAACAAACAAACAAACTCAGCCAAAAATATTTACGCCCAAACTAGAGAATGGTCAGAGGTCACCCCAAGCGTACTCTTGCAAACAAATATTAGAAGAGACTGCATGTTTCTACTAACAGCTTTTGATGACTATCTCAAGATCTAACAGGGCAGGCAGGCACGCTTTGTTACATACACCACAATGCCTTAACATTAATAACACAGTTGTGAGACATCACGTGTGGGAAAACATAGAAGGCAGGGTAACTTGAAAGATGTTTTAATAGGAGATTCAATTATAATAACAGTCTAAAAAACAAACGGCATCAAAAAAGATAGAGAAAAGAAGTGAGCATATACTGTAACAAAATTATTTTTCCGGGGCTGGATTAACTTTGCCCATGCCCTAATTCAGCACAATGCTTCTGTATACCGCTATCTTTCAACTAATGTTACTAGCCTATAAGTCCTAGAGATGCATTACCATTTTTAGAGGTTTTAGAGTGGTGTACATGAATATACCAACATGACATTCAATTAGACACTAACTAAACAAAGCAACACTGATTTTATAGTATAAAATTAAGCTCAGAAGTTGCACAACCCCTCAAACATACAACTTTTTTCTTAGTTACATTTATACAGAAAATAATAGCCATGTGATTCAAATGCTATAAAACACAATGAACATAACAACATTGCTTAATCTGAACTCAGTAAATAAGAAATAGCCATGCACTTTAAATGTCATAAACACAATGTACTAATCTTTATCTTTATTGCTACTAATAACAAAATGAAAATCAAACCAAGCTTTAGAAATAACATTGTACAGTGCCATGTATTCACCCCAGAAGCAAGACCAATAACCTTGATATTGATCTATCATGTGGACGGTCCTGAAGTTTGCTCTAGAATCACAAACATTTCACAACACTTATATTCTCAAAAATCATAGTTGTCTATACACAATCAAACCAATTCAGTGTCCAATCAAACTTTACATCAACATGAAGCATTTGACTAGAAAGATCAAAAAACTCCAAAAGTAAAAGGTAGGATGCATCAACTGATTGGTGTCAGATAAACACAATGTTTCTGATGATTTCACAGCAACAAAACTTTCAAAGTATGGTACATGTTCAAACTCAATCACCCAAATTTAATGACCAATCAAACTTTATATAACTTGATGTGTTCGATGAGACCAGAAAGATCAGAAGCAATACACAGCGAAAAGTATCCAACATGCATCAATTGATTAATGTCAATAAAACTCCCATCTGCAGTCCAACGATGTTTCTTTAATTCTTGAAAAGTTCAACTACAAACAACCTACAACAACTAACCCAAAAATAAGTACCTTCTATAAAAGGATTTCTTCTAAGGAACCCTAAGAGGCAATCATGTAACCAGGGAAAAAAACAATAAAACTGCATATATTCCAAATTCACTACATTAGTAATCAGTTACTGCATTCATTAAAATTAAAGAACTCTAGAAGATGTAATCAACTATGCTGAACTTCAAAAAGAAAAAACCCTAGTAAAATCCTCATCCAGTCATCCAAAACCCTATAACCCGAACCATCAAATAAAAGAATACTAACTACAAATTGCATGCAGGGGTGTGGAGAGATGCTCACAAGAAGATGGAGACGGCGAGAGATGAAGCGATCTGAGAAAAGGGGATAGATCGGAGAAGCAAACGGTGTCGTATACGCGTTGTGATTTCGCCGGACCCGAGTCAGGAAATATTAGCTAATGAAAAATATGAAATAATGATCGGCAATGATAATATGCGCTGGTTTTATTTTGAACGTAATGACCCGGAAAAGGATCCGATCCGAAATCTGTTGTGTAGGAATCTATTTTGATTCACTAACAATCATAATTTTTACCATTATTATATGATAATAATAATAATATTGTCACTTTTTTTTTCATAAATAATTTGATTAAAATATTGTTAAAAAATAAAATCTATCAAGTAATATTTGTCAATTTCTATTTTGGAGTGTTTAATAATTCAATAATTAAATATAGAATTGAATTCATAAATGCAATTAGATTTAGAATTGAATTTAAATGTACGTCTCTAAAATAAATTTGAGTATGACAAACGCGAAATTTAATAAATATGTGATACCATAAACATGTATTTAAATCCACAGTAATTATGCAAAAAAGCTTAAGGTAAAATATATGCTCAATTTAATGTTGGTGTAATAAATTTGAATAATCTAGTTTAAACTTGAATTCATGATAGCCAACATAATATTTTTATAATCACATATAGATGCAAGCTACATGACATAAATGTAGATACAAGCTGATGCGAGAGCAAGTAAGAATGTGAAAATAAATAGATGTCGGTATTGCATATGACTGCATAATAAATAAATAAGTCACTGTGAAAAATATATAAAAAATGAGTAATTTAGCATATCACTGTTAAAGATTTTTTTCCTAGATATACGTATTTTCATTATATGAAACTCATGCATTTTCAACGGTCTGCTAAATTCTAAAACCCTAAGATTTTCTCCCTTTAAAACTATTTTAAAAATTTACGTTAAACTATTAAATGTTAATTTCACGTTAAATTCAACTCAAATCAAATCTTACATTAATATTTTTTTTTTGTTTTTATGAAATATTATGTACCAGATCTTATGTTAAACCTTTTTTTTCTTTTATTTTTATGAATTTTTTTTTAATGTAAAAAATAGTACATATCGTTAGGGATGAGTGACTGTTTTTACATGAAAATAATGCAAAAATTATAATATTTTTAATGTATTGTTGGAGATACTAAGTATTCAATTTTTTAATTCAATTTGAGCAATAAATATATTGTTTCTATCCAGACTTAATGTAGCTTATTTTGAGAGTATTTGCAATTTGCAAAGACAAAAGTACAATTCGGATTGATTTAAATGCATGATTTTCTCGCGCAAAGATCTAGATTATCTTTTTTTTTTTCTTTCTTTTTTTCATGGCTTGTTAAAAATGTAAAACTTTGAGTAGAAATAAATTTTTTCAATTGCACCCCAAAATCTACAAGTGTTTCACTTTTTCTTCTACTTAATTGAAATATTTCCTTAAAAATTCATTGATTCAAAATATGAAAATACAACCCAAAATCCCTCAATAACTCAAAAGGAAAACATGTGTTTCACATTCATAATAATAAAATTATACCCTAACATCATCAATGGACATTCATAATAATATAATTATACCCTAACATCATCAATGGATTGGATGTTACAATTTTTAAATTTGAACTCCACACTAGTTCCATAGAGAGGACGTCCAAAAAACAATTATACATAAATAAATATACTAGATGTTTTTTTTAATTGCAACCACACAGTATATACATGGTCTGTCTTAGTGTCAAGATTCAACATGATAGATATGCAACATCATTCACAAGAAAAACAACCCAAATAACCATACATACAAGCCATGAACAAATGTCCCAATACGAGATTTCTTCGTAACATTTCCTTCCTTTGTACTTAAGAAGGTTTCAAATCCTCCTATTCACCCAAAAATCTACATACAAATTCTTGAAAACACCAAGCAAGTAGCATCCAATGCAACTATTTCCATATGCTCTTATTAGTTATTCTTCTATCTCAAAGACAACGTCAAGAACAGCAAGAAGATCTGTGTAAGAGAAGAGACCTTAAATTGCAATTTCTACACCCTGAACTTATAAAGGTAACTTGATCTTCTCCGACCACTTGAAGATGTCCGTATACACACGATCACCTCCCAACTCATCCCCAGTGGCACCGACAGCAACCCTCATAACATCCTCGATTAAAGCAAAGTTTCCCATGATATCAACATGAGCACCACTCTGTGTGCCTCGACCTTCTAGAAGATTGCTCGGAGGAGCATGCTCGTATTCTCTGACGTAATTCTTGATCCCCAAAGGATTAAATCTTGTCTTTCCACGCCAACCCTTTGCGCTCATGAAACCCGCGCTCAAAACAGGCACAGTCTCATCTCCTTCTACAGTCAAAACACCATCTTTTAAGCACATATCTTCGTCCTCTTCACTTGCTGATAAGTCAATTTGAAAGGGAATGTAGCACTCTGCTGACGGAATCTGTCTGTAGATGTAAGCTCGTTCGGTTGGAATCCCGACTCCATACAAGGAAAAGATCTCCATGTTGGGAGCATTTGGCAACCTGCCAAAATAGTTAACTTGTTTAGTGATCAAAGAACTCAATTCATAGTGTAAAAAGGTGAATACAAGCAATGAAGATAAGAATGCCAATCTTACTTTGTTTCCAAAGGATTAGACCAATACTTGTAATGTGAATACTTTGGATCATCAAGATTATCAGCTATCCCATAAGAGAAATGAGCACTGCCACGTGCCATCATCTTTGGGGCGACGAACCTCAATAGATCCACTATGTCTCCAGCAGTATAAGCTTCGTAGTCTACCACAGCTTTGATACCTTCAAATCCCATGTCATGATACTCAGTCCACGCTTCACTACATGCGTTGTTTGCCACAGTACTACCCTTCACACCATCCTGTATCAAGAAACGAGTTATTCATGTCAATGTAACTATCAAAAACAAGAAATGCTACCTGAAAATCAATTCTCTGAATCTCAGAAGCATCTGCCTTTGCTACGTCTTTTCCAAAAGATATCATCCGTCCATAATGTCCACGTTTTGGTTTCAATTCCCCGTTTCCATCATCATCTGAATCGTCTGTACCATTACCACCTTGCTTCCTTCTGCTTGGAACATAGTCTTCCTCAGGTGCCCAATCAAGGCCACCCCAGATAGTGTCTCCACCTTTTGGTATCATCGACATGGTTGAATCCCATGTCCTAATCATCCTCATCAATTGTTGTAGAGTATGAACTCTAAACAAATCCATATCCAGAACGCCCGGTGCTATGGCCCTGGAAATACAATACAAGATTTGCTAGAAAGTTCAAAACTTATGCATGTTCGATGATTGAAGCATTTATGAATGTACCTAGCAACAGCAATATCCCTAGCTTCAGCTGAAAAAAGCCCAGAAACAGCTTTTGGAACACCTAAAAATGGCCCACCGATATTCATCACAGCCTTTATATGCTTATCACACCAATCGGATCCACCCCCTCCACCCATCGGAGCAGGTGCCTCGACCCACTTCATAAAGTGCAGAAAGTACAGAACACCCATTGAATGTGGGATTATTACAGCCTTGTTGCCACCATTTGTAGAAACCATTAGTTCTATGTTGCTTTTTATTCTACTAAGGGACTGATCGCGCACCTGAACGTGAATTCACCATCAGGGATTCAGACAAGGATACTGTAAAATAAACTTTCACAAATTGGGAGGTAAGATGGATATATGTTATTAAAGACATACCTCTGTGTTCTGAAATGAAAGCCTCCAATCATATGAAGCCATGTACATTGTTTTCTCCTCATATCCAATCTGAGCAAGATTTTCAATTAGAACTGCCCATACAAAGTATCCAGGGGCAAAGTAATCTGCTGCAACCAGACCAGTTACAGGTCTGACCCTTATACGAGGTGGATCTAATCCAGTTTCATTGTCCAAAGACATATGCTCCACCCAACACAAAGGTCTGCAGAAATCCATTCAAAAATGTGTTGTAGATGCCAATTCCATGAAAATATGCAAAACTGTCTTTAACACTCAAAATAGATGCTTCTATAAGCAGAGTACATTAATTCATTGAACATGATACAGCTTCATTGACTAATATGACAGAACTATTCAGTAATCTACTAATATGCATTGATTCTAGTTGTCGTTTCTATAGCAGTAAGTTCTTCTCTATTGCCATAGTAATCTAGCATTCAATCAGAGATTCCGATATATAAATTGCAGAAGTTTTTTTCAAGAAACAACTCAATTTTTTTAGAGATTGCACGGTAAAGCATACAACATTTCATTGTTATGGCAGCTCAGTTTACTTAAGCTTACTTATCCTTAAGATTACAACCTGAAAAGGCTTCAACATTGTAGTATACTCCCAACGTATATAGAAATAGAACTACTCTACCATCAACAAGAAACAAGTAATGGATGTACGTATTTCCTTTTCGGTAAGAACAACATTAACTATTCGAAAAGAAACTCAAAAAGCACTCACTCTAATCACCTTATAGAGTCCAACAAAAGAATCAATAAACGCAAAAAAATAAAAACACATGTTTTTACCTCTTGTGAACCTCCCTAACCACCATGACTCGCTCACAAGAGCCATCAAAGCAGACAAAAAACATAGAATCTGAAATCCCATGTGCAATTCACTCACTTAGACCAATAAACAAACACCAAAGCAACAACCATATCATTACCTCTTATAGACTGCTCCAAAACTCCCACCCCACAATCTCTTCCTAAACAAGGATTCAGCACAATGATGACCCTCCCACAACTCCAATCCACCGGTCACAATCCCGGGCACAAACACCACGGGATGCTTGGCCTGCAACCCATCCTTCTTCAGCCTCAACCCGGGCGGGTCGGGCACGTGACCCGTGATCGCCTCAGTAACATACTGTGGAAAAGAAGAAGGCATCATATTGTATAAAAACAAGAGCCCCCACCACGCAACACATAACCACCCAATTAGCCAGCAGCAGTTATCCACACAAGACCACCTGCTCTGCTTCTCATCTTTCCGGAGCTCCGGTTTCTCCTCGTCCAGGTCGGGTCTTATATCCGGTTCGTTTTCTGGACTACCCCTCCTCCTCCTTCTCAGTAGCGACATCCTAGATTCTTGGATAGTAGCTGCAGGAATCATTGATCTTGAGTTAGTGGTGGCATTTTTGGATGATGTATGGGGTGACTGCGGCGAGGGAGTGGTGGCAATGGGTGAGGAGTGGGTGGTGAAAAGCAGCTATGTAATGAATGGTGCTGACGTGGACCGAGTTCAACAGAATGATTTCGGTCGGAAGGGGGTTATGAAATCAGCTTTCTTTAATCTTTAAATTTCTATCTAATACTAATATTAATACTTACATTTTATAACGTTTTCTAGTATTTATTAGTTATTACTACACAATTCATTCATGCTATAAAATGTCAAACATTCCTATTATATCAAAATATATATATATATATATATATATATATATATATATATATCGACATAACAATCATGTTATTCAAGTTTAATTGTAATTGTATTTAGTGGATCCTATTAATTAATAAGTACTGAACCTATTATTTTATAGACCACGTTGATAGAATGATAGTAATATAAAAATCTATTATTAAATATAAAATTTATTTTCTAGTTTTTCTTCCCTTGGAAGGAATTTATTTGGGTTTGAGGTTCTATCCATTGAAATTTAAAATTTATAATAAAAGTGAACAATGATAATATATTATTGTTTAAAAATTTTATTGTGTAAATTATACTATATATGACAAATCAATACTGAATTAAGTAGGTTGATGTAATATTGTGTTTGTGTAAATGTGAATTTTATAATGATTCATGATTGTAAGATGATTAATTTGTTATATGTAAATGAGGAATAAGTGTTTTATTTAAATGGTATGACAAATGTTTTGTATTGAGAGTTATAAAATAGGTATTGTATTGAGTACAAATAGGTGTTGTATATAGATAGATAGACAGTAATAATAGAAGAAAATTTTGTTTGAATTTTCTGATCCAATTTTAAAATACAAGGCCAACATACAAAGATTTAAGAAAATCAAAGTCCTAATGGTGGAAATCCTTTCCAAACATGACCTTGTACCTTCAAAGTTGACTTTTGTTTTCTTGTACTTTCATTATGATACTTTTGCTTCATTTGTGCTAGGAACTTTCACCATTTTGTTATGAGAAAAGATGCGAAATGGCCTTAAATTAGTCTTTGATGAAACATTATATTTATCGAAACATCTTAACCAACAAAAATTGACCAAGAAACACATATAAGTTGTTAACATAATGCAAGAAATATAAGATTGTTTTTAAATTCGGAATTTTGTATTTCTAATACTTTTAGAGTGGATTCAAAATCCATTTATATTACTTATAAATTAGTTCAAAATGAAAATGGGGATTTCAAATTCTTATCAATTGAAACACCATCAAGAGATTTACTATCATGAATTTCAAAATCACTTGTTTAAATCCCTTCATTAAAACACAACTCAAGACTTTATTTGAATAGTGATTTAAAATTCCAAATTTAAAATGAATGAATTTAAAATTCACTCAAATATCCATATTGTTTAAAAAATAATTTAACATGAAAGTGATGAATTTTAAATTAGCTTATATTCAAACACCACTAGCATATATAAATACATAGAAGACATTCATGTTAATTTTGTTATGCGGATTTAGGGAGAAATTTGAAATACTTGATGGCAAATAAACCGATGATATTTGGATAGATGTAAGTTTGAAATTTATCACTTTTAATTTCAATTAAATTTTGAGTCATTTAAAATGAATTTGATATTCATTTATTTCAAAATTTATATTTCAAATCCATCCATTCAAATGAAGCCTCATTTAATTTGCGACATTTTTTATATTTGTTGATGAAATACTCAAATATAAAAGCCAAAATTTTCTATTTCCTGCCTAACTTTGCCTAAATTATTGTACAACACGGATTTTAAATAGATTTGTAATAAATAAATACAACAAACGACTCAATTTTATCGATCAGAATTATGTGTATATGTCCCGTCACAGCAACAATAATAATGATGATAATAATAGTTTTATTATAATCATTATTATTATGCAAGTAACACAAGAACCTACCTTCTCTGGTGGATATCCAAATTATGTACACCTTGTCATTATGAAGATATTGCATTTGCAAATTTGGAATCGATAATTCTCAAAAAAAATAATGAAATTAATCTAACAATTAGTTTTAACTGATTCAAAATAACACTTAATAAATTTAGGTTCAAATTAACATCCACCTTCAAACTTTGAAACAAAACTCATATTTATTATCTTTTTAAAAGATAAAGTTTGTAAATGACAAGTCAACTCATTTTCTAGTCATGATCATTTATGTGACGTAGATTAAGAAGGATTCGAAGAATGAAACTTAAAAAAATATTTGAATATCATGTATTGTCTTTGAAAAGTTTGTTCAAGTCTATATTATTAGCTGACAACTTCTCTTAATAAAATTTGGATACATAACCACGATAATAATAAAAAATAAATAAAATTGATAGTTATAAAAAAAAAAAAAATTTGAAAATTGGAGCTTGAGAACATGTCCTCTGCATTGTAAAAACCCCACAAATCTCAACAGCTTGTCCGATCCAGTGATGGTATTCCCAGTCTTTCATTCACCTCTCAGCCCCAATACAATACACTGAGTTAACTCAGAGAGAGAGAGAGTCTTCTCATTACTCAACTCTTTTCCACCAGTGAGCTGTGGCTTGAAGAGAGGGGATGGAATAATAGCATGCTATAATTTTGTCCTCGCTAAATCGTCAGATACAATGCTTCGCCATTAATGCCATCCCCACCACTTATATACTTTTTAAACCCCGTTCTCATTCATTCTCATTCTATCGCCAACTTCTAGGACCTGGTTTTTCTGCTGAGATTGATTTCTCCGCAGCCTACTATTTTATCCCTCGGTTTTTCAAATTCCTGCATTTTGAATTAGTTGTCGTAGGATGTTGACTTGCATAGCTTGCTCGAAGCAGCAAACCACCACCGGATCTCTCCGAGATCCGCCGGAGGACGTCGGTGAAGCCGCTACTCCTTCCTCTAAGCAAGCCATTAAAGCCCTAACTGCCCAAGTAAACTCTTAATCCTTTCTTTTATTTTCATTTTGATATGAATATTTCTTATGTATTTAAAAGTTTGTAGAAGCAGATTTTATAATTATTCTAGTGTGTGTGTGTGTGTGTGTGAATTAGATCAAGGACATGGCAGTAAAGGCATCGGGTGCATACAAGAACTGCAAGCCGTGTTCTGGCTCGTCAGGGCAAAACCAGAACCGAGGCTACGTGGACTCAGACGCCGGCTCGGCCTCAGAGAGGTTATACGGCTTGTACAGAAGAGCCGGCAGCTCAAACACATCGCCGCAGGTTTGGGGAAGGGAAATGGAAGCCAAGCTGAAAGCCCTTTCTAGTGGCTTTGCGACACCAGCTTCGGTTAGCAGTGGAACTGAGCCAGTTGTTTTCATGGAGGAAGATGAGCCAAAAGAATGGGTTGCACAGGTTGAGCCGGGGGTGTTAATTACATTCATTTCATTGCCACATAGTGGAAATGATATCAAAAGGATACGATTCAGGTAATAAATCTCGATTTTAGCATGCTTTATTTACTCCTAATTTTTGGATGGTGCAAAGTTTAATTGATAAGCTTAAATAGAAACAGTGTTAGTTTTGCTTGAAGTTTAGGTAATAATTTCTGTTTAGAATATGCCTTTAACATCAGTTCATGAGTCTAATGGATTTCTTTCCGGCTGCAAACCAACAGTGCTTTTGCAATAAGGTTTCAGGATGTTGACTTAGGTGGGTGGTTGTCTTAATTGATTGGAAATAGTTGGGGTTTCTAAGAGTGTAGTTATTTGGTTGAATTGAATGAGGCATGTGAGCCACTAAGAGTGGCACTACTCTCCAATTATAGTGGTGGACCCTTGAAAAAGTGGTGGGTTATGGAACAATTGCTTCTTGACTAAAGGATCATATGAATCACCAGAGCTTAGCCACTGTCAATGTGAAATAATACCACGAGCTGACGATATTTTTGGAAGGCTATCAGGTTGTCTAGTTTGTTATGGTAATCAAAACATCAAAAATGTAATAATAACCGTACAATTCTAAATGGAAAGGTAAAAAGAAAAGCCTGAGGGTCCCCTTTGGAATCTTTCTGCTGGTTCATTTGTTTATGGAGTTGCTAGAATTTTCTCATTCAATTCCTTGTCTATTATAATAAATCAAACCATTTTCCATTGATATTGGGATCACTTGTGGTTTTTATTTTTTTTATTTCACTTCGTATCATCTTTTTACTTGGATATGGTTGAATTGGTGATTGTGACTTGTTGAATTGGTCCATGGAAGAGTTCATCTCAAAATTCAATATCAAAGTTTAGTGGTAATTACTAAATATTTTTAATTAGACATCCTTGCTCTGTTGTAGAAATTATATTTGTACGCCATAGGTGCTGTCCAGTGCTGAATGAAAATCCCTTTTATATCACATTTTGTTTTGTCCCTAGTGAACACCATTTTGTCTCATTTATGAGAGCAAAAATTGCAATACAGTGTGTAGTGACTGACATATTGAGCACTCTAGGGTAAAAAACATTTCTAATAAATATAACCATTAATTAGGCAAATGTCTTTGGACCTTGAATCTGGGATAAATCTGAAGGTAGTTCAATCTTATAACTGAGAACTAATTTGTGGTTTTTAAGTTCTGTGTTGCTTTTGTCCAATCTGAACCAGCAACTTTATGAAGTTCGTTTATTTTTTGGCTTTTGATTTTATCTGAGACGCTGAGGCCAAATTTTAATATGATTAAGATAATCAAACATCTTCGTCCTCTTCACATGTTTCATTGAACTTTAACTTAAACTTATCTTGTTTGATCATGTTCTTGACTTCTGAGTATCTGAATGAATTTGCTATAGAAATGATTCAAGTGGTAAAAACTGTACAACTGATGACTCTGAAGCATGGTGGAGTTGTTATCTTGCCTTGTAATTGACTCACACAGAGACAGTGTTGCCACTAATTTGCTTAGTTAATGAAAGAGAGTTCATATGTTAACAAACAGGGAGGAAATGTTTACGATAATAATAAGACATAGCTGATTCAAGTGGTAAAAAGCGTACAGTTTGAAATTCAATGCATCATATAAAATGTAACTTGTGGTTGGTTAATGATATTAAGTTTCAGGGTTTTTTGCTAAAAGAAGATAAAGTAACATGTGGGTGTTGATTACTACCTTCCCTCGATGGTATTCACTGCATTCTTCATTGTCGCACTGTCTATCCTTTTGTACAGCAAATAAATCATAATATATTTCTATTTGGATGTTTGCTACTGCTAGCCTCATTCATAAAGGCTAATAAAGTGGAAGAGCAAAATTATTTATAAGTGTTTCTTACATAAAACTACATCATTTTATAACTGGCATAGTTGCATCCCTTCCATACCTTCAAACCAACTTCTGCTGGATTTCCTTTCCTCTGTTGCCATAAAACTGAAATACCATGTGAAGCCTTAATAAGAAGTAAAATATTTTCTGGTAGACAACAATTGTTATCCTGTAATTTGAGGGTGTCACAGTTTTGTTTATCAGTATTGGGCCTATATTTTGTTAGAGTCAGAGAAACGGACAACAATTTATCAAAAGAAAAGCAACAATTGAATTAATGAAATTCAATCCCAAGTTCCAAAACCAATTTCCCGAATTCGATAATCTCCTCAACCTCATCTATTACATTATTTATGCCAATTGCAAAAGGAAAGATATGCAATATCTTGCAATATCTCACAAACCAAATCCACGAGATATGGCCAGAAAATAACTAACTATTCAAAAGGAAATAAATAAGAATTGGTTGACTAATTCAATCTATGCAATCTTTGCCAATTTCATCCACTCCACTTCCCGGATTGGCCGTCGTGCTCCCATGCAGTTTGCCATGCAACTCTCGCTCGCCATCGCCCCTTCTTCCTCGTCGTTTGTATACTCGATCTACATCAATTCCCCGCCCCTTAAAAAACGCCTTGTCCTCAAGGCGAAACTCAGGAAACTGAGCTCGAAAAACAGCTTTATCAACCCACGTCGCATCCTCCGAAGGCAACCCTTTCCAAGAGACCAGGACTTGCGCCACCCGCTCATCACCGCGCCAAACCTCACGATCTGCCAACACGACCTCCGGATCAAATTCCGGACCATCACCCATCAAATCCGGCAGAAGACCCAGAGAAATGGCATGATCCCCGACCACCTGTTTAAGCAATGAGACATGGAACACCGGGTGGAGTCGAGAACCCTCCGGCAACTTAAGTCGATAAGCAACTGAGCAAAGCCGTTCCACCACCTCGAAAGGCCCAAAGAACCGCGGAGCTAATTTGACATTTAAACGCCGGAAAAGGGAACTTTGTCGATAGGGCCGGAACTTGAGAAATACGCGATCGCCCACTGCAAACTGCACCTCTCTTCTATGCTTGTTTGCTTGCTTTCTCATACGCTCTTGAACTCGTGCAAGATGGAACTTCAAATTCCTCAAGATAGCATCCCGATCACGTAGCTCGACCACCACTGCCCTCACCCTTATTTCGCCCGGCAAGAACTGTGCAAGCGAAGGAGGTGGACGGCCATACACCGCCTCAAACGGAGTGCAACCAGTGGCGGAGTGATAACTGGTATTGAAATATTCGGCCCACGGAAGCCATCGAACCCATTGCGTCAGATGCTCCGTAAATAAGCCTCCAAACACCTATTCATAACTTCGGTTTGGCCATCCGTTTCCGGATGATACGCGGAACTCATCCGAAGTTTAGTTCCAATGGCAGCGAATAACGACTCCCAGAAGGTGCTCACAAAGACTGGGTCTCTATCCATTACAATTGATTTGGGAACACCATGCAAATGAACTATTTCCCGTGCAAAAGCCCGGGCCACATCTTTGGCCATGAATGGATGACTGAGGCCAGTGAAGTGAATCACCTTCGACAATCGATCAACCACAACAAGCACCGTATCCAATTTGTTAGATTTGGGAAGCTCGGATACAAAGTCCATGCTCAAATCATCCCATATTTGCGTGGGAATCGGAAGCGGTTGCAAGAGGCCATCAGGTGTCCTAGTATCCGCCTTGCTCCTCTGACAAACGAGGCATTCTGCCACTTGATTAGTTATATCCTTTAACATCCCCGGCCAGTAAACATTTGCAGCAATTCTCCTGTACGTCCGGTACGCACCTGCATGGCCACCTAAGGGAGTGGTATGAAATTCATCGAATAGGCGGTCTATCCATGGTGATTGTTTAGGAATGGCAATGCGATCCTTGTAATACAAAGTATCGTGGATGAGAGTAAATGGTTGCCGGACAGATTTGCCACTTTTTAAAGATCGCACAATCGACTCATACGCTCCGAAGTTTCTCACCGCCCTTCGTAATTTATCCCAATCAATCCACTGGGGAATGGTGATTGCCGAAATTTCCAGCTCACTATCTCTTCTTGACAAGGCATCAGCAGCCGTGTTTGTTATGCCCGCCTTGTACTCAATGTCGAAGTCAAACCCCAAGAGCTTCGTGACCCAATATTGTTGGGCCGAGGACGCAATCGATTGATGTAGCAAGTGTCTCAAACTCCAGTGATCCGTTCGAATTGTAAACTTTTTACCCAAAAAATATGATCTCCAATGAAGAACCGCCAAAACCAAACCCATCAATTCCTTTTCATATGTTGATTTCATTGAATTCCATTTGGACAATGCTTTGCTAAAGTATCCAATCGGATGACCCCGTTGCATCAACACGGCACCTAAACCACGGCCCGAAGCGTCACACTCGATGCAAAAAGGAAGGGAAAAATCGAGCATAGCTAGCACTGGAGCCGTAGTGATAGCTCACTGCAAATTGGCAAACGCAGCTTGAGCTTCGGTTGTCCACACGAAAGGAGCTGCCTCTTTCCGGAGCATCGAGGTTAGTGGCAGGGCAAGCAAGCTTACCGTAGTCTTTGATGAAGCGATGATAATACCCCATGAGTCCGAGGAACCCACGTACACCCTTAAGAGATTTAGGAACCGGCCAATGCAGGACCGCTACTACCTTCGAAGGGTTTTAACCCCTTCCGTCGAGACAATATGACCGAGGTATTCGATCGAGGTTTGAGCCCATGAACATTTCTTCTGATTGATAACAAAAGATGTTGCTGCAAGTTGAGAAAGGACCTGGCGGACGTGCTGCACATGTGAGGGAAAATCAGTGCTATAAATTAGAATATCATCAAAAAATACCAACACAAAAACCCTTAGCCACGGTCGGAAAAGTTCATTCATAGCTGTCTGGAATGTGCTAGGAGCATTTCGCAGCCCAAACGGCATCACCAACCACTCATAATGCCCCGAATGAGTCCGAAACCCCGTTTTCTCTATGTCCTCTTTAGCCAAACGAATTTGATGATATCCTGCTTTGAGGTCCAGCTTGGTAAAGCATCTAGCTCCATGTAACTCATCCAAAAGTTTCTGTATTACCGGTAATGGGTACCTGTCAGGTATCGTGATTTTATTGAGCTCACGATAATCGACGCAGAACCGCCAACTTCCGTCTTTTTTATTAACCAAGAGCACCGGACTGGAATATGGACCGGTACTTGGTTGGATAGTTCCAGCGTTGAGCATCTCATGATCCAATTTCTCAATTTCCGTTTTCTGTGCTGCACTGTAACGGTAGGGGCGTACCGACACCGCCGATGCCCCCGTCACCAAAGGAATGCAATGATCACAGCTTCGCTGGGGTGGAAGACTGGCCTGCTGTTCGACCACCTTAGGGAATTCCCGCAAAATAGCTTGGATTTCAGCTGATACCTCCTTGCACCCCCCCATGGCAAGTGCACACATCGCACTGTTCCACACCACCCATCATTGATCGCCCAATGTCACCTTAAGGGCTGCCACCGATCGCACTTGCCGCCGAGATAATTTTGGTTCGCCACGTAGTGTGACTTGCTCTTCGCCATGCCAGAATTTCATGGTCAATCTCGCCCAATCCACTCGAACCTCCCCCAAAGTTGCTAACCATGACATGCCCAAGATAAGATCAACTCCACCCAGCGGAAAAACATACGCTCTAATCTGAAAAGAAAGCCTCTTGATCTGCAAATTAACCCCATCACACACGCCCGCCGTATATGCCTTCTTCCAATTCCCTAGAGTGACCGACAAGGTCATCGTCATGTCCACCGGTAAACTCAATCGTGCGGCCATCTCACTGGAAATAAAACAGTGAGATGCCCCATTGTCCACCATCACCAACACTGCAACCTCCTTAATTTTTCCCATCAACTTCATAATACAAGTATCATCAAGTCCAAAAATCGATAATGCTGACACTTCCAGATCTGCCGCACCTTCATTCCCAATGTTCCCTTCCTTATCTAATTCGCACTCCTCAGGAGGTTCCTCGCCTTCCCCCAATAGCACCACTCGCAAAGTTTTCCCGGCACATACATGTAATGGTGAGTAAGGTTCTTTGCATTTGTAACAGAGTCCCTTGTTCTGTAAATCCATAAACTCCTCATGAGAAAGGTATTTTGCCCTGACAAACGTCTTTGATTCACTGAACCCACCGACTCCGAAGTCGATCGAGCCGGGGCTGCCCTTGAACTTCCTCAATTTGGTATGAAATTGCGGCTGATAGCATCCAATCCCCCAGGCCTAGGAGTGAACTGGGATATCGCCGGCCTGGGTGGAGGTATGTGTCTATTCTAAAAATTATTAAATTGGGGAGTTCGTGTGGCTGTAAGTTCCTATTCAATTTCCCTCGCAAGATGCATTGTTTGGCAAATATCCTCTACATCTTTTGAGCGGATTCGCAGTCGAATTTCATCCTTAAGACCGTGCAAAAACAAACCCAAAGCATAAGAGGGGGGAATCTCCTTGACTGCTGCCGTCTTCGTAATGAATTCTTCCACGTAATCATCCACCGTACCCGTTTGTCGAGTGAGGGCGAGGGACTCAAATGGATTCGCACGTGGATTGTCTCCATAACGACGTAACAGTTCCACGGTAAAACTTTCTCCAACTAATTCCAGGGTACTGCCCTAACAACCACTGAGACCATTGCAACGTCGTTCCCTTCATAGCGATTAAGGCAACATCCAATTTCACGTCATCCGGAGTATTGTCCAATCGGAAGAATTGCTCAGCGCAAGAAATCCACGCCGATGGATTGTCCCCGTTGAAGGAGGGCAATTCCAATTTGGTGATTCCCACAGTTGGTTTCCGTCTATCACCCACTGGTGTCTCCAGGTCACACACTGGAGGAGGTGCTGGTGCACGATCCACGACCGGGGCTGAGGATTCAGCCACCACCGGTTCCTTCCTAGTAAACATCTTGCGCATCTCCATAAACATAGCCCTCATCTCCACCATGTTCGAGTCAACTTTCTCTTCCAATTTCACTGTTCCTCTCTCCAACCTCTCAAACGCCGCTTGAAGGGCCGCGACGTTCTCCTCCATCGTATCCAATCAAGATTCACTCCTCGTCATTTTGATTCGGCAGGTCGGACCAAATTGTTAGAGTTAGAGAAACGGACAACAATTTATCAAAAGAAAAGCAACAATTGAATTAATGAAATTCAATCCCAAGTTCCAAAACCAATTTCCCGAATTCGATAATCTCCTTAACCTCATCTATTACATTATTTATGCCAATTGCAAAAGGAAAGATATGCAATATCTTGCAATATCTCACAAACCAAATCCATGAGATATGGCCAAAAAATAACTAACTATTCAAAAGGAAATAAATAAGAATTGGTTGACTAATTCAATCTATGCAATCTTTGCCAATTTTATCCACTCCACTTCTCGGATCGGCCGCCGTGCTCCCATGCAGATTGCCATGCAACTCTCGCTCGCCATCGCCCCTTCTTCCTCGCCGTTTGTATACCCAATCTACATCATATTTCATACTGCTCACCTCCTTTTGTATGATGGCAAAATGTATGGAATTCTAATTCATATTATTTCTTCACGAGCGACGACATGTTTTCTTATGTCTTTGCCATTTTGGGGGATTTCAAAACCAATTCATTTAGATGTTCTAATTTCTTCTTTGTCATGCACTTTTTTACAGCCGAGAGATTTTTAACAAGTGGCAAGCTCAACGGTGGTGGGCTGAGAACTGTGACAAAATAATAGAATTATACAATGTCCAAAAGTTTAATCATCATGGAGTACCACTGCCAACCCCATCTCGGTCGGAAGATGAGGTAGATTTTGTTTAAAGTTCATATTCTAACGTAATAATAGTGGCAAGCATGACTCTTTTAGGGCTTTAATCTGCCCTTTTTATTTCCTTTCTAATTTTATCTTCGACAGTTTAATTATTCATGCACTTGTCATTGGATGTGCTGGTGTGTGTTAGTTGTTAGTATTGACACACCTTAACAAATTTCACCTTTTTCTTGTGGGATTCACTTTGTAACATATTTATTTTATGTCCCATTTGAATAATGAACGTTTGATTAAGTAAACCCTCTTTCCATAGAATTTAAAAGTTGAGTCCACGGAGGACAACCCTGTTACACCTCGACTGAGCAAGGAGCATCTACCCCGCCATTCCCATCGGCCAACCGGGGTCAACCATATATCATCAGACTCACTTGAACACCGCTCGATGCATCAAGAGTACTATGACTCGAATTCAACACCCAAACTCTCCAACATCAGTGCTGCAAAAACTGAGACATCTTCTATTGATGCTTCTGCACGATCAAGTTATTCAAGGGAGATTGACCACTCTGGAGAGCTTTCAGTTAGCAATGCTAGTGATTTAGAGACTGAGTGGATCGAGCAAGATGAACCTGGAGTCTACATTACTATCAGAATGCTGCCAGATGGTGCTCGTGAGCTTAAAAGAGTGCGGTTCAGGTGGGTGGTTCTTTCTTTCTTTCTTTTTTTTTTTTTTTTTTCAGAATCCATATATAATATTTATTCCACAATTATAAATACCCATATGGCCGAACCCTTTTCTAATTTAAGTAGTCCAAAGTTATTTTATATTCTTAATAGATGGAATCTATTAGCGGCATCAAGTTCTTTCATACTGAAGCTTAGAAAATTGTTCAAACACCACAAGTAGAAGACTTGACTCCTCACTCAAATATGTTCTTAATACTCTTATTCTTGATATAAAACGTTAAGAGTTGGCCACCAATATACGGAAAATTTCATGTGATGCCGTTTCCAATTTCAGAAACAAGTGAGATTCGGGCACTATACGTTCAGAGAAAAGGCTTTTCTACACCATCAAAAAATAACACTCCACATCCAAGTTATGCATCTTGGTGCTCTTGTTATGACTTAATAAGTAATTTGGATTCTTTTTACACTCAAACTTAGGATATGAACTCTTCCCACTGTAAAATTCTACTCGCATATTCCTTAAAAGATATTTCAAGATACCATTGCTTGTATCTTACTTGTAAATAACGAATGCAGCCGAGAAAGGTTTGGAGAAACTCAAGCAAGATTGTGGTGGGAAGAGAACAAGGCAAGGATTCAACAACAATACTTGTGAGACTGGCAAACAAAGAAGGGGGAACTCTTTAACATTTTCAAAATTTTCTACAAATAGCTTTCTAAATTAGTTGTCTTGTTTCACATGGTCGCTAGTTAGACTAGTCTGCCTAGGGTATTTTCTTAAAATTTCCATTTACTCTAGAGGAGGAGATGTCAAGGGTGTGCGAATGATTACAATGTTGTTGGAGTTATACAACACGATATGCGATGACAAATGAGGATATTTATGACTTCTAATTCTAATTTTGTCTTGTATTATTTTTTTTTTTGATAGAAATAGAATACCTTGTATTTTTCCTCAACCTTGGGCTATCTCATAATACCCTCTATGGTTTCACCCGCAGTGTTTGAGGTCCCTTTTCTTTCTTCAATTCATCTACAATTGACATGCTTGAGTGATTAATTTAGCAATGAATGGTTTATTACCAGAATTCCTGGGAAGTTTACCCTAAAAATTTGTATCAAGTGGTTTTCCTTCATTACAAATAGTATTTTATCTTATGTTGCAATATCATCAATATAAGATGTATGTTTGAACACTTTTTTGTGTACTCATGGTGTTAAAATGGTGATGTTATACATCTTGTATCATATTGCATTTCATTATGTGTAGGTTAAGAAGGACCACACATTCGATTTTCCTATTCAGTGGCTCTCTTGTAGGGTCAAACTAATTCATTCAAGAGTTGCTAGTCGACCCCAAACAAGATGTTACTACCGCTCCTTGAGTACGTAGGGGTTGGTTTGTTTCATGAGATCACTAATACTTCATTTTTTAGTAAAGCTGGTTCATGTTTACCATTGGAGAGACATTTGCAAAACAGGTGATCAGTGGATGCTAGAAAAGCTGGTGGATAAGCCGGTGAGTAAAATGGAGCACAAAGCATTGCTAGCTTTAGAAAAAGACAACTGCCAATGGTTGGGACTGGGATCACTCCCCATTGATTGGTTCTGGTTCGTATTCGAATCTAGACTCTTGAATCATACTTTTCACGGATCATATCTTTACTTTGTTGCTTCTGCATAAAGTTTTAGTGAGAAAATGTGCATATGAGAATAAGTTTCTCTTTTGTCAGAGTAGAAAAGCTAAAGAGGATGAGTTTTGATCATACTTGCACAAATTTGGATTGATCATACCCTACTTTCTTCACTTAAAGATGAATGTAGCCTTCTTGGGATTGCTGAAGCCTTTTTTTGTGATGTTACATTGTTATCATGGTCCCTTTGGCGTCTTAGAGGACTATGAAAGGACAAATTTGAAGTTGATGGCCCTTAATACTTATTGAGTGTTACTTCCCCATTGTCTATATATCTTGACAATGAAAGGGAGAGAAGCCCATGCTGCATGACTTCTTGTGGGGTTTATTTT
The DNA here is from genome assembly GCA_028654395.1 of Scutellaria barbata. Lineage (NCBI taxonomy): Eukaryota > Viridiplantae > Streptophyta > Magnoliopsida > Lamiales > Lamiaceae > Scutellaria > Scutellaria barbata. The sequence continues at coordinate 29,354,519 of CM053644.1, read as the reverse complement.
TTATTATATGACTTCTCCTATATACCCTTTTCGGATAAATTACAAACACTGTCATTGATATATCATCTATTTTATAAAATTTCCCTACCTAGTTTTGGTATATTAGATACTCCCCTCAATTGCATCTTAAAAATAGAAACAAATCTCATAAATACTCGCAATTGAGAAGGACTTGTGTGTAACTGTTGCATGGATCTTAGATCCATGCAACACGGGTCGGGTCGGGCTGAATCCGACCCGAATCCGCGCATTTTTTTTTTTAATTTTATCATGACCTTTATGTTGTGTTAATTGTACATTTATATTATGTTAAGTATACATTTATATTATGTTAAGTATACCTTTATGTAACAGTTTAGCTTTTAAAAAAAAACTTTAATTTTGGCAATAAAACCCTAATTTTGGCAAAAAAACCCTAATTTTAACGAAAAATTTATAATTTCAGCATAAAAAAACCTTAATTTGTACATATATACATTTATATTAATATTACGCATACCTTTAATTAATATTAGTCATACTTTTATATAATACATAAAGGTACAACTAATATAATTAAAAGGTATGACTAATATAACATAAATGTATGTTTAACATAATATAAATGTATGTTTAACATAACATAAAATCATAAAGGTATGCTTAACATAACATAAAGATATGCTTAACGTTGTATAAAGGTATGCTTAACGTTGCATAAAGGTATAATTAATATAATGTAAAACACTTGCATAAATGTATGCTTAATATAATATAAAAGACCCTAAAGGTATGACTAACATAACATAAATGTAAACTTAACATAACATAAATGTACACTTAACATAACATAAAGGTGAAGCACCTGGAGCGAATTTTGGGTGGGTTTGAGCGCACCCACCCAGGCGCGTGGGGCGGGTCAAATTGTTGTGTATGGATCTAGGATCTATACACAAGTTGCACAAAAGTTTTTGTGCTCGCAATTTACTTATCTTATGTTTCATACTACGCTAGAACTTGTGTAATTGCTCCTTAAAAAAAATAAAAAAAATACTTGTGTTATTGAGCTCAATATTATCCAAAAATACACGTTAACATAATTACATTCTTACATTAATTCGATATATAAATGAGTATTTTTTAGGATAAATTTTATAACAAGACCCAATTTATAGATTAGTTCTTAATTTTGGATTCAAATTTTAAAATTTCTCAATAAGAGGTTCAATTTATCATTTTTTTTCTCAATTTAAGACTTGAAATTTAGATTGAGTTCTCAATTCAAGACAAAATTTCATATTATTTTTTATTTATATTTATAAATTTATTTATATTCATATTTTGAATAAATTAAGACAAGTTAATGCGCTTTAAAAACAATTTTTATCCGACTTATCTTAACTGATATGAAAAAAGAAAGAGAAAAAATATAATTAATTTAATTCATAAAATATAATTTATATTAAACTGATTAATATTAAAATCGATTTTCTATACTTTAATTCATAAAATTAAGAAATAAAGGAATCTTAATTTTTTGAATTACATTTATTATATATATATAAATTAATATACGTCGGAAGAAGATCGTTCCAAAATTGCTCGAAATTGTCCTAATTTATCTAAACTATAAATATATATTAAAATTGAAATAAAATGAAAATGACAATGAAATTTTGTTTTGAATTGAAAACTCAATCTAATTTTCAAACATTAAATTGAAAAAAAAATGTAAAATGAAACCTCTTATTAAAAAACTTTAAAATTTGAATCCAAAATTAAGAATTAATTTATAAATTAAGTTTTATTATAAAATTTATCCCTATTTTTTAGTGACTTCGTGTGGATCCTATAATAATGCTAATGGACCGGTGGGCTGTCTTAATTGGTAATCAATTCGCAATATGGCCCATAATTTTGTACATATAGGAAGATTTCATCTTATAATAACTTCTTTTCGATTCTCTCTCTCACACACGCACAAGCATGTGTAGATTAATTTACTCAAAAGACAAAAAGCTAAATAAATAATATACATGCGTGTGTAAAATAATGAATATATAGTATAAATCTATGATTATCAATAATTACCTCTCCTATATCCTCTCTATCACACAAGTACATGCATGTACTTGCACAAACATAAATCCTCTTCTTCATCCCTTCGTATACAGTCATTTGTGGTCTACGTGGGTGTGTGAGTTTGCATCCTTGTTATGTATTACATCCCAAAACATATTATATTAATGTAAAAAAAATATATATATAATAATAATAATAATAATAGTCACAATTAACTATTAAATTAAAATATTTTTATTTATTTAAAATTATATAATTTTGATGTAGTACATAAGTGAAATAGATATTTTGTTATAGAGAATCTGAATCGGTAAGTTTGTGATAAAGAACACTTGATGATTAATGCATTAGATGTAGTGTAAAAAATGACCATGTGGACATTATGTTAATTTAATGTGGAACATTCCACCCAATATCTATAAGATTATAATACAAAATGAAAAATACTTATCCTGTAAAAACACATTTTTTTACCCAAATTTGAGACAAAACTACTTAACTATCTTTAAACTTAAGTTGGTGTGTTTTGGCTAAGGAAAAAAGTTCTCACCTATTTAGATCACAAAACTCATGAATTAGATCACGAAACTCAAGTTAGACCATTCATGTAGCGTAGTTGGATCATAAAAAAAGGTTAAGTCATGAAGCTTATATTTACACTCGAAAACAAACGGAGTTATATACCATGCTAAATAGGTTGAACATGTTTTGAATGAGTTTGATACTTGAATTGACATAGACTTCCAATCTATATATTTAGTGCACAACATACTCTAAAATTAATAAATACAAAAAAAAAAGTGAAGAATTTGAAGTGATTAAACAATGAGTAAAGTATTGATCATGTTATAATAACCATACGTAGCCTCACGAAGTTGAAACCACACACATGAATATGTAAAAACAATATTGTTTACACAAAGTGGACCCCAATATTTGAACAAAATGCTTTCTTCTTGCACAGAATTTACCATCACTATCCAATATAAAAAGCACACCCTCGCATTGAAAAGAAACTGCATAATCTCTCTCTCTCTCTCTCTCTCTCTCTCTCTCTCTCTTACAGAGCGTGCTTTCTTGCTTTCATTACACACTGCCACCCTCTTTGCTGTGATCGATCAAATGAGTACTCTTGTCCCAGATGCTTCAAATTCCACTCATATCAACACACACTCTCTTCATAACAGACACTAAAGCTTTGCTCTTATCATTCCTTGTCTTCCTTTCCCTTTTTGTTTTTCTGCAACTATAAAACACAACAATGGCGGATACCTATAGTTACAGTGCTTTCATCAAAAACCATACTACAGAAACACCACACTCTTCATACTTCTCCACCTCCTCCAACAATCTCTCCTTCTCTTCTACTTTGCTCGAAGAAATCTATCGATCAATTGATCTGGGAGAAGACGAGGAAGTTACTTGCAGAGAATCCATGAGGAAGAAGAGATCAGATGATGCTAACATGCGCACCGTGTTTAAAACTGAAGAAGAAATGGCCAATTACCAGCGAGCTTGCATGATTGAGAAATGGATGGAGAAGAAGGTCACTGAAAAGATCATCGTCCGCGGAAAATCCACCGCTGATTTACAGGTAAAAATTCAAGCTTGTTTGAATTGAGTTTTGAATTTCATTCGAAAAACTAGGGTTTTATTATCGAACAATGATTAATTAATTAATTCGGTTTGATTTTTGGCAGATGAAGTTGTCACGGAAAGATCGGCAGTATTCGAGCTCAAGTTCTTCCGATTCGAGCTGCGGCGGCGGATTTTTCTCCTCCTCGGAAGCTGAATCGGCGCCGGTCGTCCATAGGCCGAAGCCGGTTCGAACCGGATTTGAGCCGGGGATAAACCTTCGGAACTTCGAAGTCGATCGTCGTGAGAGACTAGGAGTTACCGATCAATCGGAGCAGAAACCAAAGCACCAAAGCGGTTTCCTGAAGACGAAATCGCGAGCACTGAAAATCTACGGCGATTTGAAGAAGGTGAAGCAGCCGATTTCCCCCGGAGGAAAGGTGGCCGCCTTTCTGAACTCCATTTTCACCGCCGGAAACCTGAAGAAACCAAAAATCGCCGCCGCCTGCGACCTCAATAGCGATTCTCCGTCGCTGAAATCAGCGTGCTCGTCGGCATCGTCGCTCTCGAGGTCGTGCCTAAGCAAAACGAATCCGTCCTCGAAATTCTCCGGCGGCGTGAAAAGATCGGTGAGGTTTTCTCCGGTGAGTTTAATCGTCGACGAAGATTGCCACAACAAGGACAACGAAAACGTTGATTTCATCAAAACCGTCATTGACGAGGAGCACATGGTGCATATAATGGAGAATAATCGTCGAGTCTTAGAAGCTGCCGGAGATTTTCTCATGAATTATCAGAAGAAAGATGAATTCGAGCTTCCCTTGGATCATTTGAAGAAAATCAACGTGGGAGAATTCGAGGAGGGAGAAGAAGAAGAAGAATTAGAATTTGATGCAGAAAGCTATGCAAGTTCAGATTTGTTTGAATTAGATAATCTTTCGTCCATTGGAATGGAGAGGTACAGACAAGAATTACCAGTGTATGAAACTACTCATCTTGATAAAATTCAAACCATGCAAATAGTTTGATTTTGTAATTTCCGATTTTTGTGTGTTTTTTTTCTTATTTTATTTGTAAGATATTGGCTTGTAATATTAAATAAGAAAGATTTAGTTTTCGCTTAATTGAAAAGGAGAAAAAAAAAAAAATCATGATTTCGCATTTTGAATCTTAATTCATTCATTTTTAGAACAAAGATTGTAAAATAGGATGTCATCTTTTTTTTCTAAGTTTTGAGACAACATGACATAAAAAACCGAAGATGATTTGAATTGCACAACTATGTAAAATTCGTGGATATTCTTTGCTAAATTTGAAAATTGTTTTATAATTATAATTTTTTGAAACTTTATGGTTTTGTTTCGACATACGTAATTTAAGTGTTGTTGTTAATCAAGTTATGGTCATATGTTCATGTTAAAGTCTATATAAGTACGCGTAGATGGAGGTCTTATCTATGTAACATGTTTAGATATTAATTATTACATAGAACACAAAAAGTGCTCGATCGTTATTTATTTATATTTGTATTTTATATTATAATATAGTTTTTAGTTTAGTTTAAATTATTAATAGTGTTATTATCATTGAGGTAATTAAGAATGATGAAAAAGTAAAGGTGAAGATTGATGATGATGAGGGTGAAAACAAAATCTTCATCTCAACTCAATCAATTTAGGCTTTTTTTGCTTTTCTTTTGATAAATAGTTGTGTGTATATATATACATATACACACACATGAAAGTACAAATACATTTTATAATATATTTTTTATATTATAAAAAATATAAAAAAAACAAAACTATTTTTATATGAAAGGTCCCACTATTTTTATTTTTTCCAGATTTTCCTTCTTTATTATTATTTGATTTGAATTCCATACTTTATTATAGTGATAATCATAATATATTCTTGGGATAATTTATGAACAAAACTAATATAAGATAGAAACCAAAATTAGAATATTCCTGCAGGCTAGGGTACATTAATTACTGAATATTATGTATGATGGTAAAGAAAAACAAAATAAATAAATAAATAAATAAAAGATGTTGGTCCCCAAAAAGTAAAGAGACAAGAAATCCAAGGTAAAATGTTTGTTGGTTGGGCAGATTAGTGAGAAGCAAGGAATTATAATGTTAAAAGTAAATAACACAAACAGATCTCAGCTTTTCACAGTTTATTTCATCTTTTGTCTACGCACCAAATACCTTCTATTCATTATTTTATTTAAATTTAAAATACTAATTAACACTTTTAATATTAAGTTTTCAAAATTATAAATAGAGTTAAATTTAACCGGAATAAATAACTAATTATGCAGTATAATGTGCTTCTTTGTGCGAGCATATGCATATATAGATCTATTGAATTTTTTTATTTAATCTTCAATACTCGCATGAATAAACCATATAAATTATAAACTGTTTGACCTCAGTTTATAACTAGGTTTTCAATGATTACACGACTTAATTAAAATTTTATGATTTTCATTACGGGACTATATATTAAGTGCACTGATATTATTGCACTAATTAGTATTAAGTTGTTGATAATAGTCGATTGATTAATTAGTTGTGCCAAATTAAATTGTAGTGATTACAGTTCAAAATGATTCTTAAACAGTTCTTTAAATCTTGATGAGAGTATGGAGTAATTTATGATTAAAATTATCAATTATTTTGTGTTTTTCAGTATTGAGTAGCTTCGCAAGACAATTTACGAATCTATTTATGTGAAGTATTTCAATTCATAATAATTAATAACCCCTAAAAAATAGTATATAATTGAATTGCGAAAATTTGATTTGATCAGTATCTCAGTTTCGTAATGAATGTCGTCTAACAAAATTATATTATATGTCATATTTTCTCATAAGTTCTTATGTTCAATAAAAAAAAAAAAAAAATATATATATATATATATATATATATATATATATATATATATATATATCTTACTATTATGATTTTGAGCCTTACTTACTAGGCCATTGTTTTTTTTAATTGGTTGCAGTTAAACCTGTCTCACTAGGTCATATTCAATTTATAATAATGGAGCATATAGGGGTTATAGGTAATTATGTGATATTATGACTCTTGTCAATTTATTTCCCATAATTTCAAGATACATTAATTAATTAAAATTTCATTTAACTCATAAAAAGCGAATTAGAAAAATATTGTTAACAAGGGCAGGCTTGGAAATGAGGACCACAGCAGTATAGCATCATAACATAGTTGACATGCTTATTTAGTTATAAGTTATAACAACTAAAATATTTAGTCTTATTATTATCAAAAAAAGGTTGTACTATAGACTTGAACTAAAAGAAAAGAAAAGGCTACCCTATGTTTAAAGTGTCATAGGCTTAATTAGAATGGAGTTGGATATATAGTTGTTGCATTGGTGTACTCAAAACTTTTATATAAGACCATAATGTCATGAGAAGAAATTTCATTATTGAAAATCATAACTATTTTTATAAATCAATTCCTATTTTATTGGTTATCAATGTTATATATGATTCATCTCATGAAATTAAATATGTATATATACTTTTCACAAGTTTTGTGAACTACATGTTAATTTGACCGTAATTTGATCAAATCTTGAAGGTGATAAGTATGTTCAGCCTATATTATTAGAATATGTGTGATTTTACATTTAAATTACATGAATAATGATGAAATTGTATCACTTCAAGAGAAATTAACTTTTATTTTTAATAATCAAACATGCTAAACTTGTTGCACGTTCACACCATGGTTACACCTTGTTTTTGCCAAACAATTATTTTATTTTATTTCTATTACTTCATCACTTACTTTAATAATATATTTCTGTAATTATCACTATAACTTTCCCTTGTTTTCCCAAATGAGCATATCATCTTTAATTTAGTTCGTTTTACTCTGATGTGCATTTTAAAAATATTATTAGCAAGTTGCATATTATAATCCCTTATTTTAATTAGACTTAATTGCATAAAACTTCGTCTTTATTTTGCTTTAATTACAAAATATTTATATATATAGTTATAGCTAATAAACACTGACGATGAGTTGTAATTAGTGAGATAACATATCATCATTCAAACATCGAAAAGTTGATTGATAGTTCAAGTTGCTAGTTGATATAATTAAAATCGTGTCGTTTTTTGCCAATTAATCCTAAAAATTCATTTAAGTTTGCAATTATAGCAAATGTCCAAATTTTATTTGCAATTAAGTCTTTTAATTATATCCTTGGATAAAGATGTTTATAAGGAAAGTGATAAATAAGCTTCTTTGATTATTTCAAAGATTAATTGAATTATTGATTCCCAATTATTTCAAATGTTGAGTTGATATATAATGTTAATACATAGGCTATGCTTTAATTATGAAATTTGTGTGTTGCTGTTCAACAATCTGGAAGGTTCATCTGCATTCCTACTCTTAGATTAGTCGCTTCTTCGAAATTATGATTAATTGATATTGACTTGTCATCTTAAATAGTTTTGACTCAATCAGAATTAACAAATTAATAAAGTTATCGATTAACAAAAAATTACATAGTTCCAAATACTAAATATAGACGTGGACATGGTTTGGTTTGGTTTAGTTTGATTTCAAAACTGCTGGTTCCCGATTCTGTACACCGTATGTAGGGGAATCGAAACCGAACCACATAACTTGGAACCGATGATTGGAGCTGTAGAAATAGAATTGCCCAAGCTAGAGAAAGAAGGAGAGGAGCTCTGTTTTATGGTTCTTCTTTTTTTATAAGAAAAAATTGCAAAATAATTATTGGAACTGACGGTTTGATTTTGAAACCGACGGTTCTGTTTCTAACCATCAGTTCCACTCCAATCATCATTCTTTTTAAATTTTAGTCGTAAATGTCAAATGGTAGAACGATTTGAGCTATTGATGTGAAAAATCTGAAAAGTGTCAATTCTAACCGAACCGCAAAATCACTAACCGATTGAACTGTATAAAACTCGGTTTCGATTTGGAAGTAGAATCGGTTCAACGGTTAAACCAAACCTTTGATGACGGGTAATTCATAAACGGAACCATGCCCATGTCTAACTAAATATATGAAGTCATTTGAAGATAAATTAATGAAACAATTAATTAATATCTTCATTGATTATTTCTTTTTCTTTTAATCAAGGTCCAATACTACTATTAAGACCTATTTCTCAACTGCCACAAATGGCACTATCCAAAATGAGTTGTTGCAATCTGGTTATAATTTTGTGGGCAATCAGTCCCTGGCTAAGAATTTTACAAACATTATATATTTACTATTATTGGTTTTTGTTTGTGATTAATAATGGCTTTGATTAAGTGTTTGTCCTTGTATTAGGGTGCAAGAAGGGATCAATAATTCATTCATACTTTGAGAGAGAATTAAACATAGCCACCAATCTTCTTTTAGCATTTTCCAATCTTATCTTTCTGATTTTCTTAATATTCTTTCTTGTCCTTTTTATGTACTCCAAACGATGCATACAAATTTGTTCTGCCACAATTTGTTATGTGCATATGGTAAATATCTAATATACTTTGCAATGCAAAATTATTTATGATTTATTGAAACTAATGGTAGTGTATCCGTGTGTAGCACGATTTATCATATAAAAATTGATAATTTTAAAAGTTTTATAATTTTTATATTAATAAAAAAATTAGATATTTTAATATCGAATTAATTTCATTTGAATTAATTGTATTTGAGAATACAAACAATAATATATAAATGTAAAAAGAAGTAAAACATTTTATATTTGGAATATGAGGTATTAAAAATTGACCAATTTTACCAATTGTACACCCACAAAAAAGAAAAAATGGAACTTATTGTATAATAATATTACACGATAGGAATTATTGAAACCCTCTTAATATCTAATTAAATATCAAAATTATTGAAAATTGGACTAACATAGACATATAAACCAAATTATTATATCAATAGTATGTTTCCAGTATTTTTCTCAAATCATCTAATCTTTTTATTTTAAAAATATATTATTTTATTGATTGTCTAACTTGTAATTTTATTTAGTGTAGCCTATTTCATAAATGTTAATTTTAACTTACAACACATTTTTAACTCTCATGATTTAGTCAACGATTACAGTCGAAAGTACTTTAAATCAATTAAAAAAAATCAAATGCACCAAGATTTAATTATTAGAATTGATATTTCACTTTAATCAATTAAAAAAAAATCAAATGCACCAAGAGTTAATTATTAGAATTGATATTTCACTTTATCTAAGAATCTCTTATTATCTATTTAAATGAAATTATTGAATTTTGGACTTCCTAGTATTTAATCCACTTAAACTAAAACAAATAGATCAAAACTATATGTCAAAAGTTTGTTTTTAATTTATTTTTTCTATAATCAAAATTTTAAAATATTGTTTTGTTAAAAAAAATCATATATGTAATTTGAACTTAATATATATTTTTTTTAATTCACACATTCTATACTAAGTATATTTCTGAAAGTATCACAAATCAATAAAAAAAATTACTCAAACACACTAAAATTTGATATTTTAGTTTTCTATAATGCAATCGGGAAAACACAATCTTTTTATTTCTACCACTATTTTGCTATTATAGATATATACATTTCAATATTATTTCATGAAGGTAATAGATACCCGTATTCAACTTGCACAATAATATATGAATGATAATTGTAGCACACTCGCGTGCAACCAAATTACTTTTTATTGTCATTCTTCTTTGATAAATGGTGGCCATGAAATTCAAATTCATAATTAATATTTTCTTTGATCTATTTTAAATCCAACTGGATGATGATATCATCTAAAATCGAAAATATTTTGAGAAAAATAATTAGGGTAATTTCAATAATCATATACATAAGATATTTTTCATTTTATGACAATCAAGTATTCGTTTTTTAATTTTCATCTTTTATATATTTTAATTTTTTTCAATTTCAATCCAATGTTGGTCAAAATTTTCAAATTGTTGTGGCGACCGAAATTTAGCCATCACATTAGCGATTTTGAAAAATTACCAAAATTAAACTAAATCGGAAAATTAAAACCTATAAAACTAAAATTAAAAAATGGATATTTGATTGTTAAAAATGGAATTATATTATATGACCAATACCCAAATATTTATTAATTAAAATTCTAACACAATCTATCTGGAATTTTAATATATTTCTTTGATTTGCTTAAATCTTGTTGGGGAACAATTTTATGAAGTTTGGTGGCATTTGTTCTGGGCCACTAGGAAAAATGGGTGAATCAAATTTAATGTTTCTCACTTTATCTATCTAAATTTATTTCTCTAATCTTCTTCCTTTTCTTTTTAAATTTTTTGAAGTAGGGAATTAAGGGTCAATTTTTGAAAAAGAATTATAATATTCATCTTTATTTAAGTAGTAATATTAGGCAACTATTAGTTTGAAAAATAAAAATATATAAAATGTAAATTTGATTTATTTTTCTAAATTTTTTTATGGTAATGTAATATTAGCATAGAATATAGATGGAGGAACATGTAGTTGATAAGTAGGTCTTGTGTGATATTGTCTCACGGATCTCATTTCGTGTGACGGTATAGATTGGGTTAGACATAATAAATTTTATAATATGTTTATGTATATTAGATAATATTTTTCTATATATTAGGTAATATATTTGTATTATATTATAAGTGTTACCTGATATATAAAAAAATATACATAATATACACAAAAATATTACATGTTACACAAAAGAGAAGAGTGTTTGAACAGTTTACGATCCACGTGTTTTTGAATGACCCGACCCAACTCAATTCAGGTTATATAATTTATAATACAAAAGTATTACTTAATATACAGTAAAAATATTACTTGATATAAATTAAAATATTACATATTTTTTTATAATCCAACTTTACTCAAAATACATTATGTTACAAAATATTATTTAATATATAAAAAAATATTATGTAATATAAATAAAAATATTATATAATTTTTTATATTCAACCGAAGTTATCATCGACAGCTTGAGCCAATGAGTGGGGTATCTACTATAAACTTCTATATATATATATATATATATTCATAATAAATATCGCAAATAATATATTATATTGTAGCTCAAATAAAACCATTTCAGCACCATGATCTGGCAATCTCAACTAAAACACTATTGGAGGCCCGTATACCTTTGTGCACACATGATGGGCTGGCCCATTTTGTCGCAGGCCTGTGGCGCATGCACACGTGTAACTTAAAGCCCAATGGCCCCTACACTCATTAACTAATAAGCCTTCCCCACAAATTGCCTGGCGATTCCCGATTCCCATCAACCAACCACACTGCAACTCACACGTGTGCTCAATTCTGTTGTCCTCGCCATTTCTACTCATTTTTATTTTATTTTTAATTACTTAAAAATATTTCCTATGTGTTAGATGTGATTAATAATGAAATAAAATAAGAGAAAAATTCTAATCTAAAATATTATTCATCCACTTGAGATTCCAGAAACAGCTTGAGTACCTGTTGTAGTCAAGAATTAAATGAATCAAATCCAACTGAACGAATTATTGTTTAATTCTCTTTGAGTTATTAGTAAACTTAAAAAATTGCATTTAAATTAATCTGCAAGCTCGAATGAACATTAATCAAAACCAAACACGATCAATGTCAGATCATTTTATTATAGTTTATTGATGGAGCTCGAACTGAGCTTTATATCTTATCTTATCAAATATAAGAATATGTTAAAAACCAAGTCCAAAGGAGCTCTTAATAAACAATCTCAATTATTAATAATTTGATCTGGTTTTCAGCTGTACTTATTGTATTAAATGCAGCTAGTAATCAAAATATGATAAAATTCGAAATACAATACTAATAACTATAGGTAAAGGATAGATCCAAATGTGGTTAAGTGTAGCCATAACAATTCAGAACTGTCTAACCATAACCGTTATCACCAGTCTTTTAAAAAATCATAATACCATCCCTCCATTTATATAATTGATAAATAGGTGAGCTGCTCATAACACAACAGGGGAGGAGAAATAGCAAATCTAGAGTGGGAATTCTCAACAAATCTTAGGCTATTTCCCCTTAGTGTAATCCTTCCAGCCATAACATAATTTACTATAATCAACCTATAGGTAAAGTGCTTTTTGACCAATTCCACATCACGTCTTCAAAGGAGCCTTTTTTACTCTATCAGAAATTCGAGCAGGATCATTGGAGTGTGATTTGAATCGGCCTCTACCCCCTCCATCATCTTTCTCCTGCATAATGATTTCGATTTATTTTATATCAGCATAAGCATATCCAAACATTAAACAAATGACATAAAACTCATCGTTTGAAGTAGAATAGTATGCAAGTTCATCAAGACTCGAAACTATAGACCTGATGGAGGTTGGATTCAAAAAAAAGCTAAATGCTTCAATATTTAACGTTTTCTCAAGTTATGCTGACATATTATCTTCAGTGAAAACCAATTTTCAGTCTATCTATTATCATATTGACTGATTTGAGATATAGCACTTATCATCATCAAGTCAAAAGCGTTGGTTGTAAAATAGAAATAAATCGAGTCAAAAAGCCATCAGCTTAACTAACACATTAAATCGATGAAAAATGTTCAGCGGGAAGGCTCAAGTACCTTTTTCTTAACTATTTGTACAACATCTTCATCTTGAAGAGCATGACTAAGGCCACAATGCTGTGGATAGTGCCTTGCACTTATGCCCCATACCAAAACATATTTAACATCCTTCACCAGGGTTCGATGAATGTGGTTACAAAAATCTTCAACAGTGCAGCCACCTCGGCCCTGAAATCAAAATCCAAATATAGTAGGGAAGCAAGCACAAAAATCACCAACCCTAGAATTGTAGAACTCAGAACCCTCATGATAAAACTAATTAACAAATGGGAAAAGGAAAATGAAACTCATAAAGTGATGGCTACAGATATAAGGTTCTCGAACCTGAAACCTATAGAAATTACAGAACCTGAATCCATCCTAAACATGTAAAAAAAATTACTTCTATAGCCTGTACGCATTCCAAAATCAATTAAAAACACCCACATACTACCCAAACCCATACTTATTTCACATATGCATACTAGCTTGGTGGTAACACATAGGCAATACTAAATATACAAGTTTTACATGGCTATTAAATGGTAGGTACCTAATCCAATAATATAATGATTGGGTAGCGGGGACCCAAGGGGTAAACCCAAACCCTAATGGGTATTAAAATTTTATCCCATACCCAAAAAAAAAAAAAAAACATATATAGTAATGCCTGTATGTACCCATTAGGTTTGGTCATGCCTGTATGTACCCATTTAACAGTAATTCCTAAACTTATGTCCTCATAATAGCTCCAAAGAAACGCACACATGTATTTATCTAAAGCATAATAGATTAATAGGAGACGTACTGAAGAAAGGACCACTGGTTCTGAGAAGTCTGGTTGCTGGCCCTGAGGTTTTGTATATATTCTGACTAGACCCATCTCATCCCACATTCTCGCAAGCAGTCTATCCAGATTCAGCTGTTATAGTAACATAACCACGCAACATTAAGTATGCAAAGTGAATGTTGTTTCAGGCCATGTAGTTCTTGTCAAACTCCTAATTAATAGTTGCATGATAATAGAAATGATAGATGAATGTTTATGAAATAGTGCGTACCTTTAAGTTGCAGCTAATGACAATTGAATTAGGCTGCCGTGCTAATCTGTCGACATCATCAATACCAATCACATCTATCTTGTTGTAGACATATACGCACTTAATGTACTTGCGGTTCCCCTCAATAACATCTATAAAATCATCCACAGTTGCATCTTCGCGAAATAAAACCTTAAAAAATGCGAGGAAAAAAACTGTCAACAGGATCCTTGGCTCTGGGTAAATTGCTCAGTACTCACTAGTTACCATTTAATAAATCATTGAACAAGAACCAAAATAGATTCAACATTTATAAGACAACTGGAATTAAGAAATTCACAAGGAGATCTACCAGGCACAAAACATCGTAGCACTGGGTGTATGGACAGTGGGATACAGAAGTAAACTCCCTCAGCTTATGTTCTGCATCATGCAGAGGCAGCATAATCTTACACATATCCATGTAGTCACTAATTGTCAACATTGTGCTACAGCATCATCAACATAACATACCAGGCTTTAGTACATATGTGCTTCATGAAGATTGTGTAATACTAATAGCACTAAGTGAGATAAAGTTTTAAGAAGATTGAAGCAAACTGCAAATTCAGTAACTGAGAATGAAAAGATGTGAGACCAACAAGAAATCCATTCAATCAATATATAAGCTTGAGGTCTTTATGTATAGATAAAGAACAATCTTAAATGCGAACAGGATATCACACAGATCACTGATGGAGTAAAACCAAGATCATATTTCCTTTCAAGTACTACCTCCATTTAAGAAGTCAAATTATTTCCGCTAAAGAAGCAAGACAAAGTTGTCTCTTGATTTGGTTATTGATAAAACAATTGCTAGGATGTGTTTTGGGTGGGGAAGTGATTGTGTTGAGAGGAAAGGACAGAGGAGAGAGAGAGGGAGGGAGGGAGAGGGAAAGAGGGAGGGAGGGAGAAAGAGAGAGAGAGAGAGAGAGATTACCTCTGCATTGTGAATCTTGTATTCATGCAATATTTGATAACAGAGCTTCTCATCCACATGAGTCAATTGTGACGTGCTATTGAAAGAAATTCCCCCAGTTTTTTTCCTTTTGAAGTATATCTATCATCAAGCAGGACCAAATGTCAATATATTAAATTAGTTACAGCTTCAAGAATCTGAGGGAACATGGATATACCACTCTATTAAAGGAACAGAAAGTTTTGTTCTGATTTTCTCTCAGGCTTCAACAATGGAAAACACTCACCTCTAATAAAAGCATATTCAATTGGGACCTATTTGTTTATCTTACTAACTTTCCAGTGATTTGAAGACCGTGGCCAGTGCAAATGCTTTAAAAGCTAACACTACACAGGTCATTATTATCAGATCAGGGATCCAATGAAACCCCTAGGTTTGGAGGATAGATACGGCCTACAGTTCTCGAGTTCATCAGGAACAGGATGAAAGGTTAAAAGCACATTGCTCGTGTATATAATGTATAAGGTAGAATCTTTTCCCTATCAATAGCCAATCTTGCAGGTTTTTGGCATAATCATGTATACTGGCAATCATATTTTCAGGTCAACATTCGAGATTTCTCGCAAATTCACAATAACCTTAATTAGGCAAGGCATGCAAGCATATAATCAGGTTTTAACAAGAGTTGGTATACTATAACAAGACAAAAAAATATGAATTAGAAGACAAGAGAGCTTAAAATACATTACTTGAGGTGGCTTTTTGTTTAAACGCAAGCCAACAGCTTCCAATTCCTTCGTTAAGATTTGTCGATGTCCTTCACTCTAGAAATTCATGATCAGTGCACCAAGGAAGAAATTAGATTCAAAGCCAAATATATAACTAGAGATATTAGATAATTACTAACTACCAAAAATCATTGCACAGACAAATAGACACAAATATTAGACATCATTAATTGTTTAGGAGTAAAATGTCGCATCTCAAATATCACTCTTCTTTGACTTCAAAGCACGTAAAACAGAAATGTGTGAGTCCCAACGAAAAGGAGTTTACAACCATACAACCAAACAAAGAAGGGATAATGCCAATAACTTACTTCCAGGAATCATAAATGCTTCAGCAACATAAAATCCATGAATAGTAGTCATGGGATATTGGCAGCGAAATTGATATAGTTATTGTAAATTGTTTTGAAGTATCTATTAAGAAGTGTTTTTGTATCTTATCAGCTATAAGCACACGCATTGTGTTCACATTGATCTTTGGTAACAAACTGAAACTATGAGCAGCTCTCGTAAAACAAAATATAACTCATTTCCCCTAGTTAATCAGGGCAACCAAAAAAGTATGTGCACAATGACAGTAATCACCTAAAAGTATTTATGCTGGTGAATCCTTATACTTGTGCAGTTCAGAAATGTCAAAAAGGAAGTATAAGTATCCAGCAGAAACTGACATCACTACCACTTACTTTAGAAGCATCCAGAACCATCAACACAAGATCTGATGATTTGGCGACTGCAATAACCTGAAACATTAAGAAGCTTATGTCATGCTATATACCCTGTTCATGTCAATTAAGCCTAATCTTATCTTCACAATGGGAGGGATCAAGTTTTAGTAGAATCAGTTTTTATAGCTGAATATTTACCTGCCTACCACGCCCTTTTCCTTCAGAGGCACCTTCTATAATTCCCGGAAGATCAAGCAGCTGTATTTTAGTATCATTATAGTGAATAATACCAGGGATGCAGGTAAGTGTGGTGAACTCATATGATGCGGCTTCTGAATGTGTTCCCGTCAACATGGTCAAAAGTGTTGATTTTCCAACACTGGTGAAAAAAATTGTAAGCATATCTTTAGAATACAAACAAGAGCATGTGACTAGAAGAAGGATATACATGTATGTTTATCCTAAACAAAACAACCCCATGAATTGGACAAGAATTGAACAAGGAATGAGACCACAGAAGAACAAATGATAAATTAACCATCATCCACCTTCCACCAAGACTCACTTAATTAGTATCAGTTACTGTCCTCCACAAGAAAATCATATTTGGAGAGAGAGGGAGAGAGAGAGAATTCAATACTTCCGCAAGAAGTTCTACTTTTCATTGTCTAATCTTCCAACATACAAGTCCTAACATAATCACATGGCCAACCTGGGAAAACCAATCAGTGCAACACGTCCATGGCCAAATTTTGTAACTTCAAAGCCCTCCCCAGCTCCAGCTGAACCCTAATAAACCATGGAAGAATTATCAGAATATAAGAGCAATAGCGAAAACTGAGTCATAACACTCAAAAACTTCTTTCTGTATACAAAGTGATAGGAAGAACAATTTATGTGCAAGAAACCATGCACATTAACAAATATAAGGTTAACTTAAAAAGAACAAAAGTTGCCTACTTTTGGGGGCTCCAACAGTTGTGTCCTCAACTTCGCTATCTTAGCCTTGAGCTGACCCAAATGATATTCTGAGTAGTAAAATTAAACAACAAGTAAGTATCAAAAATAAATTCATGAAAATCACCTCTAATTCATATTCTCATTCCCGTAAGTTCCATCAAACACAAATATAACTTCTCATACTAAGCATAGTTGATAATAAAAATAAAATAAAATACAATCCATCAGTCTCAGCAGGACGATTATAGAGGTAAACTCCAAAAAAAAAAAAAAATCTGAAGAAAGGTGGGAAGATGAAATCACCTGTGGCTTTATTTTTCTGAGTACGAGCCATCTCGGCTTCAATTTCTTTAATCTTTTCTATGATCCCCATTTTTATCTTATTTCAAAGTATATTCACCTGAAAAAATAACAAACAACAAGAACAACATTCTCTTCATCAGCTAAAATAGAATTCCAAAATAATTCACACACAAATAGAATGACTGATAAATTACATGCACAGATGTAAAAAAAGGAAAAAAAATTAAAATTAACGGAGAAGTGGCTCTAGTAACCCACATTACTTTAGCAGAACACACAAACAATTTCCGCAATATTTTACCTAAAATTAGTAATTCAAAGCGAATTCAAGCATATAATTCGAATCTACGATTCCTTGATATAAAAATATGTGCAGATGCAGATACAGGCATAATAGTGAATAGAGATGTAACCTCAAGTAAGAGAGAGAGAGGGGCAGCAGATGATTTGGTGAAGCCTAGCTGTAGGGCTTTTACTGAATCGAATTTGATTAAATAGATTAAGAGCGTGTTTCTAACTTGGGTATCGTTTTAAAAAATCGTGCTTTGGGTATGTGTTGAAAGGGAGGATAGCAAAAGCCCATTTCTAATAACTCAGCCCAATTTTATTTGGCCCATCTCAAGAAAGCTTGCAGGAATTGGTTGCAATTTTTATGTCGTCATAATAATTCCAATTTTGTGAAATATAATTTTTGAAAATTTTCTTTTCTTTTTTTTTTAACCTTCAGAAAGTATAATATACAATAAGCTAAATAGATTCATTTAACTAAAATATTTATTATTTATTCATACTAAATAAGATACGTATCTGCGTGTAATTTATACATATATAATAAATATTAATAGATACGATATCCAGTGAAAATTGTGTTATATTTACAAGACTCGAGAGACTCACTTGAATGATTGTGCTTGTAGAGGTTTGATTTTTATAATATTGAGAATGATTATTAAATAAAAAATTAAAAATGATGAAGTACAGTAAATTGATATTATAAATGGATCTGCACAAATCCTAAAGCATTTGTTCGCGATATTATTATTTACTAAGGAATTAACGACTTAGAGCATCTACCATGATTGTTTTAGTTTAAATAAAAACTCAATATTTTAAGAATAAAATATATATCGGATGTTCTTGCAGAATGTCAATGTTCGCCAGCAGGAGGATGAGAGGACATGTGTATATGGGACCCAGTAAAAAAAAATGTTCTTTTTTTTCTTTTCTTTTTTTAGCTTTTTCTAAGGACAAAACTATCAGTACTTGTGATATATCGGTACCTTAATTTTACGGATATATCGACGGATATATGGATATCGGTGAAAATATTGATAATTTTGAGAAAAAAATTAAAAAATGTATCTAGCACTTTATATAATATTATAATGAATATTAATATATATTGAAATTAAATTTCAAACAAAAAGATATGTTTACAACCAACATTAAGAGATAAACTATTATATAAATGTTGTCTCATATTGATTTACATATCAAATTATCATTAACAATTAATACATGATCTAATAATAACTTGAACTCTTATGAGGTTCAAATGAATAAGATGACATGTGAGTCAAACAATATTGATACCAACTTAAGATATTAAACCAATTTTCAGCGTAATCATGAAGGTTTCAAATGAATAAGATGACATGTGAGTCAAACAATATTGATATCAACTTAAGATACTAAACCAATTTTCAGCGTAATCATGAAGGTTTATTTACTTCTTCCGTGGGTTATAAAATGGATTTTGATTGGACCATGAGACATGGGTTATAAAATGGATTTTGATTGGACCATGAGACATTTTCAGGTAGTGGGTTATAAAATAGATTTGACTGGACCAATCAATCTGTGAAGTGTTATGTCTGTCGTGAGACTGCCGTGAGAATACGATGGTTGATATGCATCATAAAGATCATTGTTCATACTCATTGAATCAAGACTTAAGACTTATACATTGTTTGAGCTCTCATATTGGTTCCAGTTAAAATCATGTCTTATTCCGTAATTCTTTCCAATAGCACCAATAAATTATACACTGTACCACCGATATTTATACAGTGTCGATATATCGTTTCTATATCGACGATATGGCATGAGATATTACAAGTTCTTACCGATATCTATAACACCCCGTTTCTTTTTAAGTTATAAACTTTGACCGAAGCGTTACTTACACATAACTTCATTTTTTTTAATAGTAAAATAAAATAAAAATAAGAATAATTATGAAATATAATCGTTTCTAAAGCTCATGAATTTGAAAGACTTTGAAATTTAGGAAATATAACATTTTGAATTAAAACTTTATTCGACCTTTGATCATCGGCTACCAGCATCCACCGCTCGCACGCCACGCCCTAAACTTTTAAACTGAAAGTATTTTAACATAAAAGAGGTGAGCGTACAAAGACACTCAGTGGGGTTAATCTACGGGTAAGGTAGTAAAACATAAGTACTCATAATAATATCATTCATTAACATCTTTTTATCAAAGTTTAGGGGTGATTCTATAATTTCTACAAGGTTTGGGGTCCATTCTGTAATTTCTAGGAAATTTTGGGATCTATCTGCTATTTCAGAGAAGTTCTGGGGTCAGTCTGCTATTTTTCATAAGTTCAGAACTAATCCGTAAATGTCCATAAGTTCAGGAACTAATCTATGAGTATCCAAAAGTTCAAGGGCCTAAGTGCTATTTAGCAAAACCCTAGGATTTGCAAATCAGTCCCTGGACTTAATCAAATTTGCAAATCACCACCCCAGCCCCAAAACCCATTCTGCAGCTCCTTCATCGTTGTCCTGCCGTCGTTGCCGTCCTGCCGCCTGCCTCTGCCGGCAACCACCCAACCACAGCCCAATACACACACGGCACACACAACACATCCAAATACAAGCATATATGCGCAGAAAATTACATACATATATACATATACACACGCAGCTACAACATATATATATACCTTCTCAAATGCCGTACACGATGGAGAAGCAATCGGGTAAAAATCCGAGCCTGTATCGATGACCGACTCGATGAGAACTACATCGTAACTTGTTTACCTTATCGGAAAACGTTGCCCGGCGATGGTGGGAGAAAGAGAGAGAGACGGTGGTGGCTGCGGTATATTTGTTGAAGAAGAGGAGAGAAATTTTTTTTTTTTTTTTATTCTTTTCTTATTCTTTTATTTCCCTCCATTTGTTAACTACCCCTATTTTTTGTTTTCCTTACTTGCGAGGTGTAATTAATCAAGCAAGAGGTGTAATATCATTATTTCATTTGCTATAAGTGATTTAAAGTTAATACTAGGATTAGTGTTGTAAAAGAGAAAGTGGGTACTACAATATCAATAAAAAAAACGATATTTGTCGATATATCACCGATTTTTTTCGATTTTTTCTTCATTGGCTTTTTCTGTATTTTTTATTAATATTTTTAACATCCTAAAATTAATTATTGCAGATGCCCTTAGCTAATATTGGAGAATGCAGATAAACTGATAATATTTGATTAAAATGCCAGATAAACTGAAGAGCAACAACTAGGTAGATTATTTTGGATTATCCTTTCACCTAAATACCATATAAATTGATTTCACTCATATCTTACTTGTTTACTTTTTTATTTTATTTTTTCACATTGAAATTATTTTATTATATTTCTAACTTACTGCCAATGCAAAATAATCCCTTGATGGAAGAAAAAAGCTCTCTCAACAACAATGCCACCATAACCACATTACATTTTGATCAAAGGATTTAAAATGATGAATTTCAAACCTAAGAACCTAACCAAAATAACTAATAAGATGTATAGGTTGAGATGTATCTTAATTTACCACTTAATTTACTCAAAACTTAATTCTAAACAAAATGAAAATAAAGGATTTCAAATTTTTATCATTCCAAACAACCGTGGAAGAAATTACTACTCTAAATTTCAAATTCATCCTTAAATCCTTCAATCCAAACACAACCTAATAGAAGAGTTCAGATGATCAAGCAGATGAACGAAATCAAACCTTCAATCAAGTGCAACCAAAGAGGACTGTCATATGATAAAATCAACGAGTGACAAGAGAGAGGCAGGCTTATTGAGTAAAATCTACACGAGTGACATGATAAAACTAACATCTTACAATACTCCAACCTCAACAACACAACGATTAATTATACATTGCATCAGTGTAAAGTATTATTGTTCAAGTTACTTTGTTGAGTAAGACTCACACCCTAACCAACCTCAACTAGGCAACAGTTAGATTTATATTGCATCAGAGTTTTAGCATGTCCGTCCAAAAAAACCCATCATTATGTACATTTACAGATGCTACAAAAACCCTGGTCTTGTTTCATGTACAGATCTATTTGCATCATTATGTGCAGCTAATTTGCTAGAGCTGAGGCTTGGTGGAACCTGTGTTTGGAGATCAGCAAGTTCTCTCACTCTTGATAGAATAGGAGCAGGGATCGGAACTGAAGCTTGTTTCCGAGAACTGTTAATCTGTTCATTCAACCAATTATGTCAGTCAATTTTGTAGAAAACTGATGCTCACAAAACCATAAAAATATTCTAAAACAGAAATAGTTTTAAGTTGGAAGTCTGTCTGCATGGAAACTTCGTCCACCAAGGAAAAGTCAACTAAGGCACAAAATCTACAAATGAAAAAAGGAACTCCCGGACAGTGCGACACTTGAAAAGTAAATTGGAGCTTGAAAAAAATCAGCCTTCCTTCCCTCAAGAGTTTCACACCTATATTGTTGATGATTTGTAATTAAGTTTTATCCATGAAAAAGGCCAGTACCTGTCCCCTCTAGGATAAATGGTAAATAAAAGAAAGGTCACCATGACAACACAAAGCAGGCTATGATGAAAACATATATCATTTCTAATAGCACCATAATCGTATCAGAGTGGAAATCAGCTTTTAAAAATCAACTAGAATTGGCAGGCTAGTGAAGGGGAGATTTGCTACCAAAAACTAAATAAATTAGCTTACCCCATTCCCAGTTGGCAACTCAGCAACACTAGCTCTCAAGAGATTCCTCCATTTGTCCTGTATGAAGATTGCACCATTTCAGTTTTAATAGTGAAAGATAGAGAACATGCAGTGTAAAGTATCAACTCATTTTGCTAGATTAATTGACCTTCTAACCACTTACCTTTAGATCAACTGATGTTCGGTAAGAGTATGATGCAAAAGCAAGACGTTTGATCTCAGACCATCTACCAGCACCATATTTTGCAACCCCTTCAACCAGTTTAACAACTTCACTCAGAGTCCAAGGTCGATGATGTTTCCTCCTCATTCCTCCATTTGCAGTGGGTACTGTAGCAGCTTCATCATCTGAAGAGGTCTTATATGATTCCAGATTTTTCAGATTCACTTCCTTCTCCAACTGAATAATTTTCTTTTCTGTTTCCGAATTGTATCTCTCTGAATATGCAACAGGCTGTGCACATAAATAGGTTCCAACAAGATTTATCAGTAACAATTCATCAATTAAAAAAATAAAATAAAAAACGAAGAAGAAGAAGAAGAAACCAAAGAAAGATACACTAAGATGCAGAATAAAATGAGGGAAAATCAAATTAGTCCAAGAAGAAATCATTTTTACAGAGAAATTTGCAGAACAATTATCACCATGCTGTTCAACATATCCAAATAGGTTTTAATTTTGATTACATGGCGCACAATACAGCAGTGAAGATAGCTAACCAAGCAACCATACAACCTAATTTGGAGGATATTCTGTGTCAAAATCATGACATAGTCTCAACTGAGTCAAGTGAATTAACCTTATCAGAAAATCTAACATCAGGACTTCCTAATATTAACTTACTGGTTCTTGAATCCATCTGGGGGATGAACTGGTTTCTCTGTTATTCCAGCTATCATTGTCAAGTTGTGTGCTGGATTCAAGATCGTTCTTTTCCAGTCTGGCTGAGATGCTCATGCCACTTGGCTGAAATTAACACCACAACTTTAACACAAAAACTCATACCGCTAGATTCACATATTTAACCAAAGGACTACCATACATACATAATTTAACTTATTTTACAAGTTTTGCCTTGCAAAGGCCATCCTTCAACAGAAAAAAATATACATTTTGCTATTAAAGGCACTCCATGGTTTCACACTTGCATGGAATATCACCACAGTGGCAACATAGAGAAAGATATTTAAAAAACAAAAAACCTACAAATCCAATCAAATTATCAAACTGGTCCCCAACTCAAAAAAAAAAAAAAGAAAAAAAAAAAGAAAAGCAGAGAGAGAGTTTCCACGGAATGACCAACACCCTCAGCTCGCCACTCACAGGTGACAGACCAACCAGTTAAAATGCACACAAGCCATCAATTAATATTGAAATTGTTTTTGTG
Organism: Scutellaria barbata; assembly: GCA_028654395.1. Taxonomy (NCBI): domain Eukaryota; kingdom Viridiplantae; phylum Streptophyta; class Magnoliopsida; order Lamiales; family Lamiaceae; genus Scutellaria; species Scutellaria barbata. The sequence continues at coordinate 29,330,120 of CM053644.1, read as the reverse complement.
TAGATTAAATCACAAATATATATACAGATATAGATATATTCCAATTATCAAAGTTATGTTTGAATTGCATACAAATGCAATATGCCACATACCATAAGGGTCGTGAAATTTTCCCTTGGACGGCTCCGGCGAACGCGGGAAACATATGGAACCTGAATTCCAGAACCTCCAAGAGAATCTCTTCTCGTGAGACATCTCCCACCTAGTTCAATATTCTGAACAGGTTTTGCACAAACTTTTGCAGATTGTTGGTCACATGCAGAGTGTTTAACTGAGGAGATGATTTTGGCACCAGAATCCCTGGATTCTCCGTCTGAAAGTTCTTCAATATACCGTTTTGTGGGCTTTCGAACTCTTTTTGCTGGTCTTTGTTCCGTGTCCACATCTATACTTCTATAATTGTCTTGAAAAGTAGGACTTCGTATTTTTGCACCAGTAGATATTGAGTGGGTTTCTTTTTGATTATCAAGGGAAGTGATTGGACTTTCATCACTCTCCATTGCAGATGTAACCACACAATCAACCAAAACTGAGCAATCTGCACCTGGATACATTTCCTCTTTACCGTTAGGTACCACTCTATTATCAATAATTACAAGAGTGGTGGTTGAGAAATCACAGGAATTAGTCAATCCCATGATAATCCTCCTCTTGAGCCATTGTTTATCCTTCACAGAAGTTTCTCTTCCAAAGGTTGCCCTGAAAGTCTCCTGAAGATCTCTCACTGACAGATCATCCAGGTGTATTTCCCCATTCAACAGTGAGAAATCTGGTTTCATATCAGTACCAATGGCAGAATTGGAGGTTTCAATCTTGTTTGATCCAACCAAAAGCTTTGAGCATGCTACCAGACTACCAGATTCGCAAACACTGTCATCGCTTGCATTTGGAATCATTGGAATTCTTTCCTGCATGAAAAAATTATAAGTACATGTCATCATCAGTGAAAATATTCAAGTGGTCCATTAAATTCTATAATAATATAAATCTTTCAATATGCCAAAGATTTCAAGGAAAATGACTCAGCCGGATTATAGATATGATGGAATAAGTTAGAAAGTTTTGTAGAAACTGAAATTAATACTAATTCATAAAATTTAGAGGATGAATGAGATAGCAGTGGCGAGGCATCAACTGAATAAGACAACAATGACCAGGAGTCACAAAAGTTGAGGCACAATAGCCATATAATTGGTTGAATTGAAAAAAGGATGATATTTAATGAAACATCCAATTCAATACCTCATGTTGAACATCTATTTCTATATAACCCCTAGCAAGTTCAGGTGACGTATTTGGCTTTTCTCCACCAACTTCTAGGACCTCATGTTGTGGCTGGCCTGCATGCAAACAAGACAAAGTAGTTCAGTCTATCCAGAGTTCTTAAAGTAGCATAAAAATGATAAAATGATAAGGTAAGGAAATGTGAAACCCCCGTCTTCCCGATTGGGAGAGGAGAAAACGAGTCCTCAAGAGGTTTGCATGATTAAACTGTTTAGGACTTTGGAGCAATTGGCTTACTCCAGATCCAAAGTGGTCCTGTAGGTGTATCAGCTAGGGCTAAGTAGGTAAGCAAGGTCTAGATAAGAAGTGGTTTTCAATGGGATCAAAATGCTACACCTTGTGCACATAGTGGAAGCCACATCTAGAACCACAACAGTTAAAATCCAAAACGCCAAGTAAAGCTCTTGGCTGCCGTGCCTGACCATAAAAAAGATATACTATGGGATAGAAGAGTAATAAAGAGACTAGTAGAAAGCTTCCAACATATTTCGATTGAGAAGAAGAACATAGAATATTATGTGCAGTTCCTAAAGGATTCATCAGCAGTATAACCTTACAATAGGATAATTACATCAATGTCATGTGCTACAATCCTATCCCTAGGAACCTAATAGTCACAGACTCAAGTGCTGCAATTTTTCATTAACTTATGTTCTCCTTTAATCAACACACAATAGAATGAAGAACGAATTTAGCAGACTAAGAGTAAAAGCTAGGAGAGGAGTATTGTTCTCTGACAACATACAACTCAATTAACCAAACAAAACTACCATGCCTGGTGTATTGCAATGCCATTTATGCTACAGTGACACATGGAATATATGGAGACAAATGAAGACAAAATTAACATTCTGGTACTGACCCTCTAAGCCATTAGACTGAGCTTCATTTGAACTATAGGGTTCACTCCCATAATGTATACTGCATTCCAGAGTCTGTCCTGCGCCTGGACTTCTTAATTTACTTTTGTCATCTTCAAGCAAGTCTTCGACTGCCATAACCTCATCTTCTGTCGCAGGCACTAATCTCCCACTGCCATCAACCTGATGATGCAACAATATAATTAACTCAGAAAGTAAAGCATAGACTAACAGAGTACAGGATACAGAAGCAGATTACCAAAACATTTACATAATTATGATTATTTAGATCACAACTTACATGATACCAGATTTCAAAGGTGGACTGTAATAGTCACTTACATACACTACTCAAAGCCAAAAATGAATGGTGCTACATATCTAATCTAGTTTCTCAACATTTACATTAAAAAATTTAGTTAAAGACTTCAAAATTCCATGGAAGAGCTAACAAGCAAATAGAATATCAACAAAACAAGTTAAAATTATAAAACCACTCGATATGCAAGAAATTATCCAATTACATCTCAATGTTGCACACAAAATCAATCAAAATGCTCACTGATATTTTAAAGAGACATAGCGACAAAGTATGTAGGGTGTTGGTTATCAGAAGAATACAATCATGTTTAAGAAATGCTCAAATCATAATTCATTCCTCTCAAGATGTGGAATTAATACAAAGTTTATATAACCTTATGAATAACTTTGGTTTCTCCCCAAAGGAAAAGGACCAATTATAATAAACAGAAGAAGTTGAAATGAATAATAAGTTCAGACCATAACGCAAAACATCTTTCCTATTAAGACATAATTATCAATCTCCCAATAAAATTTATTCATCACAGGTGCATAGAGATGTACCCTAACAAGCTGGTAAACAACAGGATCAGCAGTCTCTTGTGAGGCGATATCTTCATCTATAGCTTCCTCATTACCCACAATATCATCTACTGTTTCCATGGACAGTGCAGCATATGCCACTCATAGACAGAGACTGCAAAAGTAGACAAAACGTACATAAAACAATATGAATTTCTACTTCTTACAGTAAATTTCGAGTAAATGCAGTTTCATTAATCACATGCATAAGATGTTCGAATTACTCAAAATTAAATCATTGTACTCCAAAACAAAAACAAGAAACATAGAATAAATCCCACCATCATTTTTCATCTTCCAAAATAGAATAACAAACGAATAGGCATATAAATCAATAAGCATCTATATTCACTAGAATGTAAAAATTAATCAGCTAGAAATGTAATAATTTCATACAAAGCATGAGTATCTGAAATTAAAAACGTGAATTAACTCACCACAAAATTTCATGCGAAGTCCGATCAACTGGAAGAGAATATTCCGGCGAAAATGGGACGAATTAAGAATTTGATAGCTTTTTGGGGGGATTTTTTGCGTTTGGGGATTTCGACTTTTTTTCAGTTTCAGTGTCTTTTGTTTTGCTTTGCGAGCACGCTGGTTGTACTATCAAAAGAGTCCGGAATCGAAAGGTACGAATTAACTGGATCTTAATGTAGATGTGGAGTCCGGATATGTCTTCATCATATTTTATGAAATGACAACAATGCCCTTGCCATATTCAGTGTCTCTATTTACTACTTAAATGTTAAACCCAAAATTTATATTTTTATACCGTTTTTCTTAAACGAGATTTCTTTGAATGTTCGTAGCGGCTCCCATTTGAAAGGACACAAAAAAAGACAAAAAAAAAAAAACACAAATTTCATCAGGATTTGCTCAAAGTTCGCAATTTTATCATCGATACAATCCTTTTAAATAATTTTCAACCGTGCATAAAAATACCACAGTTTTTACATTATTGTAATATTATCACACATTTCCAACGACACTTTGCACTATTTTTTTGTACAAAAAATGAATATTTCATCATATTTCTTATTATTATAACAAAATAGAAAAGAAAAGGATTTAAGAACATAAGAAAATAGAAAAAGAAAACAAAATATATCGAACACAAGGATGGAGGGATGGAGTGTAAAATCTTAAAATATTAAAAAAAATTAAAAATATTAGGAATCTGCATTGTCGAAGATGTTTTAGTCCACTTTCTTCTTACAGGAATTGTAACAAAAGAAACTAGCTCAGGAAGTGATGAGCAAATTGAAGAGTAGAGGTATCATCAAGTGGCACTAGAAGTGGTGTGGAGGACATAAAAACCAAATGTGATGCTTTTGATCATTTATTTGATTTCACCAATGAGAATCCTTCAACTCTGTATTGGGTCACCATTTTTCTTGAATTTAGTAATGTTCAGTTTGTGTTTTTGTAATCTCTCCATTCTTCATTTAAGAGTGGAGATCAAGATTACATTTATATGTGTTTGTTTCATTTTGCACATACCCATGATTGTATGTAAATGAATGGAGGATGTTATACATCAGGTAAAACATCTACAAAATTAAACATGTTCTTCGAAAGCTTTGTATCAGATATTGGGATACAATTACCATCATCTTGTCCATCTATCACCCCATGTACAACCTACAATAGAACCTGGTCATCGAAAAACAAATAGTATAAGTTGAAGGTAAAAATAAGAAAAAAAATGGTATATTAGAAAGCTAATCAGATGTGTAATCAAGTAGAGCCAACTTATGACTACGCAAGATCGACTAAAAAAAAAAATTCAATTGGGAAGTAAATGGAGTTGAGCTTGAGCTACTTGAGTAACTACCAAGCTCAACCCCAACAATGCCTCATTTCCATTATGTATCTCAATTTCTTTACTATGTATAGCTTTTTACACAATCAATTGTCTGATTCCCAATTAACTACAGGGTTTAGTCGATTCTAAAAATAATCTCAAATTTTCATGGAAGAAGAGAGGGAATTAGTCAAACTTATAACTTCAAACTGGTCTAAATCACACAATCCAAAATCAACCAATCAGGACTCAAAAATGCATTTCACAAAATCTTCAAAAGCTGCAATTTGATTCTTGTTTCTTTAGAGATAGACCTAGAATTTAGCTTGCTTGAGAATCGGAGCATCACCAGTGGCTCTCAGATGAACTACAACTATATGAACTTCGACATTGAATCAAATAAAACAAATTAGGGATTGGCGATAGTTGCTTGTATTTCTTAGTTAACTAATAAATCACAGGTAAAGATTACAAATAAAAGTTAAAATTAAAGAATTCAGTATCTGAAGCTGACCTTTCCGAGTTTCCGAAGTCATATACAAAAAGAACTAGCAGAATGTTTTAATTGCTTATATGTTTCGCTCCAATTGTATACCTGTAACAACAAATCCAAGAACGAGCTAAACCACAGTTAAACACTTAAACCACAGCTATAGCCACAACTTCCACTAACAATCACCTAACGAAAAACCATATAATATGCTCTAAAGAATAGAGAATAGGATTAATGAATAGATGACATGAAATTTACTTGATGCTTCTTCAATCATAAGTTATTACAAACACATGTTTCATTCCTCCAATCTTCCAACATTGTTTATCTTTATTCATCATGAAGTTTTGCTCTGTTCCTCCTTTAGTTCCCTAATAATGAGGATGAGAAGATCATAGCTGGCTCAGATACCAATTCAAATTTATGGAATATTGAGATGAAGTAATTCCTCTGAGTTAAAGAAGAATCAGCGACTCGTTGTGGCAATTTTACACAATACTTGGAATGTCCAAGTTCCGTTTTAAGACTTAAGCATTGAAAATCAAGTTTTCTTATAGTGCATAACCGTAATCGCTAGCAAACATGACTATATTTAACAGATTGAATGTTGATGTAGGAGTAAATAGAAAACCCCATTACACAAAAGCAGTTAAAGGGGCCAACCTCACTCCACTGAATCAATATAAGCATCGAATGAAATCTTTAACTCCAATCAATTTGGAGAAAGATATGAAAGTACTCGATGCTACCTTCAACAATGCAAACATGTTCATGCTAAACCTCTAAATTTACAAGATTCGACAACTAAAATATATGAGAGCATTTCATCAAACAGACAGAAGCTCTAAACAAAGCTAGGCATAACAGAAACCCCAGTTGTTGTTACTCTTCTGAACAAAAGATTTTAATTCTCTGAACAGTACAAATCCCAAAATAGCAAATTATTATCAGATGCAAAATAAACCACTTAAGTTCAAACACTATTAGATTAGACATTCAAATATATTACACTAACATAGAATCCTCATTAAACTTCTATGAAATTACAGTTGCCACTTTAAAATATATATATATATATATATCAAGAAGCAGCCGACTAAATTAATACAGGCAGAAACCAAAATTATTTTAATTCAACCAAAAAAAAAAAAGGGCATAAATCAGTTTCAACTATTTTCAGATATACAATCTCAAAGTAAGATATAATCATACAAAATAGTTGAACAGCACAATTTAAGATACCTTCGCGTTTTCATTTGAATGACGATTCTCGGTTCTCCTGTGATATGTGTTGCGTGTTTATTGAAGCGTTGATTGATCTCTGATGGATTGAATATAGAAGTTTGAAAAAGTATTATATATATATATATATGGTGATGGTGCTTGATTAGGGCTTTACCAATTGCGTGACCTGCGCCGCGTGTCTAGTTTCGCTGTTGTGACAAAAACACGCCACATATTTTTATTCTACAAAATCTTTTCTCTTATTGTAAAAATAACAAAAAAAAAAACTCATGCAATTAGATGGATTCGGATCTGAATCTAATTAGTGCTTTTTTATTTATATATACGAATATCATAAGATTTATTTAATTCTATAACTTAAAAAAAAAATCAATTTCATACAATTATATTATATTTATATTATATTCCACGTGATATATATGTATATATTATATTGAAATTCTTTTTTTTTAATTCTATTACATAAATATGATATTTGTATATAAAAACACGTTAATATAACATAATATATAATATAAGATAACATATGAATAAATAAATAAAAGGCCAAAAAAATAAAATTATGTGAATTCGGATAGAACCGATTATACTGTGCACTAATCGCACAAGAGAACAATTTTCAAAATAATTACCACAATTATGTATTTCACATCATTAAAAATAGATTTTGTATAAGATCATTTAAGAATCTCATTTCCCGAGATGAGTTATTATAATCAAATCAACGTGAACCTAATACAACATATTTTTATAAATATTATTTAATATTTTATATATATATATATATATATATTAAGTAATAATGTTGGTATTACATATCAGCATAAAAAATGTTCCTATAAATATCATTTAATATTTTTATATATATTAAATAATATTATTGATATTGCATATTAGCATAAAAATGTTGCAAGATACATGTTAATATATTATATTGTGACAATAAAAATAGCACTTTTAAAGGTTTATTATTATTGTTATTACTATTAGTCATTTGTTTGAAATCATGCATCTAAATGGATTATTTGATTCATGTTGATTAGGTTGATTGAAGTGTTAATCTGGTCAACCCGACTCATCTCATATAATTGAATTTGATCTATAACACGATATAATTAACCAATCAACATATAATGTGTATTAAATATAATGAGACATGAAATAGAATTAAGTATCTAGTCAAGAATCCAATCAAATAAAAACAATTTTTTTCAACTATCAGCTTAACATTTACTCTTATAATCAAATTAAACAATTTCTAACTTAACATTCATATTTTATTAGTCACGACATTTTTTTACTCTTATTTCTACCAACTTCACTAGTCTATACAATTAAACTTCAAATTGTATCACTTTAATCTATATATACTAATATAATAAAACAAATGTTGGCAACATCTATAGAAATGCCACTTTCATAAACATGTCTAAGTAAAAAAGAAAATAACCATTAAAATTGTGAAACGTAATTTTCGTAACAAACTATTTTGTAAACTATTAAAAAATCGTATTTTCTAAGCTATTTCTAGATTATATGAGATTGGAAAAGAAAGTGAAAACATAGTTTCATATCTCCATGTACAAAAATTTCAAAAAATCAAGAGAAAATGAGGATTGGTTTTTGTATTATCTCTGCCGATACTCAAATACTAAGTACATAACATTGACAAAATAATTAACATTACAATTATTATTTTTATTGGTAAGTTTTTATATTTATTTGTTGATGAGTAGATATCTAAGAATAATTTTCCGATTATGAAGTAAACAATTTTTATTTTTTGCATCTTTATATTTACTTAAATATTATTTCAAAAAATTTAAACATAATTTCCATAACAATAATTCTTTATTATAATAAAAAAATTATTATTTCTTTAATTATAAACTATGAAATTTTTAAATTTGTAAATTTTTTAAATGCAATTATTTTGAATAATATATTGAATTTTAAAAGATATAAAATTAATACATACTAAAAATATTATATATTTCAAATTAAGGTAATATACTATTTCGTCATATTATCAAAACTTTATAATTATTATATGTTATTTAACAAATCATGCAAGTATTACTAATTTATATGAATGGAATCAAACTATTTCACTTTCATCTATATTGTATTGCCTAAATTCAGATTGTACTATTTTTTTAATAAAAATTGAATAAGAATTGAGGTTTGGAGGGGTTTATCCACCACAAGCTGGGGCCCTTTCCAAAATCAACGATTGGACGAGAGACAAGACGCAGATAAGAGCTCTGGAGGGAAATGGGAGAAATCCAACAGCTCAATTCAATCAACAATGGCGGGTGCAGCTTCAACTATATCTCTCTTCAACTCTTCCTCTATTTACTGCAACCGACCTTTCGAGAATGTCAGATCATCTTCTTCTTTTGAAAGACGATGTTCATTCACGTGCTTCTCGTCCAAGAAGAAACAGCTCAGTTTCATGGACCAGATTCTCGACTACATTGAAGGTGTCGCACTTTTAATTTGCCTTTTCTTTCTTACGCAACTTTTCATTACAGGATTCCATTAGGTCACTGTGATTGGCTTTGTTGATTTTCATGTCTACCAACCTAATTGTTACTTTTAGATGCGTACTTTACTGTGTTACTTGTGCATATTGTTTGATAATTGATTTGAGGTTGTTAGAAAAAGGTTAACATGTCTTTGCGTTTGATGCGATTTAAACTCAAGCTGAGGAAAGATGGAATGGGAGTATTGGAAATCAAACTATCTGGAAAATCGATTATCAGCTCAACTAAAGCTCGTTGAAGCTCAATATATTTCTTAGAGCTCAATAAATATTCAAACAAGTTTGAACAGTAGTGTGTTTCGCTTAGTTTGATTCGTATAGTAGATTAGTAGTTGAGTGCAGTACACATAAGGTATGCCTCGTGCTGTTTCTTTCTGAACATGTTCGTCTCTCTTATAAAGGAGGTCCAAAGTTAAGAAAATGGTATGGGGCACCTGATCCTCTGCAGAAAGATGGAGATGAATTGAGCGAAGATGGGAATCCAGGTTTTAATCAAATTAAGTGAATGCTGTTATAAGTTCTTGCATTTGTAAAACTTCTTGCCGGTGATCATATTAATCCTTTGCTTATCTGGAAACAGAAGAAGAGGGAATTAGAGATGCAGTATTAGTAACTGATGGAGATAATGAGATTGGCCAGGTGATGTGGTCAAAATCTTTCGTCTTGCTTTAATCAATCTATGATGCATTGGAATAAAAAATGTTTAATGGTTTTGATATGAAAGCACAAATGGTCTCGTGGTGCAAAAAGTAAGCTTCTGTTTTGCTTTTGCAGATGATTATACTTTCACTCATTGTTAAAAGAGTTCAAGTAAAAACACTTGTGAAGGACAGGCGTGTTGCCATGGAAGCATTTGGCACTTATGTTGAGGTTGATACACATATTACAGATTCCAAATTATTTGATTTGCTTGAATGTTGTTTGTTTTACTTCTCCTGCTAAACGCTAATATACATAACTTGTTTTGAAGTCTATGGCTGGAGATACCAAGGACAAGACATTCGTGAAAAAGGCTCTAAGAGGCGTTTGTGCAGTTATATGCCCAATTGTATATTTTCATTCCCTTACCACATCTTTTTCTTAATGTTTGCAACTCAATCATCATACCATATATTTACATAAGTACAAAAAAAAAAAAAAAAAAAAAGAACAACTATGTACAACATTTAGTCTACATGCTAGCACTATCACTACTTCAGTTCCTCTATTTGCACCATATTATAAGTTCATATCGTAGAAATCACAATATTGAAATACAATACAAATATTGAGGGTTTGTGTGGATCATCACCTCTAGTTTCCATAGTGGATAACCTTTTTCAAATCCTTCCATCTTTGAAGCAGTACAAGCTAAGTTGAAGAAGCCCTATATGTGTTTCATTATAGTGTCTTTTATTCTTTTTGGATACTAGTTTCTTTATACTCATTTTGCAAGATGTTGATCAATATTCTTATTCGAGATCTTCTAGGAAGGAAGTCTATACAACATTGATGGCTGGAATGGTATACAGCATGTGATCCTATTGTCTCAGGTATCGGCCTTTTTCAGACTATTATCTGGGGCTATAATCTCAGCAATATTTTTGTTTGAAATTGTAAGTGTGTGAAGTTCTCAGTTGTCTGTCTATAGGGATTCTACTGGTATTCAAGCATTCATGAATAGCAATGCAAGAAAAGTAGCAGAGCAAGATGAAAATTTGGTGAAGGCCTCTGGAGTCCCCTATACCATCATAAGAACTGGTCTCCTAAAAAACACTCCTGGGGGGCAGCAAGGTTTCTGCTTTGAAGAGGTATTTCAAGTTTCTGTCTCCAATCTTGTTCAGCCTTTTCCTTTTTCAATTCGAATTATTCGTGGGATAACAAGTCTGATGAAAGACCGAGAAAATTATATCGAGTGTCAAATGCATCTTTCTCTTACACATACTTGCATGAATGTGCACAGAGTTATTGGTGTGTATAGATGATGGTTACAACACCCAAAGTATTTCACCAGATTTACCTTTATATAATACCAAAAGATAGTTTCGAGAGGATAAGGATCATTGAATCTAAACAATTATATCATTCTTGAATTTAAGAAGAAAATTAAACTATCATATGCATAAAATGTAGCTTCTGGTGAAACCTATTGTAAAGTAAAAAAAAGAAAAGTTTTGTTTTCTGTATGTGTGCATTTCATTAGTGATGGTTAGAGCTTGTTGAGTTTGTTGGAGTAATATTAGTAGAATGCATCTTCATGCATCCAAAATATCACCCTAAAAAACTGTCAAATATAGGAGCACGGACAATTTGGATTGAAAAAAAAAAGCACTATTGTTCAAGTTTCTTCTTTTGTTTTACTGTGTTGGAAAAATTATGATCGAGCTTGAATGAGCTGATGTTTTTACACTTATATTTTATCTTCTTACACTTATTGAGTCTGAGCTTGAATCGAGTTTAAATCTTGTCAAACATGAAAAAGATGTCTATACTTGTTTGCTTTGTTTATCAAGGTGAGCCTTCAGCAAATGATCTCGAATTGAGTAGGTTGATTCAATGGTTATGGCAATTGATGAAAAAGTGTTAATGACAGGGTAGTGCAGCCAAAGGAAGTCTAAGCAAGGAAGATGCTGCCTTTATTTGCGTAGAGGCCTTGGATAATATCCCACAAAAAGGATTAATATTTGAGGTTGGAAAAATTACACCAACAACTTACAGTTGTGTTTTTATTGCAGTCTTTCCTATTTTAAAATTATGTTTCTTGAATCAAAAATTTCCTTTTTGGTTATGCAACAGGTGGTTAATGGTGCAGACAAAGTATCTGATTGGAAGAAATGTTTTGCTGAGCTGATGGATAGATCAGTTGACGAATGACAGTCCGACCAACCCACCTTTGAATTCAATTTTATTGATTTTTGTTTTAAAAAAGGTTATTATTATTTTTTCGTTTCTAATGTTATTTGTACAAGATAAATTCAAATGCATATTGGTTTCAAGTGGTTAGGCTACGAAGAATAAAGAAATTACCAGCGTCACTCCAATATTAATTGGATTTCTAACTTGTTTAAAATTTTAAAATTTGTAATTTAAAAATAAAATTACTTAGGTTCCAAAATATATAGTAAATTCTGATTCTCAAAATATCTATTGAGTTCCTACAAATCTAAACGAATGATTCAATCAACAAAACTACAAATCTGAACTAATGATTCAGTCAACAAATGATTCAATCAACAAAACTACAAATCTGAATTAATGATTCAGTCAACAAAACTACGAATATGACACCAATATTGAGACAAAACGTTAGTCAGAAACCTAATAATCAATTACATCAAAATCTAGTCTTTGTGGCTTTAAACATCATAACTTGTTATCAACTATTTCACATAAACCATCAAAAATCTTATATTTTGTACCCAGATATTTCATCAATAGCCAACTCTTGTTATATTATTTAAGAAGATATTTCACCAATAGCCAACTCTTCTTATATTATTTAAGAAGATATTTCACCAATCTTATATTTTTCACTAAGATATTTCATCAATACCCCCAACTCTTCATTTGATGTTAATTTTAGTACATATTAATATTGTAAACACTATTTGAAATTGAAGATATTTCACCAATCTTATATATTTTACTAAGATATTTCACCGATACCCCCAACTCTTCATCTGATGTTAATTTTAGTACATATTAATTTTGTAAACACTATTTGAAATTCAGAATCCCATATAAAAAAATGTTAGTTGATTACAAATGGAACTCTCTAAACTTCTCTCTTAAAGATCTATTTGGTGGGAGAAACTATCTAGAATTCTCTCCTTAGGAAATTAAACATTATTTGAAATTGAGAATCTCACATGATTCACATATGCTACTAAATGTAGAAAGAATGTGAGTTGATTACAAATGAAACTCTCTAAAATTCTCTCCTAAGTTAGGAGGGTGGAGATGTACTTGGTGGGGAGAATTCTCTCCTAAATCTTTTAAGTATTTTCTTTTCTAGACTAGTTCGATAGAAAACTCTATATACAAGTTATACAATTTCTAGAGAATCCTATTTAGAAGTGGACTAAGTACTTGGACTACTAAATGTGAGTGAAACTCCTAACCCCAATCAATGTTTGTAAAACTCTAAACCCACTAAATATGGGCTTGAATATGGGTGAACTTCTAGCCCAATATGAGCTTGAATATTTTAAGTGCAGGACTTTCAGTATAAAAAGAGTGTTGGGGTGATACTATGATAATTTTTTTTTTTTTTTAACTATTAATAATACATTTGAAAGCTTAAAAACCCTCTAAAAAAGTACTTAATTTTTAACTATTATCCGGAAAAAAACCTAATATTATCTCAAAATAAGATATTATGAGTTTAAAAATAATTTAAAAATAACAACTATTAAATTAAGTTGTTTTTAAAATAACATCTTGCATTGATAAAATTTCGATCATTGTAAATTTTGATATTATCGTTAATCTTATTTTTTTCCAAACATTTTACGATTTATTTAAAGATTAAATATATTATCTTATAACTTCTAGGAACAATTTATTAAATGTAAGAATTTATAATGTCCTTCATTAATAAAATCGAGATTTGCTTTTCTTCCTCATTAACACAAGAATAGAGGGACGTTGTTATGGAGTCAACTAAGAATGTTACATCTATTACATCGACGACCATGAGAATATAAAATGCCTAGGGCTTAAAACATTAAAAATTCAACATGGCCAAAACATACATCAATCTCCTTTCACACACCATCATTGTATTTGTTTGTGTGAATTCGAATATTGTGTACTATCTAAAAGCTCATAATTTCAACTCGAGTTGGTCATAAAAATAGAACAAACAAGATAGAGATAGAATAAGAATCCAACAAAAGTAGTGACAATAGAACTAAAGAAGTTATAAGAAATATATCTCATAAAAACATTGCAACTGCAGATTTGAAGACACAAGAAAATGAAGTACCCTAATCCAATCAAGAAAGTTGTATAAACTACAAAGGAACTATGCAAGAATTGTGAAGATTAAGGTCAAGAAAAATCTTACATGCTACCCAAATTTTGTACCTTTCAATGATCGAACTATGAGCCATTGCTCGACCTGACCCTCTTTTGTCCGCCCGCCTTAGTAGTCCCGTCTGATTCCCCTTCTGATGAAGCCTCAATTGATTTGGCTGAGTCGGAGAGATTTGCGTAAAGATCAACCACCCTTCTAATGTTGTTGTTGAGCTCTCTAATCAATCCCACGTTGCGTGACAACTTATCCGGGATCTTGGACTCGTGATTCTGGTTAATCTCATTGATTAAAAGCCTGTTCTGGTCCAAAATGTTTTGGACCAACACAAAGTTCTTGTGAATTGTCTGAAGAAACTTGGGCTCTATCTGTGCATTTGTAGCAATGCTTGAAAGTATATCCTCTTCCATCACCTTTTCTTTGCTAATCAAAGGATATTAAAATCACTGCAATGTAAGGTATAATATGTTGCAATTAGACCGCACAACATTCAAATAGAAAGCTCGAAACGACTTTCATTCATGAGTAACACAATCATGAGACTGTCTCATGGGTCCAATTTTCAATCTACAACTGATAAAACACAAAGTAGAGATTGACTCGGTTTTGAACCAAGGATGAATTCAAGGGCCGCGAGGGTGATCGACTTTTAAAATTGTTCTTTTTATATGTAAAAAATTTCTAATATTTTTCATTTATACCAGTAATTTATAAGAGTTTGTCGTTGTTACATCGTGAAAAATTTCTCATACTTCAAAAAATTTAACCTCCACTGCTTTATATTATAACATGAAAATATTTGCCAAATTTCTAGATCCACACCTGTTTGCAACATATAAGTTTTAGTATTCATTCATCACTTTTATCTTCCTTTTTAACTTTTGGCAATTCTTCTAGCAAATTGGAAGACAATGCAGGGTCTAAAGTTGGAGTCTTTCTCTCTCCAGATTCAATTTAAAGAGAGAAAAATAATGGACACTGAATTATTAAAAAAACACCAAAAAAAAAGGGTGACTTCTTTTAAAATACAAAAAAGAACCTATCTTAATCACTTTTGATGTTCTCCAGAAACTGGACTAATCTAATTGAGTTATAAGTCAATCCATTGAATCATAAATTCCCAAAATTTGAACAAATTCAAGAAAACAAACATGATTCAATAATCCAAAATATGCATTCAAAAACAAGGGACTAGAGAATAATCAACAGAAAGTTCAAAATTCTATGACAACCACTTAAGGATAAAAGGTCAAGCTTAGTTTCTTTTAAGAAATAGATACCTAGATTGCAAGACAATCTACATAAAAGCTGCTATACACACAAAGAAATAAATCTAACCAAGAACAACACAGCCTATAAAAGGTCAAGAAGAAACCCCACATGCATTTAACCAAAAAAATAAAATCAATCACAAAAAAGGGTGAGAAGAAAAAAGCCCATCAGATTTTCCAACATTTTACAAATGCATACCTTGGAATTCAGAACCATAGTTTCTTCTCCTTTTCTATTATTGCAGAGGCCCTGAAATCATGAGAGAGAGAGTGTGTGTTATATTTATGTGAGATTTGACAAAAGAGAGACAAGGACAGAGAGGATCCTCGTCCGTGGTAGTCTTTGTGGGATTTTTCTTCTGTGGCTTGGTTTCTCTCTCTAGAATTGGAAGAGTTTTTGTTTGACAGATAGAAAAAGATACTTTCTCTCTCCTCGTTTACTTCACCTGCGGGATTCGCCCTTCATTCATTGCTTGCCTTTTTCTATGATTATGAAAATAATATTCTCCTACCTGTAACTCCCAACTTCAGGTTCCACATATTTTTATTATTATATGTAACATTATTTACATTATCACCCTCATCATTTGGTTAAATTATAAATTTATGTTAGGACTTGCAAAAACTATAAGTACATTCTATTCTATGTGTAATTTAATTTGAAGTTCACTTTTTTTTTTTATTAGTATCATATTTTTTTTGTCTAAGGGGGAATTTTAATAATTGAAAGGGCTCTATTGTAATGTTCATAAGTCTTCGTATCTGTTTGCTAATTTGATCAAATCTTGATGAGTTAGATGTAATTCACCCTTATACATTGTAAAACATAAACACTTGATTTATCTTGGGTAGAATTTGATAATAATTAGATTATATATATATATATTATATCTAACTGTTTCACAAATATAATTTGTAAGATGTAGTCCATTATATCTCATTATCTACGACACAAATTCATTTCATAAGTTAATATTTATTTTGTATATTGTTAATTAATCTATCTTATAAAATTAAATTTGTGAGATAATTCTATAAAAATCGTATTCTAGTTAGATTTAGGTTTATAATCGAATGTTATCAGCTGACGAGCTATTCAAGTTCAATCCAAAATTAGTTGAGTCGATTTTTGCTCAACAATACCCCATTTTATAAACTCACAAGTCTTATTAAATTTATAATTCTTTATCTATAATAATTTAGTTATTTAGTTGCATAAATCTCACAAGTCTTATTAAATTTATAATTCTTTATCTATAATAATTTAGTTATTTAGTTGCAACATATTTGTACTGTTTATATGAGTAAGTTAATGGAAATAAATTAAAATTATGGGTTTCATTAGTCATTACCAAGTCAAGCGCTGTTTTAAATCATTAAAATTTATGTAAAACCGTCTCACATAAGATTTATGTGAGATGAAATTTTATATAACTTATGTGAGATATTTATTATTTTGAATAGATTGATTCAACTTTTATTAACACCTATGAACTTCGTTTTACATAAAGTTTCACGTTTGACCATCTCATATAAGACAATCATTTTAAATTTGTTAAAATTTGTTTTCAGAACTCAAGTTCGAATTTGATTATACCGATAATTAGATTTAGAAAAATAATGAGGTATGATTAGTCCCAAAAAGATCTAAATTGATGAATAACAAGGTAATTAGATTCAACCTACAACAGGGATACACACAAAAGTTTGCTATTCTCAATCTTTTTATGGTTGACTGATTAATTCCATGTGGAATACAAATTCAGTTGACTTTAGAAAATTAAATAGAATACTATCAAATAATTTAATAAATAATTAGGATATGCAAAATTATTAATGCTAGTTAAGATGACTAATTATAAATACGATCAATTACTTCAAAAATGTTTACAATTGAGAAGGTATTTAGGGAAAAAAAGGTTTGTATATTGGCCAGATGTAAATCACAATTCTATCCACAACCATCTAATTTCTTATTATTATCGGTTATATATCTAAATTCTCCTTTTTTCCCATAAAGAGAAACAAACGTTACACTATGAAGAGAAAAAAAATTGAAATAGAGTAAGGAACATTCATAAAAATGTTATCTAGACTGAACACTTAAGACAACAAAAGCTCTCAAATATTAATTTTATTAAAAATTATCACTCATGATTGCAAGTATAATCACACACGATCACAAGCATACTCATGTTAATTATGAGATTTTGAGGGTATAGTCGATTATATAATTATATGGTGGCTACTTGTGACAATTAGGTTGTGTTTAAATAGAGTAATTTGAAATTTAGGATTTGAAATGAATGGATTTGAAATCCATCAAAATGACTCTAAAATTAGTTTAAAATGAAAGTGGTGGATTTCAAATGTTTTTTCAAATCCATCAATTCAAATGGACCCTAGTGACTTTAAAAGAATAACTAAAGAATAACTAGTAACAAAATATTTTATAAAAAAATAAAGAATAAAAAAAAAACTAGTAAGAAAATAGATTAAAATAAATGATTAATGGATCATGGCCCAAAAGCCATTTCCATGGCCCAAATGACAAAGGAGTACCTATAAGCAAGATTTGAGAAATATATAAAATTTTCTTATTTCTGTTGTTCTTCTTGTTTTCTGGAGATATAAAATTCGAAGAAATTGGAGATGAGTATTGGGCTTTGAGTGGAACTCAAATCAACGAGTCAATCTTCGTTCAACGGTGTCATAGGTATAAAATTGGAGCGAAACAGTTGAGTTATTCTGCAAGTTCTTACGTATATGGCTTCGGAAACTCGAAAGGGTCAGTTTCAGATTTTGAATTCTTCAATTTTGCTGTGATTTTCCAGTTAAATATGAATATAAGTAACCGTCGTCACTCCCTAATTTGTTTTATTTGATCCGATTTTCTTAATGTTGATGTTGATGCAGTGGTAGTTCACCTCAGAGCCACCGGCGACGCTCCGATTCTCAAGCAAGCCAAATTCAAGGTCTCTCTCTCTTCCAAAAAAAAAAAAAGGAATCAATTGCAGTTTTTGAAGATTTTGTGATATTAATTTTTGAATCCTGCTTGATTGATTTTGGATTGGATGATTTAGAGCACTTTGGAGTATAAGTTTCACTAATTTCCTCTCTTCTTCAATTGGAATTGAGATTATTTTGAGGATAGACTAAATCCTAAAGTTAATTGGGAAATCAGATAGTCTGATTGTTTAAAAAAATTGTACACAATGCAAAGAAATTGAGATAACCTTCACATTGGTAGCTTTTCCTTTGTTTTCTCCTACTACAAGGAACCTTCTTCAGGAACTGCTTTAGCAGAAATCAATTAAGCTCTCTCAAGTATTTGGTTATGATGACAGAAATCATCTGTGTCCCTAAAAAAAAAAAAGGGAAAAGAAGAGACGATGTAGGTTATATAAAATTTAATGTGTTGTCTTGTTATTGTTTCTTTCTCTCTGAAATGCAGATTGCTGGGACTGACAAGTTTGTGAAAGTTATAGATTTTCTTCGTCGTCAGCTTCACAGGGAGACATTGGTGGGTTCTTTGTAGTTTTCAACTTGGCTTGAAAAGCTAATTTATTTCTTTCAAATTCGTTTCTGTGTGGTTGCTGAATTCTATATCTCTTGCCTTTCAGTTTGTATATGTTAACAGTGCCTTCTCGCCAAACCCCGATGAGTTGGTCTTAGACCTCTATAATGTAAGTTGATGTTTTGATGATATCTTTTGTTGTTTATGGGAGGATCTGGTGTGGACTGAATATATTTTTCTTTCCTTTAGGCAAATGAATTTGTGTATTAGCCATATCATTTACAATAAATTCTTTGTGGTTTCCTGGGAGTATGTTTACGGATCCACTTCTGTTGTCAATAAGTTCTTTCCAGAGATGATTTTTGTTTACCTATTTGCTAATCATGTGTTCATTTCAAGGCAGAACTTTGGAATTGATGGAAAATTGGTGGTCAATTATGCGTGTTCCATGGCGTGGGGTTAATTACAACCAGGTACTGGCTCTTTACTTCCAGAAAAGTGAATAAGCTTTTATTAACAACACTATCTTCACTTCTTCTGTATGTTTCTCTTACATCTTCCTACTTCTATGACCCAATTAGATACTTTTCTTTTGATTCTTTTAAGTAGTTTGACATAGATGTTGTTAACTTTGAGTAATTTCCGGTAAACATCTGAATGCATGTGTTGAGAATACTTCAGCTGTTTTCACGCTGTCTGGTGATTTTAATAGAACATGCAGTCTACATTGGATGAATCAGCAAAGGAACTTGCAACAAATATTACAAATAATATTCTTTTAGGGTCCAATTTGAAGGGTGGATTTGAAGAAGGATTTAAAATCCATGATAGCAAATCTATCGATGGTGTTTGGATGGACGTTAATTTCAAATCCATTGCTTTCATTTTGAACTAATTTTGGAGTCATTTAGATGGATTTCAAATTCGCTCCAACTTAAATGGATTTGAAATTCATTCATTTCAAATCCTAAATTTCAAATCACTTTATCCAAACACAATCTTATATTTTTCTTGTGTAACTGCACAAAGAATTATGCACTTTGGCTTCTTTGAGTTACATTATTATATAAGGGATACATCATTTCATGACTTCCATCTATGAATGTGAATTTGTTATTGAACTTTTTATAAGCAGTGCACTTCATAATGTGTTTGCCGACTCTATGGCAAACTTAATAAACTTGAGGTCGACTTGATTACTTGTATGAATATTTTAAAACCTGTAAGCTCATAAAGCTCAATTAGGCTCTATAAAACTGGACCCTGTGTGTAAATATATATAGATAACTAAATTATTCATGAGTAAAAGTAGTAAATTACTCTAGGTTCAGTAGGACTCCATCAAGTCATGAACTGTTGAACTTGAGTAGCTCAAGCTAAACTCCAATTAACTTCCAAGTTGAGTTTATCCCCCCCCCCCCCCAAATTTAAGTCAAGCTTGTGTAGCTCATGGGTCAGCTTTGCCCGATTACAGCGCTAATTTGCATGCTAATATACATACTTTTTATTGTTCTTTTACATGTTCTTCAACTTATACTAATGTTATTTTCAATAATTAGGTTCTATTGTATGTTGGCAGAAGGTGGTAGATGAAAGATACTGTTGATAAAACTGATCCTCATGGGTGGGATATGCGTTCACATTTTGCAGAAATGTACATGATTTTTTATTTTATTTTTTCATTCCAAACAAATTCTTTTGCTGATTTTGTTCTATGAAAGAAATGGGAAAGTAAATAGCATTTCCAGACTTCATTTCTGTTTTTCCTTCTCATGCAGCCACATTATATTGTACAGTTTGTCCACCAATATCGTACTTTATAGTAATTGTGTCCCAATGGCTGAGACATAGCTTTCGAAGAACATGTTCGATTTTGTAAATGCTATACCTGATGGATAACATAGCATCCTTCATTCATTTACATACAATCATGAGTGTTCGCAAAATGTAAACTTGATCTCCAGTGTCACCAAAAACAGAAACTCAAGCATTACTAAATTCAAGAAATTTGGTGACCCACTCCAGGGTTGATGGATTCTCATTGGAGAAATCAAAGAAATCATCAGAACCATCACATTTGGCTTTAGAGTCCTCCACACCACTTGATGATGCCTTCTCTTCTTCAATTTGCTGATCATTCCTTGACCCAATTTCTTTTGTTGCAATTCCAGCAACTAACCCCCCTTTATCCACTTTCTTCTTGCTCAAATGGTATTTCCAATAGTTCTTGATCTCATTGTCTGTTCGACCCGGCAATCTTGCTGCTATCAACGACCATCTGCATTAGTAAACACAACCAAACTCTCACTATCCGTTGAGATTTAGCCCTTCATCACTTCAAATTCGTACACAAAAATACCTGTTTCCGAGGAGCTTATGGAGCCTAATGATCAAGTCCTCTTCTTGATCAGATATATTGCCTCTCTTGATGTTTGGGCTAAGATAATTCATCCATCTTAATCTGCAACTTTTGGCGCAACGATCTAGCCCTGTTTAAAACATACAGTCAGAACCAAGTCGAGTCAAGTTGATACACTGCCAGAATCAAGCTCAAAAACCTATGCATGCCAGGTGATACATCTACTTTTACAACATAATAGGACATCTGAATTACACTCTAATCAGGATTAATTAGTGAAATGTTGAAGAATTTCTGATGATGATAGAAGAAGAAGATGGAGGATTAAGAAACCAATAATACGTAGTAATCTGCAGACCTGCTTTAGCAGCAATGGTGGTCCACTGAGTAGGGCCGTGGATATCGATGGCTCCGGCGAGTTTCCGATCCTCCTCCGCCGTCCATGGCCCCCTGTTGACTTCTTTCCTCGGCGGCCGCCGCTGCTTCTTCATTGGCTGCTCACCAGCTGAGCTGGCCATGGATTTTTCCTTGCAACAAAATTGTGTGGAATCTGTAATTCATATATTCACACAACTTCTATATAACTGACTTATTTCATGAATAGCTTAAATGTTAAAAAAAAAAAAAAAAAAAAATCTTACGTGTGAAAATGATGGTTTTTTGTTAGATTGCTGGATTAATATCTCAACTTGACATTTTTTATTTTTTTTGGGACAATTTCGCAACCGAATGAAAGAGCATGCTTTAATTTGCATGATATTCTTGATGTCACTATACTATTAGAAATATATTTTTAGAACAATGATTTATTCGTGGATAATGATGGGTCACTACGATAATAAAATGACAATCAAGATTTACTTTGGAATGATAGAGTAATAGCTTCTTACCAATATTTTATGATGGAGTGGGGGGTTGCTATAATAATTCAAATAGAATATTATTTATTTATTTACTTTAGTCAGGACTAAAGTATATGACGCAATCAATTAAAATCCTTCTCAAATTGAGGTATTTGTCTATCATTAGTTAAGAGATTTTTTAAATAAGTTTGGAGGAGTGGAAGGGAGGGGAACAATAAGAACAAGAAAACTTGCGTGATCCGGGTTTGAACCCGAGTCATCACAATCTGCACCTTTATAAAGGTGGGATACCACTTGAACTATAAAATAAAATAACCTGACTAAAGTAAATATATATTTAGATAACCTAATGATAGACAAATAACTCAATTTGAGTAGGATTTTAGTTGATTGAGTCATATACTTTAGTGCAAATTTTATTTTAACATTTAAGCTATTTTATTTGTCTATTTTATTTTATTTTATAGGAAGACTCAAATTTTGTGCAAATATATATTAGTTAAGAGTTAAGATAACCTATAAAATAAAATATCGAACCTAAATATAATTATTAAATACAATGCATAAAGTCTTCCTGAAGTCCTAATTAACAATTAGACAGCCACTAAAAGGCTGCTAAGAAGAGAAAAGGATTAAATAATTGTGTGGTTCGTTTGTACCTAAACTTCAAGTGAAAAAAGTAAAGAAAATTAAAATAAAATTAAAATAAATATAGGAGGAAAAGCCTAATAAAGATAAGATTCTTAACTTGACCTATGATCATGGTTTTGGTGGGGCATGTTTTGTCACTTAGTGGTAATACTAATTGAAAAACAAATACTTTTTATTTTCTCTATTTTTAATAAATGTAGTTAAACGATGTTTGAAAAAAAAGTTTTAATGATTCTTTATTACAGGAAGTCTTGGATTGTTACTCAAAGATAGCTACTCTTATAATGGGTCAAAAAAAAAAAAAAAAAAAATCTATTCAGAAAATTTGAAAAAAACTAAAGTATGATGGGCCCATTATATGATATTTTTTAAATTCTAATTATTTAAGATCCAGGACTTTGAAGTCTACAAGGGTAATGATGATCAAAAAAAAAAAGTCTGTATAAATATGATATTCCCTTTTTGTCTTTAAATATGTAAAAAGGGACTACGAATGTAAGAATGAGTATGACTACTGGGCTTAATGGGCCCATGAAAGAAAAGGATGGACAACAATTCGATAGTCCATTTCTTTCAGTCCAAAAAAGATGAGTGATTTAATGGGCTAAGCCTCAGCATCCGACATATTGTTGGCCCCACCAATTCAATTATTTGTTTTAAATGAATTTAGAAATCAACTACATTATTGATAATTCTGAAAAAAAGAATATTGGTATGATTGGTATACACAAAGATATTCTTCACAAATCAGTAAAATTACAAAAAAAAGTCAGATAGAAGACTAAAAACTGGAGAAGTAACTGCTGAAGAATGAGATACTATTTCTTGAACAATGAATAATTTAGAAGAAAAAATTCCACATTTCCACTATTTATATATGTTATACAAGGAAAGGGTAAATTTGACAAAAAAATTCTAATAAAAAAAATTCTAATTACATGAAACACTCCTACCCAATGAGTCATGTACTTTTAGTTGATCTCTTAAAACCAAATTCAAACCATTTCAAAATGAGATTTTTGTTGTTTTCGTCAGATTTAACATCTTCAACTCTATGATTTGTCAACTTTACTTTTTATTAGACGGATCTTGTTCATTTTATTGAGCCTCAAACTCACCTTAAAAATATTCGAATCAGATACAACTAGAATATTGTATTAAATTCGATAATTATTTGTTTTAATATAATTACATTAAGAACAATTAGATGTAGTATTTTCAATTTTTTACTCATCGATTGAGACCACACTCTATTTTTTTTGTTTTGTTTTATAATTTAAATTAGTAATTTTAAAGAATAAGTCTCAATTTTCAGGCATTATTATATACATAACATCTTTTATTATTTGTCTATTAAGAAAAGACAGAGCATCTTGGATCTACGAGGGAACTACATACTAATTTTATTTTCTTGTTTTTTATTTTAATAGTATCGTGGCCGACCCAAGAATCATTTTAACTTTTCTCGCCATTTTATTAGCCCATTGTTCACTTTCAACTACTTATTTTAATGGTTTTTTATTTATTTAATTATTCGATAAGATCCAAAACTTAGGAGGTATTCAATCTTAGTAAGAAAAATAAAATCGAATCTATCAAAATACCATTTAATTTAGTTCGTATTCAACTTGATTTAAAGTATATTAAGTGGATATAATACTTTAAATGCTCTAACAATTTTTTGTCCTTGTTTGAAACATATAATTAACAGATGGAATATCATTTTCTTTATTTTGTGCGTATACATTGAAAAATAAATAGTTATAGGTTTTATCAATAATCAATATAAAGAAACTCAAATTGACTTACATTTTCTTATACTCATTTTGGGTATAGAAAATGTTAATCACGTGCAGTCACATCTTCACCATTATGTTAATATTATCATCAAAATCAAGTTTAAGACCTAAATTATTCCTTTGCTTGTGTATTTAATGGGACTCTACCCGATTAGATTTCATGCTTACTACAAAAGTATATAAAAAAATCTCCTGAAATTTTGTGTCAATGCTCACATCCAAACAAACATGGATACAATATATGATTTGTTACATTGATTGATTAAATATCTTTTCATGTGGCTCTAATATTTTATTTAATTTTATAGGTTGGTGAGTGTATACTTATACCGACCAAATAATAAAATTAATAAAAATAGAAGAAAGAAAATGAATGATATTTAACATATTTATATATTTTTTGTATTCTATAATGTAAATTTGAGTTGAAGATCGAGCTGTGTAAGTGAGATGCTCATGCGTGTTCTTGAAGTATTATTATTAATTATTATTATTAGATTGGCATTATTAATTATTTAGACCCAAATGGAATAATTACATGAAAAGAAGTTCAGTGACGTGGCATTGTTATTTGCATATTTGGGCCAAACATGTGTTCATTGTAAAGGTAAATTCATGTCTATAATTCGAAGCACTAACTTATGATCTTATAATTATAAGAATATTTACTACAAATTAAATAAAAATTAGAGTAATATACCAAACCTTCAATCTTGTAATTATAAGTACAATTTTGACAAGCTATATATCTTTCACTATCTAAGCTCAAAAGCAATTACTTCCAAATAAAATTATTATATAATCTCAGAAAAATCTAAGATTAAAAATACATTTATTTATCTTATGCTCGTGTTAAAAAAAAAAAAAAACCAATCAATTCAAATTGTTAGTTGATTATTTTCCCCTTATAACTCACTTGAAAACTATAAGTTAAGTATTAATTAGACATCAAACTAAACCAAGAATCCCCAAGTTCCCAATAACCACTTATGGCATTCCTATAGGGTATATGGCTATATTAAGCAATTATTAAGCTAAAAGTTTAATTCATGTGAGATGTACTTTTATCATTACTGCCATTGAAATGTGATAGATGACTACACTATTCCAAATTATTACAGCATATGAAGGTATCTTAAATTCGAATGACTAATATCAACCCCCTTAATAATTTTTATTTAATTCACTATTACTCTACTTTATAATTTATTAATACTAGAGGAGCGCCGTTAATGAATTTCAAAAGAAATTGAATGAATTTTCTAAACGAACTTGATAAAATAAATATTGATAGATTCAACTATTAATGTTAGAAATTAGGTTAATAAGGTTGGTGTGATCAAATTTTGACCAACTTTTTACATGTGATTTCACAAACAATGGTAAAATTGAAATATATGTTTCAAAGTAGATGAATTTAATATATATATTTTAAAATTTAAATTTATCTGAATGAGAAATTAATGTATAAAAATAATAATCAAATATGTTAAATTGTCATAGTTTGGAAAATGGCGACAATATGAAGAGCCCACATAAGAAAAATAATCCAAGATTGAATGTCTTATTAATTGATAAACTTTATGATTCATTATAATCACACATGATCTTTTTGATATTATATGATAATGTTTTAGTATAAAAACCAATAAAGCAACCATACAAGAAATATTGATATATTTATATATATATATATATATATATATATATATATATATCATGTTGCCTTTTATTTTTATAAAAGCAATCATTCTTGTAAGAGAAAGTGTTTATGTGCATCAGATACATGGGTCATGATCTATGTAATTGGACACACGGGTCGGGTTAGGCCCGGTTTAATTCGGATCCGCACCTGTGACACCCCAACCCAACAAACTTAGGAGGATTATAGCCCACCTTGACATCATATACTCAAAATATTTGTAAAAATATATAATAATAATTTAAAATCATTTTCATAGAGAAACTCAGTGGAAGACTTTACTAAAAACACGAGTATTTTTTTTTCTTTCTATTTTAAATCGAAAAGCTTAGCTGCAAGTAACTAACTCATGTTTTATCCACGTTTGTAAATCAAAACCATGACATATTTAAAATATATAAATTTTTTACTTGAATAGTTAAACCAACATAGAAGTTTTTAAAGACTTCATGTAATATCAAAATCATACACATTAAAATAAATTAAAACATATGTTTTTGGGAAGAAGTCCGTACAGCAGGCTACACATCCGCTTCATCGTAAGCTGAACCTGAAAAACATTTTAGATAACATCATGAAACTTCTCCGGATAGGAAGCCCAGTGGGATAACCGCACTTCTCTAATACATTGAAGCAATTAAACCATTAAGCATATACTACAATATTATCCTTGGGTACGCTGACTTTTGAACCATAACATAACTTCGAGGAAAGTGGGATTGCTCACTCACTAAACCTCGCATCGTAGACCAGACACTTTCGCCTTTAAAGTCGACGTTCGGTAGGGAAGCTGCATACCGATTATAGCTACGGCGCTTCTATCCATAAATTTTCATACATAACTTACTAATTCAATTAACAACACGTAGCTAGAGAGTAGAAGTTACCCACTTTTGAGATTCAACTTGAAGCGGGGATAGCTACTAAAGTATCCGGTCGTCTCGTACTGCACTTGTCACATTCATTAACTTTTAGTCTTTAAATCACATCTCATTTATATCATAAACATACATATATAAATTTAGGAGAATTTTATAGCATACTTTAAAACAAGCATCAATTGTAACTTGAAGGGAATAAAAACCGTATTTCACATCTTAACTCATAAAACTCTAATTCATATGCTAAAGACTTAAATTAATTAGCACTTCACACATAAGCACACATTTAATCACATAGTATCAGTTTCAAAATATGGTCAAGTTACATTCTTAAATCATAGATAAAATTTGATCTTGAAGTTAGGAAGAAAAGACACTCTTTACTACAATAATTTTCATAATTTATATGATCATTCAAAATTAATGAAATTAAGTATACATTTACATAACAACCCTCAGTCATCCATGCTAAAATATTAGGGATAAATTCATATCACAAAAGCGTTAATAAATCATTTACTATAATCAAAAATTGTTCGAAGTTGCTCTAAAATCAGTCCGTGTTATAAAATTCACTGTAAATTGTATATTTACTGAAACCTTCTGAAATTAATAATTTAGACTCGTAACATCATGTACTCAAACATAGTTAAACAGTTTTGAAAACGTACAATGGATCGATTTTATATAATTAATTTCTAAGGTCCAAAACTGCAGAATCTTAAATTCGAAACTGGACTTAATTTGAAAAATCATTATAATTCGTACACTACTTCAACAATTACCAAATTTCAACCATAAACTCAAAACTTCATGTAATATAACATACCAAAACATTTTTGAAAAATTATAATTAACCGAATTTATAAAATTATTTTTCTAAGATCTAAAATTGCATAATTCCAACTCAAATTGGACTATCTTTGAAAAATCATAATAATTCATAAATTACTCCAAAAATTACCAACCTTTTATCATAAGCTCAAAACGTCATGTAGCATAATATACTAAAACAGTTTTGAAAAACTCCAAGTATACAATTATATAAAAATCGATAAAGTGAACTGCCACTACTAATATTTTTCACAACTTAATTGAGCTCATCCACTTTCTTAATTAAAATGTAGATTCAACTTTAATAACCCCATTAACCTCAAATAAATCATCTTGACTCAATTTATCACACATGCAATGAGTTTAGACAAGATAATCAAACATGCAAAGGCTAAATCAATATACAATTGCACAATCAACTCCCAAAAGAGACATATTTTAAAGATCAACCACATAAAACAAGATTTTGAACATTTTCTTCAAATTAGTAGAAAATCACCCTTGGATCATACATACAATGTGTTTAGGTAAGGAAATCAAACATGCAAAGCCTAATCCAACATCTATTTGCTCAATCAACACTCAAAATGACATACTTTTGAAGATTAACTACTTAAAATAAGATATTCAACAAATTTATCACATTTGTAGGAAATATTACTTGGATCTTACATGCAACTTAAAATTAGAATTTAATCATGCTCCTAAGGAAGAAGAATGGTGAGAATTTGCAAAAATTACCTCTGGATTGCACAAATTATATGTTCTTGAAACTTACTTGGAAGAAATTTTTAATTTGAGTTTGATTTCCTATCTTATCTTTGAAGGATATTGATTCTTTACTTAAATTTTGGAAATGGCAGCTTGATTGAGGAAGGGGATGAAGACTTTTGAGAGGAACAAAAGTTTAGAGAGAAGGAGGAGCAAAATAGCTAGAGAGAGAGAGAGAGAAAATCTTATCAAATGAGAAATGAAAGACTAAATGGTGAAGTCTCTCTCTTTTATATGTAGCGTATATGGTACAAATCATAATTTAATACATATAGATACATGTAGATCACATATATAGTAATATAATTTAAGATATAGTATCATGTAGTGACATTGAGAGTTGTAGCTTAGCTTATCTAATGTGATTCATGATTATAATAATTAATTTGTTTATTGGTGTAATTTATTGCACATCATATCAAATTCATATAAATTTAATCAAATTGGTGTCACACATAAATAAGATGACATGACTTGAAGTTAATTTGCACATCTTTAAATTAAAATCTTGATAATATTGTAATCATATAATTATGCATGAAAGTATGTTCAAGTTAATATATCAAATAAGTCATATAAGTATGTTTGAAAATATATATAATTTAACACATCATAATAGTCACATACTTTATTGCACATAAATTATATAATAAAAATCTACCTAACTATAATTAAACACATGAGTCATTTTTTTTAATATTAATTGCTAAAATTATTTTATGTGTAACTTATCTCCCTTTCGAGTGCATTACGATCGAACTCGATCTCCCTATCCTGCGAGAACTTTAAACTTAAAGAAACATTAGCTCATTTCTTCTTGATAAATTGTAAAACTTGTCGTAAATATCATTAACTACGAATTATTTAAAAATAAAATTTGAATTTATTTATAAAAATATGAAATGCACGTTGTTATGAAAATTGGGTGTTACAGCGCCCTTTTTTTATTTTTTTATAATTTATGTCATAACTTTTTTGTTGTAATAATATAACCTTTATATTGTAATAGTGTAACCTTTATGTACAGATTTCATAACTTTTTCAATGCATGACTTATACTTTTTTCACTATAAAAATTCATGTAATATAGCTCAAACATTTATGTTGTAATAATATAAACTCCATGTTGTAATAGTATAACCTTTATATACAGATTTCATAACCTTTTCAATAAATAACTTATAGTTTTTTCACTATAAAAATTCAATATAGCCGAAACCTTTATATTGTAATGATATAACTTTTATATTGTAATACTATAACCTTTATGTACAAATTTCATAACCTTTTCAGTAAATAATTTATAATTTTTTCACTACTCAACACTGCAAAAGGTTATGTATATATAACTAAAAGGTTATAAAGATATAATTAAAATGTTAAGTTTGTTAAATTAAAAAGGTTATGTCAATATACAGCAGAATTATGATTTGAGTTTGGATTTGGGCGCACGAGGGTGCGACACTTTTGGATTGGGTTAACCCAATTACACAGATAGAATCCGTACACTTAATGTGGGTTAACCCAATTACACAGATAGAATCCGTACACTTAATGTATAGAAACAATTGTGTTGTTGTAATGTATTCCTTGCGAATGGAACTGAGAAAATTGAAGATGAAAATATATTATTCCACAAGATATATTGTCAAAAGGGCAACAGACAAACAAGTGCAAAACACGATCAAAATCTGAACCACAATTAATACACGATAAATTGAGTCCATCAACGCTTGATATCCCGACTTAACACAGCATATATGTTATTTTTTGAGAAATTTCAACTACACATGTTCAATTCAAATAATAAAGAAAGAGGAATTTTCCAAAGCTCCGAATAAAAATATCTTCCATCAATTCACTATCCCAATCGCAAGAAAAATGTATCAAAAAATCTGTCACCTTAATGTTTTCCACGATAGACTCAACACAAGAATTTGCTTCATTTCTCAGCTAAATTAACCCCAAACTCTTAATAATCATAGTTTGAATAAATAAAAAGATATTAATAATATCATCAATAAATAAGGAACATGCATTAATATAACACAAACGGATCCACGAGTTTCATTTTTTTTTTATATAATTTTATGTGTTAACCTTTATATACAAATTCGGTGATCTTTAATGTGCTACCGCGGTGACATTTATATATTGTAATTTAAAATAAATAAATAACTTTAACAAAATTTGTACATAGATACTTCTATGTGATATTTATGTCACCCTTATATATATTCATGTGATATTTATGTATAAATATCCATAAATGATCACATGAATATCTCATAAAGGTATCTATATATAAATTTTGTTGAAATTCTTTTTTTTTTTCTAAGTTATTGTACATAAATATCATCAAAAACACGTGGATTCGCATCGAATACACATTAGACACACTCTTAATATAATATAATGATATGAGTAAGATATCAATTATCATTTTGTAATAAAGAATCCACACTAATAATAATCTAGGTGCCATAAATTGAATAATTTCCTACTTTAATGATTTCCAGTTTAGAAACTTCATTTTAGTTTAGTGTATCATATTTTATGATTTTATCTACAATGATACATATGTATAGATGAATTATTAAGCTTTAACTTTTTTGACAGGATTTATTAAGCTTTTATCAAAATGCCACATATAATGCAATTGAACCATAAATGCATGGATAATTTAATTTACAGCTGTTCTTATTATTAACATTTATCAATAATTCACAAAAATACAATCGAAGAAATTTTAATTTTGCTACCCAAAAAGCCAATATTAGATTAACCGTTAAATCCCGCCTCCTCTCTCGCTCATCATTCTCCTCTGCGCTGTCCCCCATTTTTCTTTCTCTCTCCCTGCTCCACCTTCTCTCTCCCGCTCTCTCTCCTCCTCCTCCATTGCTGTGAATTGGGGGATCACGATTATAACCAATCAAGTAAAGGGAATTTTGAAAATGGATTAGAGAAATCGAATCTCAATTCCCGAAATTCATGATTATTTTTACTTGAAATGTTGGTTGTCTACATTGACTTGGATCGAAGAATCCAATGCAATTCATGACCTAACCCTAACCTAATTCTCCAATTGAAGAATTCCTTCCTCTAATTTGAAGATTTATTCATCATTGGGACCAAATCGGTGGTGGACCCTCCGTAGAATCCT
The DNA here is from genome assembly GCA_028654395.1 of Scutellaria barbata. Taxonomy (NCBI): domain Eukaryota; kingdom Viridiplantae; phylum Streptophyta; class Magnoliopsida; order Lamiales; family Lamiaceae; genus Scutellaria; species Scutellaria barbata. The sequence continues at coordinate 29,298,182 of CM053644.1, read as the reverse complement.
AAGAAATCTTTGAGGTTCTGCTCATAGAAAATCCCCAATTTTCCAAACACTCATTCTTTGATTATTCCCGTTTCTCTGAGATTTGTTTTCCTTCAATTTATTTATTATATATTTTTTTAATTTAGAAGTAATTGAAGTGAAATCGGATGCAAGGAGAGCGTAAAGAAGGTGTCTTTGGATGTAAACAAAAATTCACAGGAAATTCTGATTTGTATGGATTCGCCATTGTTGACTTTGGTCATAGCTGTTTTCTTTAGCTTTTATGCTCTCAGTGTTGAGTCTCAGGGAAATGTGAGTCCCCCACCGCCGGAGTTTTCTCCTCCTCCGCCGTCACCACCATCACCTCCGCCGCCTTCCCCATCGCCTCCTCCTCCGCCACCCCCCTCATCGCCGCCTCCGCCACCAGCTTTTGCTCCTCCGCCACCACCTCCACTACTATCACCACCACCACCTCCTCCTCCCCGCTCCCCTGCACCTCCACCCCCTCCCTCCCCGGCACCTCCCCCCCCTGCATCTCCACCTCCACCTCCACCTCTAAGGAAAGGCCTCCGGCCACCACCTCCCGAGCATGGTGATCATGAGCACCTGCGTAATCACTTGAGCCCTCCGCCCAAGAACAGGAAGCTCAACACGGGGAAGAAGTTGGGGTTGATGTTCATTGGAGTTGCCGCGATCTTGCAAGTGTGTGTGGTTTCATTCATATTGATTAGTAGATGGCAACTTTTAAAGGCTCAAAATATCTACTGAAACTCTTCATTTGCAATTTTTTCATTTTAAATTTGTTTATTTTCTTGGCGGAGCATACAAAACTGGCTGAGGATAAGGAGCTTTAATATCTGCATATGAGTTGCAGCTCTTGTAAATCGGTAACCCTTTCTTGGCATTCTTTCTCTTGTTGGTTTATTCATTTCTGCAACAATCGGTTTAGATTATTGGCACTTGAAGCATATGGCTATCATTGTTGGTCCTTGTTTTTTAACATCATATTGTGTACATTCTTCTTTTCTTTGTCACTTGACTAACATTTGTGATCTACTGATGCTTGATGAGTAAATGAATAAATGTAAGCTTGTGATTGGGCAGTCATATCTTCATGTTTCTATGGCTTGAAATCAGAACTTAGTTGCTCTGAACATCTCTAAGAAGTTGTGAAGTGATGGTGGTCATTGGGAAAACCCGAGATATAATCTTAACTTTATTATTGTCATAATCTGAAATCATCAAGAAACTGGTTGGTCCATTAATAACTGAAGTACGAGTATAAATATGAGCCTTTTGATCTAGATTTCATTACAACTTGTTGGTGAGTAGGGCTTTGAATGTGTTGTTTATTGACTTTGAGCCAATACAGTAATTATTAGTATTTAGGCGAATACTGCTACTTAAAGAAACTTCTCTAAGATACTTTCTCCATCTGCAATCTCATTTCTTTTTTGTTCTGATATTTACTAATTTGTGATATTCATATGATGGGAAATGTTGTTTGAAGTTAAGTTTTCAATGCAAAATAACTGGTTTCTTGCTGATAGAGTGATTTTCTTGTGCTGTTAATGTTATGAGTGATCAAGCATATCGGTTATATTAGGATTTTCAAATTTATTGTAGTAAAATTCTTAAATGCTCTGATATCCTAATAAAATTATTAACAAACCACATTCACTTTGAGGCTTTATGCTGATTCTTTTCTTTTGGATATCACTCCAGAATGAAATACCTTGTCAATTTTAGCCCTATTTTCTAATATCATCCTTTGTTTATGTAATGACTTTGACATTCTAACTCATGGGAATGATTTCTTGATTTGTAGGTGATAGAAGAGGAATGACTTGTAGATGGAACATTTTCTCTATCTCAAAATATAAGGGACTGACTTGGATTTGATCTCAACCGCTGACAAATTTATGGCTCATTCTTTAAAGAAAATACACTTTTCCATATAAATCTAGTGATGTTAAGGAGTCCTAACTGAAAATTGCCACCACTATACAATTGATCTCTGTTTATAGGTTTCACTGATTAACTACGTGGTGTCAATATCCAAGTAGTTTGTGTTGATGTGAACTACTTGAACTTGAGAGACTCGGATTAAATTTATTGTTTCCTGTGATGATGAATAAGAGTTGAATATCAGTTCCTTTCTCTTGTGATCTGTATATTTGTGTTCTACTTCTCTTCTTTCATCTCAGTATCAGGTGAAATGAAATACGAGGTAACCACTATTTTTGCGAAATCTAATTTTGTATGGTAATTTAAATCAAATTAAAACCGGACATCTTACTACATTATTATATTTTAAGTGTGATGGGTCAATGTGTTTGGTTGACCAAATTTAAGGATGCTTATAAATTATAATTTACCCTTTTAAAAAAAAACTAATTTTATTATATTAAAATTAGGTTTGGGGGGTGGGTTTGAAAATAAAAACAGCGGCCCTTACAAATTCTTAATTCTTAAAATTCTCATACATGTTCAACTTGGATCCAATGCTATCCCTCAATTCATTTCCAATTTTTAGGTTAGACTCTATAGAATAGATTGTAGGATACATTGGCTTTTACTTTCATGTTTTACTATATTTTTTATTTTTTATTTATAAGTAGTATCATGCAACACTGATACAATCATAAACTTCCTCAAATTTAATCTTTTTACTTATTTTTATTTTCAATTTAAAAATCTACAAAAAAAAAAAAAAAAAAAAGTAGTAGCTATGAAACTTGTGGGCTAATTATTGAAAAAAAAAAAAAAGTCTCTTTCATAAAACGGCTAAGGAGTACATGGCACAACCACAAAATTTCTTTAATTTAGTTGTATTATTTATTTTTGTTTTACATTTAAATGTATAAAAAAACAAATAACGTAGCTGTTATCAAAATGATAGGCTAAATATTGAAAAATGTGAAAGAAATTTATAAATCTGCCATATACATATGCATATTTGTATTTTTATATTTATTAAATATATATAAAATAAGGACATTTAAATCACGTGTCACAACGACAATTCTCGTTTTGAAAATAAAACTTATTATTTGTTTTATTTTACATTTAAAAATTTACCAAATATAAATGAATAAGACATCATATATGAAAATAGTTGGATGATTCTAGAAAACGTCAAAATCTTTAGGGTCTGAATTTGAGAAGAAATTTGAAATCCATGATAGTAAATCTATTGATGGTGTATGAATGGACGTGAATTTCAAATCCACTATTTTCATTTTGAACTAATTTTGAAATCATTTTGATAGATTTTAAATTCACTTCAGCTTGAGTGAATTTGAAATACATTCATTTCAAATCTTGAATTTCAAATCACTTTATCCAAACACACCCTTAAATCTTTCATATATATATATATATATATGCAAGTAAGACAGCTACATGACACAACCACAAATTTTCACATTTAATTGTGTTCTTTTATCATATATTCGATAATTTTCTTGAGAGTGATTTCACGTCAACATGGTTTAACTTGTAAACTTATATTGAATTTGATGTTGAAGAGTTGTTCTAAGAATTGTTAAATAACTTTTAATGTTAGTTATTGCTCCTATGTTTTAATTTTTGTTGTTTCTTTTTCCTTCTCAATAACAATGAACCCTAATATATATATAATTCATTCGTTAGAAAAAAATCATGTTTCACCGTAGTATAATTTGATTTTTTACAATACACAACATTTTGTGAGACAAATCTCATCTATAGCATTTCATTGTAATAACTAATTATAAGTTAATTAAGATGGCATTATAAAATTTCAATTATAAATTAACTTTTTAACCTTTTAAACTACGATTTCTATTGATTCGTACGAAAAAGAAAAGAACAACTTATTTATCTTACCCAAATGGCCCAATGAGTTTGATGGGCTTGTGCTGGCCTGTTGACCCAACATTTTTTTCTAAGAATTAAAAGACAAGGTAATTATATTATTCTATTAACACAAATGTTTATATGCACTAAGTGATTGATCAATCCGGGTCATATAATCCGATGATGCTTTTAACGTGCCCACGTGTCTCAAGACCCGTGTTCAGACCTTAGTATTGTGCATCTAACCTTTTAGCTACGTTTACTTAATTTTTTAGTTATGTTAATATTACATTTATATTACATTCGCATAACCTTTATGTCTATGCTAATTTAACATTTTAAAGTATATTATAGACCTGTAAATCTTTATATTATGATAATATAATTTTTATGTTATTCTTTAAGTATATAAAGGTTATGATACTTGTACATAAATGTTATAATAATATAACATAAAAATTAAATTATTATAACATAAAGGTTCATCTATACTATATGAATTTTTATATTGAAAAATGTCTGAGTTATTTACTTAGGTTATAATATTCGTAAATAAAAATTATACTCGTATGATATAAATGTTATCGCATACATTTTTAAAAGTAAAATTAATTTGGGTGATGATCTGACCCGATCCATACGCGCCTAGTCGTACATGCACTTGGTGGTTCTTCCTGGATCCGCATGAGTCCAGTTACATATAAACTTAATTCACAAAAACACTACTCATTAATTTTTATTAAATTATTAAACAATATAAATCATAGAAAATGTTAAAATATCCACCTTAAACAACTTTTAATGTTAACTAGCTATTTATATATATATTATAAGGGTTTGAGCCAAATGGACCCGTTGGTCCAAATAAAGTTGGATGAATTGCCTTTGATAGATGGGTCGATCCAACCCAGCTACATCACCTGGCCGTTAAGTCAATCGACCCAAATTTTCAGATCTGTGAGTTCCTTCCATTTATTCATCAAATATTGGTACTCTCTAATTGGCTCCAACTGTTATTTGATGTATTCTAAATCTATGAAACAATATATACATGTACATTTGTGACATAATTGATGAGGGAAGAAGTTGACAGTTTTTAATATGCTCATTAATAATGTGTAATGATCATATTCTTTCGTTATATAAAAAATGAAATTAACAGGTTTATTAGATTTTTGACACATTAATCATAGTCATATATTAATATGCCCACAATGGTTAAAGTAGTAGGACTAATTGATAAGATATATATTTTTTAATATTAAAAAATCATTAAATATATATAATGCCAAATTTAAATTTCCTAACATGAATTACAGTAAATAATTCCTTTTTGGTTGATTTTTTAATGGTTGAATTAACTTTTTTAGTTTTATTGCAAGTCAAACCAGGTTGACTGTCAGTCCCAATACAACTTCTCGAACCAATCATGTTCAACTTGATTCTAAGAAATATGATTTTACTCAATTAAATTCTATTCGATCGGTTGGAATTGTATCAAACTCGATTCAATTAGTACTTTAATGAACTCAAATATAATATTCAAAGCTCGAGAAAAAGAAAGAATGAAAGGAAAAAAAAAAAAAAACAATAATGTTATTGGTTCGCCTCAATTCATTACATATTTATACAAGTAAACTATATGAATAATGGACCAGAGAACATTCTATTTCACTCATTGATCAATGATCATAAATTAAAGGCATATCCTTCCTATCATAAACCTCAGCAAAAGGGCAATTCTTGCAGTCCACAATTTTTTTCAAAAGGGGGAATTTGAAGCATTTGATGGGCAGAAAATTGTGTAATAAAATATAATTTTTGCAATTTAGCTGTCATCCTGTCTTGTTATGCTCATCCTTTCTGCCTTCCATGTGCTGTGTAGGACCACTTCTTTCTTTCCATCTCAATCTAGGAAAAATTTAGCATCAAGACACACTATAACTAGAAACAAATTGTCAAGAATAATAGTTGGTATCTTCAAACAATTATTCATTTGTAATTTGTTTATTTTTAAGAGGACGACTTTGTACTAATCATCAAGACTTTTATGGTGTAGCAAATTATAACGTGCAAGAAAATTTAAGAAACACAAAAACTTTTATACAACTGATGTACGGATTTTAAATCCGTGTAATTTATGTTGATCTGATCTGACACAGTCCTTCACGTGCCAGCATACGCCCTAAAGAGGATGTCATACACTTAGTTTATTTTCTATATTTTTTGAAAAAATATGTAATACCTTTTCGTTATAACTTTCGTATCTTTATGTTATGACATTCATATTTCTACATTTTTTTAAAACATACATTAATACCTTTCATATCTTTTACTTATGTAGTCATATCTCTTACTTATGTTAAATGTACATTTATATATTACATAAATGTATAAGTAATATCACATAAATGTATGAGTAATATTACTTAAATGTATGTGTGTACAAATTGTGTTGAAATTCTATTTTATTTTTAAAGTTAAAATATTACATAAAAGTAAGAATATTTGTACATAAAAATCATACTAATATAACTTAAAGATAACACATCAATCAAATAAAAAAAGCCAAAAAAAAAAAATGTATGGATCCGGATTGACCCGATTGCACTACGCATCGGTTGTACATAACACTAACTCTTTAAGAAAAGATAACCATTCACAAGTTTAAGTGGATGTAGTAGTATTGTATGAGTGTCTCCAAGGACATAGCCAAATTGGTAAGTTTTGTAGAAAACTGTTCACAAGTTTAAGTGGTTGTAGTAGTATTGTATGAGTGTCTCCAACCAAATTGGCAAGGTCTGTGGTAATGTGGGGAGAAATCTTCCAACATCGTAAGTTCAAACTCAAACACCGCGTTGTGGAGGTTTGTCCTAATAGTCGAAATAACCTCCTAAAATATAGCTATTCATAATGTGTTTCTTCTGTTTTTAATGTATCTTTTTTCTAAAAGACTTAATATACGCTAATATACTATCTCTTGCGTTAATACACAATCTCTTACTCGTAATTTGATTGGATCCTTGGATGGCTTTGGATGAGACAACGCAACACCCCTCACTATTAGATTTGTCTGTATCAATTATAGGAGCAAATACTTCTCAATAATCATTTTCAAATGATCTGTTAAAAGCGATGTATACATCCATTTTAGTTTGCAAAAAACCATTTGACTCTTAACCTTCATGCATGGAAATATTTAGTTTTGTAAAATATTATTTAAATATTCATGAATAGGATCAAAATTCAGCTTTCTTTGTCTGCTCCCTTCTTCTGAACCTTAAACTTGTCATACAGAAACCATCTATGTCTTTTACAGACTAATACTTAATAATCTGATGAAATAAAAAAAGAGTCTTCTTGTCTCTTTCTGCTTAGACATCCATCCATTCTTCTTCACAGAAAACCTTGTGGTTCTCATTGCACATCGATCTTACCTAGTGGGACAATCTCTATCAATCGAAAAAAGCGATCACAAGCTCTATATAAACCCCCCATGACAGCTTGCTGGAAAAGAACAATCAAGCTCACCAACTGTTTGTGAAAATGCTCAACCTAATCTTCCTCTCATTCACTCTCCTTTTCCTCACTTCCAATGCCTCTGTGCAGGATTTCTGCGTCGCCGACGTAACAGGCCCACAAACCCCGTCGGGCTACACCTGCAAGAACCCCGTCAACGTGACCGTTGACGATTTCGTGTTCACAGGTTTTCGAACAGCTGGAAACACCACAAACATCATCAAAGCAGCAGTTTCACCAGCCTTTGATGCACAGCTGCCAGGGCTGAACGGGCTCGGGCTTTCTATAGCCCGGCTCGACTTGGCTGCTGGTGGGGTTGTTCCGATACACACTCACCCTGGAGCCTCAGAGCTTCTTCTGGTTGTGCAGGGAACCCTTGTGACAGGCTTCATTTCGTCGTTTTCGAATAAGGTGTATGTGAAGAAGCTGGTGAAGGGTGACGTGATGGTGTATCCACAGGGGCTGCTGCATTTCCAGATCAATGGAGGTGGAAGAACAGCCATAGCTTATGCCAGTTTTAGCAGTGCAAATCCAGGGCTTCAGATCACTGATTTTGCCTTGTTTGCTAATGATTTGTCTTCTGCTTTGGTGGAGAAAGTTACGTTTCTTGATGATGCTCAGGTTAAGAAACTCAAGGGTGTTCTAGGTGGCACTGGCTAAGACTCTTGATTTTCTGCTTATTCCATTGTTTGTATTTGAATAGTTTCTTCTTTGTAATGAGGGCCATTGTTTTTATAATTCTTATTGTTATTACGTACTTGAATTCTTGTTGCTTTTAGTGTTTTCAATCCATTTAATTAATAGACAATTTTGATGTCTCTGGTTTCGAAGTTTGTAAGCATATATGATATTCTTGGTCATATTTCGATCTTTTATTTTATTTCATGTATTATAGCAAACATTCTTGAAATAAAACATGCTACTGAAATTTGATAGAGAGATAAAATTTGATGTGATGAGTATATGCATGTGTGCATTTAGAGCAACATAATAGCCATCAAAGCCAGCCAGTATAGCTACGTACAACGTCTAAAACACGAATAGGGATATGTCTGTACAGAGTATATGACACAACAGTTGATTGGTTGTCACAATCTTATATGGTAATATAATTTTAAGTTACACAATTATTTCTATACACTAAGTGTACGGATCTTAAATCATTATAATTGGATCAACTTGATCCGAGAGTGTATCTCACGCGCTCAAACCCTAATTCAAATCCTAGCCAAAACCCTAGTTCTGCAGATATATTGACATAACTTTTTAATTTAGCGAACTTAACATTTTAATTCTATCCGCATAACTTTTTAGTTATATGCACATAACCTTTTACAATGAATGATAAATTTATAATACCTTTCAAAACATTTTAATTTTATCTGCATAACCTTTTAGTTATATGCACATAACTTTTTACAATGAATGATAAATTTATAATATCTTTCAAAACTTTTATGTTGTAATAGTATAACATTTATGCTGTAATAATATAACCTTATGATATTTTTTAAATACATAAAAATTATGATATTTGTACATAAAAGTTATATTAATATAACATAAAAATTGAAATATTATAACATAAAAGTTTCAACTATACTATATGAATTTTTATAGTGAAAAAAGTATAACTTATTCATTAAAAAAGTTATAAAATGTGTACATAAAAGTTATACTATTACAACATAAAAGTTATATCATTACAACATAAAAGTTTCGACTATATACATGAATTTTTATAGTGAAAAAAGTATAAGTTATTCACTGAAAAAGTTATAAAATCTGTGTATAAAAGTTATATTATTACAACATAAAGGTTATATTATTACAAAATAAAAGTTATGATATAAATTATTAAAAAAAAAAAACTTTACGTGGGTCCAGGTTAAATTGGATTCGATCCGACTCGCACGTCCAATTACATGAATCATGACCCATGCACTTGGTGTACATAAACATTGCCTATATATATATATTTGTCTCTTTTGTGTTTTTTGTTTTTCTTTTGCATATTGGACTTATGAACCATTCTAACAAATAGCGGAGTTGTGTGTACGTATATGACAAAAGAAAATGGTTATATGTTCACCATGAGCAGAAATTTTATTTCTTTAAATCTTACGATTTGAAATTAACGTTTATATTGGATTTGTGATATATCATTATATTAATAAATGGAGAAAAAAATGGTAAAAGTATCCAATAATCTTGCATAATTAGTTTAAACAGTCAACTTTACAGTTTTATGAAAATGCCTTTTTTAACTTTGAAAAAATTGGTGAAAAACTCGCCACTACTGACTACAGATTCAAACCCAACCATTACGTCACATAATTTTTCTAATATAGCTCTATTTTTTCGGTTTTTTCTTTTTGTATTTCCCAATCATCAAATTTTGGAAGCGAAAATGGATTTCAACCACATTTTCTTGGAAAATCTGATTTCAAATAGAACAGGACATACATATTACTACTTCAAATGGAATGAGATTGAAAAAAAAAAAAATTCATGATAATCGTTATCAGCCTTTTTCCATTATTATTATTATTATTAATTTTTTTTTTCTTTCTCCAAAGTAGTAATCTTTTCAATCAACTCCACAATATTATTTTAAATTTTAAAGAACTTGTATGATTAATAAAAGCTGAGTTTTATATCAGTGGCAACGCCTCTTTTAGGCTTATGGAGTCGTTACCCCCAATTTTTTTTTTAATTCTTAATTACCTCGATCTGTTGTATTGTAATTTTTTATATTTTGTGTAATTTAATATTTATATATTTTTAATTACCTTTGTATTATAATTTTTTTTAATTTTGTATTAAAATACTCATTTTCTGTAAGCCTCAAAAGTTAATTAGCCCTCAATATTAGATGTCTAACTTTGTTCCTGTTTTATAAGTGGGTGTTACACTTACATATTTTCTAAATGAAAATATTATTGTTTGTGTAATCTCATACCATATCAATTGTTGTTATGTAATTTTTTCTCATATTTTATATATTTCTATTTTATACTTTCAAACTCAACATTTATAAAGTTGTCTATTTTATTTGTTTTCTATAGTTCTTCTATTATAATATATAGTTACTTAAAAATATGTTCATAAATATTTAATAGTTTATTGCTTTTAATTTGCGACAAAGATAATTAGTAGAGTAGTTCAATGTGTATAAAGAAAACATTTTAAATTAGTTCTATAAATTGGTCACTTCTAGCTACCTACTATTACAAATACAAAAAATATAAGTTATCTATAATTTATATGTAATTCAAATTTATTATTATTAAATACAATAATTTACATTAACACAGAGTGAATGTATATAAGTTTTTAAGAATGTAAATATTAAAAATCTCATATATTTTATGTTAAGATATTATCGAAATTTTAAAATTATTAAATATTATGCAACTACTTTTTAAACAAAAGAAATTATGAATATTATACTTATATTATGTTTTATACAGTTTTCATGATCGTTGTTTGTAATTTATCAGTTACATTTATTAATTGCTAATATTATTTAAATTACTAAGTGGAGTATTAAGTGATGGTTTTGGAAGTAATAAAATTTCATTTACATATACATTATAATATACTACTTCTTCCGATTCAAAATAAGTGTCAGTTTTAGAATTTTGTGATTTATTCTTTTTAAATGTCGTTTTGAGGATTATTTTTGTTGACGTCGGAATTTGTAAGAAAACAATTCCTAGTCTAACACCCAAATATGATGAAAATGAGATGAAAAATATAACACAAGAATGGCCCGGAGCCTACTCGGGCAATGCTGTGCGGCTGATCCTGGACGGTAGAATTATCGGGCAGGACCTTATAATATTATATTAGAGAAATTAGCTCTCTAGTGCTTTACACAGAATGAGGATTCGGATCTTTTACAAGTTAAAATTACATCTATTTATAGCTGGAGCATCGCTTGAATGTCGGAGATCGTGGAGATCGTGGAGGTCGTGGGGGTTAAGCCCACATTTTCCTTGATTTCCGCCTATTTACTGGGTACTTGGTGGTTTTGTCACCTACGATCTATTGGAGGTTAACGGTATCCTGGACGGCCATACGGATCCTGGCCAGCTAAGCTGGTTCGCCGAGTGGTCCTCGCAATTAACTTGGACGGTTGACTTGAGAGGACGTCATCGTCCCGGCCGGCCAGGTGGAGCGGTTTCCTCTGTTCCGTCGCCCAGGTGTCGCATGCTGCGCAGCTCGGGTCGGACGCCCAACAATAGCCCCTTAGGCCTTGGCAGAAAATCACTTCTGCTGAGGCCTAATCAACCTTGACAAGTCGAGTCGAGCTGGAATGAGTCGCAAGTCATATGTTGCGAACAAGTGTCGTCATCCGGTGGAGTGGAAGTCGAAAAGTCGCGATTTTCTACCAGTTCGATTTTCCACGCGCCTGTAGCTGATTGGTTGAGAATTAAGGGTCATCACCTATATATAGCGTTCTTCTCATTTGACATTTGACCTTTCATTAGCTTTCGATTTTGAGTACTGATTGTGTATCCCGAGCAGGATTAGCCGGTCTAGATATCCCGTGCTACATCATCTTGTGAGAGCGCTCTTGTTCGGAAGGTAATTCCTCTCTCTTGTGACTATGTCTGAGATTCCTAAGGATATCCCATCTAATTGGTCCCAAGGACAACAGTGGACCGAATGGGCTGAGGTTCTTTTCAAGGATTCAAAGGCCATGAAGTGGCCCTCCGTGATTACTCAAATCGAGCTAGATAGGATACAGTCCCGTTTCAATATACCTTTGCGTGTTTCTTTCCTCGCTCCTCGTCCTGACGAACGAATGCACAAGCCGCGGAAGAATTGCGTTGCTATCAACCTTCAGGCATTGGAGGGAGGCCTGCGGTTTCCAATGGCGCCTTGCTTATCCCGGCATCTGTGGCAATGGGGGATAGCCCCAGGACAGCTTCATCCAAATAGCTGGTCCTCTCTCTTGGGTTTGTTAGTGCTTCTTCATAGCTACAACCTTGGGGAGCCCAGCTTTGAAGAACTGTCCTGGCTGTTTAAACTTGAGCTTATACCGGGGGTAGAAAATCACTTCTATTACCTTGCTCCTCGGATACATCGGCCCCAGTTAGTCTATGACCTTCCTCTGCCAATAAAGGATTGGAGGAGCGAATGGTTTTGGGTCGACGGGGACTGGAGGTGTCCAAGGACATTTAAGAGCTCCTTTGCTGTTAGGGCATCGTGCCCAGTTGGTTTTGGTTTGGCTGAAGGTATTCCTTATTTATTTCCTGGGTTAAGCCTGCTAATGTTTTTAATATTTTTTCAATTTTGCAGACGGAGGGCTTGAGAGCCTTGAGAGTGACGGTGATTTTTCTCGTAAAATCCGTTTCTTGCGGGATAGCATTAGCTCGGAGCAGCGAGCGTTTGGGCAGCTGATTGTGGAAGATCGGCTTATCCGGGCTGGCCTAGTCTTTCCTTTTGAGCGCGTTGCCGTGGATTTCCAAGGTAGGCCTCGCTGTTGGAACAAGATTAAGCCTGGCTATTTTCTAACTTATTGCTCTTCGTGCAGCCGTCCTTCCTCGCGACGGTCTTCGCCCTGAGATGAATCCTTCCGAGCGCATTAAAATCAGGGCGGAACGAGGTAGCAAGCAGAAGAAACCAATTGAAAAGAGGAGGGATTCTGCACGTTCAGCGACCGATACTCCCACTCCGAGTCAGGATCCTGTTGGACCGTCAACAAAAAGACCACACCCGACTTCTAGCGAGCAACCGTCCGATCAACCCGATGTCGCCACTCCAGCTCGCGCAGGAATATGGTCTTCTGAATCTTCACTGGCCGGCTCGGTCAGCATTTGTGGTTGGGATCCCAAGCTGATTGAAAGTTCCAAGGAATTCCTCGGGAAGTGTCCTCCATTTCAGATCAGCTTTTCCCGTGCTCGGCCACCCAACGTGGATTTAATGAGGAATCTTCCGTCCGGGATTAGGTAAGCCATGGATGCCCCGGTGAAGTCCTGGACATGGGAGCTGGAGGATTACGCAAGGGAGATGTCGGCGGCCGACATGGGGGCTTGCTCGGCAATTTTGAATGCCCAGGCTTCCGTCTTTGCTTGGCGGGCTAACCGTGCATACCTTTCTCAGCAAGATAAATACATGGAAAACAGAGCTGAGCTCGGTGATAAGAAGGCTGATTTGGCCGCCGCTTCTGAGGAAATAAGGGGGCTTAGGGCCAAGCTGACTTCTACTCAGGATTCATTATCCCGACAAAAGGCCGAATCGGACATCGAGAATGCCCTACTTAAAAGTCAGCTCGAGGCGATCCGAACTGAGTTGAAGTCTGCACATGATGAGTTGGCCGCTGCCAAAGCTGGCCGGCTGGACGAGGCTGCTGTGGCGCAGAAATACAAGGAATCTGATGAATGCAAGTATGAGGGGATCTTGGCCTATCTTTTTGCTTATATGGACAATATTGTGGTAGCTCGGAAGGCCAACTTGGACGACCGTCCTTTGAGCATCGCCTTAGCCAATTTCCTGGAGAGGAATCCTCTTCCGCAATATTATCTAGACCTCATGGAAGATTTGCCCGGCTATCTCCCTCCTGGTTCCGAGCATCTTCTGAAGCCGGCTCCTCCTATTCAATTTATGTCAAATCCCAACCTAGGAGCTTCTGGGTCCGAGCAGGTTGAGGAGGTGGGCGCGACTGGATCCGAGGATAACGTAATTGTACTCCAAGATGATTAGCGTAGCATTTTTTTTTATTCTTCTTACCGGCCACCTGGCCCTCTGTGAACAGGTTCTGGCCTGCAAACCAGCATGTGTACTTACACTTTTAAATGGATAATGTTTTACTTGTGCCAACATTTACTTTAGACGTGTCGGGTTAACTTATTTTAGCCGTTTTAGCTCCTGGCTTAGTACTTAGATCGGCTTTGCTTCTAGGGGGCGAGATGGGATCTTCATACTCCGGTGGGCCTAGCCCCTAGGTTTGACATGTCATAGCTGACAACTTAGAAGATGATAGATGACGTGTAGTTATTATTGGATTAGAGAATCACCACGTGTCGCCTATAATAGGAGAGGATCCCAACAGTCGCAATCCTTCTATAAATAGCGGGGCTTTTTCATTCTCACATTTGCTATAGTATTCTTCAATTTTCCATAATAGTCCAACATTGCCGTGCAAGAACTGCCGTACAGAATGAGCCGTCCTCCATTAGCCGTTCTATTTATGACAGTCCTCAGTGTGGAGACTTGCAGAGCAGAACAAGCTGAGGGGGCCAGTGCGGCTAGGTTTGAAAATGGTGTGATCGTGCTCGAGGATGATCGGTATTACGATCTTGGCCATAAGGGATTCCGAGCAGCTCTCTTAAGTTTAAGTACTTGGCAACATATTCAGCAACCATAATAGGTTCATAAAATGCTCTGGCTGACATGTCAATATTGAGAGAGAGGTCCGTCCAGGATGGTGATAATTGTAAACATCCTTTCCAATATTCTAGACCATTACCGAGCTTATTCGGCCGAGCTGTTATTTTTTCTGTTCCTTTTGTTTAGGGTTTAGGGTTTAGCTTTGTTAAGAGGTTCTGGCCTCCAAACCAGCAATCTTTAATGATATTCCTAATTTCGAATCTAATTGTCCCTGCTGCATTTTCATTACATAATTGCTAACATGCAACCTTACACGTAACTTAATTGTTGGCGGCCTGGATATGTCTGATCCTCTGAATGTCAGATATCTTGTCCTGGCCGGCCTATCTGTCGTTATGTTTTGGTCAGCCTCATGCTGGAGAGATTTGCGGAATCTAGCTCGGTTTGATCCTGGGCTTCTTCTTGGGCCTGACACGTGTTGTAATCTGGTGTTCCGGGAGATGAAGCGTCTTTTGTAGTTGACCGTTTGATTCGCCACGCGTCGTCTCTGGTCGGGTGGAAGTTGAAGGGTCACGCTTTTTCTATAAATAGGGGCGATCTTCCTTCATTTTGACCTTCGCGACTTTGCAACTACTTAGAGAATTCTTTGATATTGTCCGACTAACTTGAACCGTCCAACATCGTTCGTCCAGGATAGACCGTCCTCCATCGTACGTCCAGATCAGTCTCTAGGTAATTATTATTTTCTCACTATGTCTTCTTCTCCATCTTCTGGGACTGAATCCGGGTATGGGGGGTATCCTTCTGAAGAATTAAGTTTAGAGGTCAGTTCGTCCTCCGAGGAGATTAGGAGTCCGGGTCCTCCTGCGGTTGAGGTGGCAGGGACATCAAACCGACCAGCCCGCTACGTTCCCATAGGGATGCCTAGGCCGCCCAGACAATATAACCGGACAGAGCAACCTTCTATAGATTCGGAGGCCATGTCTTGGCCGTCTACAGTTACCCGGGTTGAAGTGGATAAGTGGCACGCCCTCTTCAACATCCCGCGGGGGGTGTCGTTCGATGTTCCGAGGTCGAACGAGCGGATGGACAAGCCACCCGCGGACAGCGTGGCCATCAACATCTGATCTTTGGAAGGTGGTCTTCGGTTTTCTTTGGCTCCACCTCTTACTCAGTACCTTCGCTTTTGGGGCCTTGCTCCAGGCCAGCTACACCCAAATAGTTGGTCCTCCATCCTTGGGTTGCTTATCCTCTGTTGGAAGTTCAACCTTGGTGTCCCGACCCCCGAAGAGTTAGCTTGGCTGTTGGGCTTGAAACTCCTGCCCGGGGCTCAGAACCACTTGTATTATCTGTCTCCCCGGTATGGACGTCCCCAGTTGATCATTGACCTCCCGTCCTCCGTCAAAGATTGGAAGACGAAATGGTTCTGGATCAAAGGTGATTGGATGAGCCCCGGCCAGGTTGGAGAGCAGGAGTCTGAGCGGGTGTTTTGTCCGATGTTCTTTGGGACGGCAAATAGTATACTAACATTTTACTTGCTTTTAGCTCAGTTGTCTGATTTTAATTATCTTCCATTTTGCAGAAATTTCGGTGGAGGGCCTCCCAGCTGGCAGCACCTTTTCACGGAAGATAGTATTTCTCCGAGACCACACCGCTCCCGGTCAGCGAAATTTCAAAACGCTTATCATCGAAGAGCGTCTCGCTAGAGCCGGCCTCATCCTTCATTTCCGTGCTGCCCCGAACAATTACCAAGGTAATCTTTTTGGATTTATTTGCCCCGTTCTGAAAAATCTTGCTTACATATGCTTCTTGTTTTATTCTTTTAGCTGTCCTTCTTCCTCACGACCTTCAGCTCAGCATGAATCCCACTCAACGGATTCGGCAAAGGACCCAGCAAGCCGCTGCCGGGCATGCGGGGAGGCCTCAAGGCCGAGGCCAAGGAAAGGGTAGGGGCGTCGAGCGTCCTGCTTCTACTGCACCGTCACCAGCCACTGTTTTCGCGGAAGCTGCTCCGCGCGCTCCTCCGGCCAAACGATCCAGGCCGGGTTCTAGCAGTGGAGCGGGGACTTCCCGGGGTGGTTCGGGGGCTGGAAGGGGAAACTCAGGGATACCTGAGGCTTCAGCTGCTCGTGTGGCGCCTGGCGTCTGGACTGCCGAAAGTCCTCTGGCCGGCTCGGTCAGCATTTGCGGATGGGATCCTGCTCGGGTCGAGGAGATGAATGAGTATCTTGGTCGTCGCCCGCCTTTCCAGGTCAGCTTCTCCCAGGCTCAGTCTCCGACTCCGGAGGTGATGGAAAAACTTCCTCCGGCGGTGTCCTCAGCCGTCGAAGCCCCTGTTAAGGCCTGGACGGATGATCTGGATAAGTTCTCCCGCCAGATGTCTGGTGTGGACTCCGGCTCCTGTGCCGCTATCCTTATGACGCAGGCGTCCGTGTTTGCCTGGTAGGCTCAACACCAGTATGAAGAGCGGTTGGATAAGATTAGGACGTTGAAAGCCGACTTGAGGGAGAAGGGCAGCGAGTTGCGAGATGTGGTGGAGGAGAAGAAGACGCTGCAGACTCGGCTGATTTCTTCTCAAGAAGCTTTGTCGCACGCCACCCAGGCCGCTGAGCTGGACAGAAAGAGGGTGGCTGACCTGACTGTAGATAATGCCCGGCTTCAGGCCGGGATGGAGGAGCTGAAAGCCGAGCTTGAGGCTGCCCGGGCTGACCAGGCTGACGAGGTGGCAGTGGTTGCTAAGTTCAAGGGCTCTGACGAGTATAAACTCGAGAGTAGCCTTGCTTATCTGTTTGCCTTCTTTGACGCCATTGAGGCGGCCCGGAAGGAGAAGCTGGACGACCGTCCACTTATGGTGACTATGGTCGGGTACATTGAGAAGAACCCGCTTCCAGCTTATTATCTGGAGTTGATGAGTGACCTGCCGAAGTATCTTCCGGCGGGGTCGGAGAAGCTGCTCGCTCCTGCTCCCCCCATCGTGCTTATGTTTAACCCTTCTTTTGACATGGGAGCGGTTTCTGAAATTGGACGGTCAGAAGTTAGGCAGCCCATTGGAGTGGCGGGCGAGGTCCCTGAGGAGGAGATGGTGGATATTGAGCAGTAGCTCTTTGTAGAGATTTCTTTTTTTCCTTTTGTAAGAGGTACTAGCCTCCAAACCAGTTTCGATTTTAATAACATCATATTTTGCTGGTCTACAATCTTCCTTATATATATATGTAGTTCGTTTTAGTTGACACTGGCTCGTCTTAACTGAATCAGCTCGGTATTTAGATACCTGAAACACTTAGTAAAAAACTATTAATCGTTTGATAAAGGTAGTGTGAGTCTGCACTGCTTGCCACGCCAATTTTTACTACTTCTGTTTGGTCAATACTTTACCCCTGGCCGGAGCCGAAGTAGGTATAATACTTACAGTTTAGCCCGACCTAAATGGCTCGGATGAAGTTGCGGTCTTGAGTGGGCCGAAGCCTTGGTGGGCCGAAGCCTTACTGTTTCATCCGGCCTGGACGGCACGGATGGGGCCGTAGCCTTATGTGGGCTGAAGCCTTGGTGGGCCGAAGCTTTACTGTTCCATCCGGCCTGGACGGCACGGATGAGACCGTAGCCTTAAGTGGGCCGAAGCCTTGGTGGGCCGAAGCCTTACTGTTCCATCCGGCCTGGGCGGCGCGGATGAGACCGTAGCCTTAAGTGGGCCGAAACCTTGGTGGGCCGAAGCCTTACTGTTCCATCCGACCTGGGCGGCGCGGATGAGGCCGTAGCCTTAGGTGGGCCGAAGCCTTGGAGGGCCGAAGCCTTACTGTTCCATCCGGCCTGGGCGGCGCGGATGAGGCCGTAGCCTTAGTCAATATTACAAGTTGGGAAAACAATTTCATTAATCGTGAAAAGGTGCAAAATAATTACAATTGAAATCCTGGCCGGCTAATGATAATACTTTTTTAAGTGTTCTATATTCCATGGTTTGGATACAATTTTTCCGTCCAGGTCTGCTATCTCATATGCACCTCCGGCCAGAATCCTGCTTATCTTGTATGGTCCTTCCCAGTTGTGTCCCAAGGATCCATTCGGTAGCAAGACCTTTTTGAGGACGAGATCTCCGAGCTGAAATTTTCTGGTCCGGACCCTTGAGTTATAATATCTTGCACTTCTTTGCTTGTAAATGGCGTTCTTTATATTTGCGTCCATTCTTCTTTCTTCTAGCAAGTCAAGATTGGCGGCCGGAGCTTCTGTGTTCTGCTGGTCTTGATATTTGTCTACTCTCCAAGTGCGAACGCCGAGCTCGATTGGGATAACTGCCTCGGAACCGAATGCTAAGGAGAAAGGCGTTTCTCCTGTCGCTGTTCTGGCCGTCGTTCTGTATGCCCAAAGTACCTCGGGTAGTTCATCGGCCCAAGCTCCCTTTGATTCGTCAAGCCTAGCTTTCAGGGTGTGCTTGATGATCTTGTTCATGGCCTCGACCTGGCCGTTTCCTTGAGGGTGGTAAGGGGTAGAGAGCAGCTTCTTGATCCCCAAGTTTTCACAAAATGTCTTTAGGTCGTCGCTGTCGAACTGCCGTCCATTATCTGTGATGATGGAATGGGGGACCCCGAAGCGGCAAATGATGGATTTCCATATGAAGTTTGTAACTTTCAACTCGGTTATCCGTGCTAGGGGTTCTGCTTCCACCCATTTGGTGAAATAGTCGACGGCGACGATAGCGAATCTTACTCCTCCTCGGCCAATGGGCATCGGGCCAATTAGATTTATTCCCTATTTTGCGAATGGCCACGGGACCATTATTGAGTTCAAATCTTCCGAAGGTGCCCGGATGAGTGGCGCGCATCTCTGACACTTGTCGCATTTTTTGGCGAAGTTGATGGCATCTTTTTTCAGGTTAGGCCAGAAGTATCCTTGCTTGATTACTTTGAAGGCTAGCGACTGGCCTCCCGAGTGATTGCTGCATACGCCCTTGTGAATCTCGGCTAACACATATTTGGCTTTTTCGTCGTCCAGGCATTTCAGGAGAGGATGGGAGAAACCTCTTTTGTACAGAAGACCGTCCTGGATGGTGTATCGAGCAGCTCGGATTCTTAATTTTCTGGCCTCGCCCTGATCGGCGGGGACCTTCCCCCCTTCAAATTATTGGATGATCGGGGTCATCCAAGTCACTTTTGGCTCAATATCATAGATTTCTTTTTGATCGAGGGCCGAGCTGTCCACTGTTCCAATGTTTACTGATCCAATATCTTCAGCTCCTTCACTTGTCGCTAGCCGTGCAAGGGCGTCGGCTTGCGTATTCTTGCTACGAGGGATTTGCTCGGCTCGAATCCGTCGAAATTCTGTGGAGGCCAGCTCGACGGATCTCAAGTACTTCGCCATTTGTTCATCCCTGGCCACGTATTCGCCTGAAATTTGATTGACGACCAGGAGGGAGTCACTGAAGACTTCGAGGTCGTCCACTCCGAATTATTTCGCCATGTCCAGTCCGGCCAGCAGCGCTTCATATTCGGCCTCGTTGTTTGTTGCGGGGAATTTGAACCGTAGCGCTGAGCAAAAATATTTCTAGGTGGGGCTGACCAGGACGATGCCAGCCCCGGCGCAATGAGTGGTGGACGACCCGTCCACGTACATCTTCCAGGGTTTCTCTATTCTTTCTTCTCGGATGATGAGAGTTGGAGTGAATTCGACGATGAAGTCAGCAAGCGCCTGACCTTTTATTACCGTTCTGGACGCATAGTGGACGTCATACTGACCCAGCTCGACCGCCCACTTTAACAGTCTTCCTAAGGCATCTGGGCTGCCCAATACCTGCTTTAAAGGAAAGTTAGTTAATACCTCAATTTGGTGTGCCAGGAAGTATGGCCGCAACTTTCTGGCTGAGATGACCAATGCGTAAGCTAACTTTTCCATTGCTGGGTAGCGGAGCTCGGCGTCGTGGAGTGACTGGCTCACATAATAAACGGGTTGTTGAGTCTTCTGCTCTGCACGGACCAATACCGAGCTTACTGCATACTCGGACACCGCGAGGTAAAACTGCAATTTTTCTCCTGGCTGAGGCTTTGCTAGGACCGGGGCCTCCATGAGTGCTTTCTTGAGGTCGTCGAGGGCCGACTGACATTCACTGTTCCACTCGAACTGAGCGTTTCTTCTGATCAAGTTGAAGAATGGTCGGCATTTATCAGTGGATCGAGATATGAAGCGATTGAGGGCAGCGATTTTACCCGTAAGACTCTGGACGTCCTTGATCCGTCTTGGCGGGGTCAAGTTCATAATCGCTTGAATTTTTTCAGGATTGGCCTCGATTCCCCTCTGACTCACCATATATCCCAGGAACTTTCCCGATCCTACCCCGAAGGAGCATTTCTTGGGGTTCAACTTCATCCTGTATCTTCTCAGGATATCGAACATCTCTGTCAGGTGGCCTACGTGATCAGCTTTCCGTTTTGACTTTACCAGCATGTCGTCCACATAGACCTCCATTGTTTTCTCAATCTGCGCGGCGAACATCTTGTTTACAAGCCGCTGATAAGTAGCCCCTGCGTTTTTCAGACCAAACGGCATCATGGTATAACAGTACTGTGCGCGGTCGGTGATGAAGGTGGTATGGACCTGGTCCTCCTCAGCCATTGGTATCTGATGATAGCCGGAATACGCGTCCATGAAGCTCATGAGTTCATGATCGGCAGTTGTGTCGACCAGCTGATCGATGTTGGGGAGTGGGAAACAGTCTTTTGGGCAGACTTTATTCAGGTCGGTGAAGTCCACGCATAGCCTCCATGATCCATTTGGTTTCCTGACCAGGACGGGGTTGGAGACCTAAGTTGCATACTTGGTCTCTCTAATGAAGCGGTAACCCAGCAACCTTTGTACTTCTAGCTCTAGCCCCTCATACCTGTCCGGGCTCAATCGGTGTCTTTTCTGGGCCACCGGTTGCATGGTAGGGTTGATGTTAAGGTGATGACAGGCGTTTTCTGGCCGGATCCCTTCCATGTCTTCGTGAGCCCAAGCGAAGACATCAATATTGCCTCGCAGGAAGGTGATCAGCTCGGTACGGAAGGGCTCCGGCATCTCATGGCCGACCCGGAGCTCCATATCCGGCCTGTTTGGATCCATACTGACAAGATCCAGCTCTTCGACAGGTGCGGCTCGTCTCTGGGGTCCGTCCCCTCGGGGGTCGACGGACCCCCATTCCTCTTCAGGTTCTCTCATGTCCATCGCCACTTCCCTTCTGCTATTCTGGGTGGCAGTACCAGAGGACGACCCGACTTCAAAAGTGGAGCTGACCGGCTGTTCAGGGATAATTGCCGGGAATGGAGGTTCATTATCTACCTTCATGGCAATCTGATTAGGTTCGGTAATTTCGAGAACAGAATCTTCAAAGGCGTCCTCCATCTGCTCATCGGCCGAGGTGGTCTGGGCAAGCTCCAGCTGGTTGAGCTCCTTTGGGCGTAGCCCCATGTCTGTCTCTCTGGCGGCCAACTGGTTCCCTTTCACCACATACACCTCGTCACCCACAGGGAACTTGAGGGCGAGGTGGTAGATGGATACTACCGCCTTCAATTTGGCCAGAAGTGGCCTGCCCCAAATGACGTTATACTGGGAGTTCAAGTCCACCACCTTGAACTCCGTTGTTGTGAATACTTCCCTGTCGCTGGAACCGAACAGGACCTTGAGCTCGCAGGTGCCGAGTACCCGGGTACTCACTCCTCCAAAGCCTTGAATAGAGTCGGAGGATGGCATGAGCTGGGATTCATGAAATCCCATCCGCCTGAAGGTGCTCAGGTAGAGTACGTTAGCGTAGGCGCCGGTGTCAACCATGACCCTGTGCACCATAGTCCTGCAAATATTGAGCGATACCACCAAGGTATCGCTGTGTGGGTATGCTATCCCTTCACTGTCAAGCTCAGTGAATAAGATAGGTGCATGGCGGGATGTTGCCCGAGGTGGAACACACCGCTGATAAGCGTTCCTGACCTCCCGAACTTGCCCCTTTCGGGCTCGTTTGGACTCCCGTTGCTCGCCGAAGTTGTTGTTGATGAGTGTATGTATTTCGCGAGCAGCTCCGTTTGGTGGAGGAGGTGGTGGGACAACGGCTTGCTGTGCCCCCTGACCCTGTTGTCCTTGGCCCTTGACGTACTTTTTTAACTGACCCTGGTCGATCAGCTTCATTAGCTCGGCCAGCAATGCCCAGCACTTGTCAGTGTCATGTCCCTTCGCCTTGTGGTATTTGCAGTACTTATTTTGGTTGAGGCGATGTGGGTCGGCCCTCATAGGTCGTGGCTCGGGCAGCAGGTTCTTGTCCTTAATCTCAGTAAGGACTTGTGATGGGGCAACTGTGAGGATTTCAGTTACCTGGCCGGAACCTCCAGGCTGGAAGGCCCTGAAGTTCGTGGCCGGCCTGAACGGCTTCATTGGTTTCCTTCTCTCTTCCCTCATTTCTTCGCGCCGCTCATGCCTCTTTTCTCGTTCGGGGGCCCTGTCCTCTGGAATGGCTTCCTCAGCCCCTATATACCGTTCTGCACGGTTGAGGAAGTCGTGATATGTTCTCGACCCTTCTTCGTGGATGGACCACCAAAATCTGGTCCGGGACCTCAATCCAGCCATGACAGCCATAAGGATGGCGTCGTCCGACACCTGTTCCATGTCGAGGACCAGTTTGTTGAAGCGGTCCAGGTATGACTTCAGAGGCTCCGCTTTGTCTTGCCTCACGTTGACTAACCTCTCCTTGGGAGTCGACCGCATCCTCGACCCCATGAGCTGTGTCAAAAACAGATCAGACAGCTCGTCCCATCCCCCTATGGACGCGTCAGGGAGGGAACGGAACCATCTTTGCGCGCGATCCACAAGTGTGAGCGGGAATGCTTTGCACATGAGCTCCTCTCCCAATCCTTACAGCTCCATCCAGGACGTATACTTGTCCAGGTGGGTGCTAGGGTCGGTCTCTCCGTTATACTGACCGATGGGAGGCATTTTGAACTTCGTGGGGATCATGACGGTAATGTGCTCTGCAAAGGGGGAAGCCCTCTTCCAGCCCCCTTTGTTGCGCTTGGCCTGGATGTCAGCCAGTCTGTGTCGGAGCTCTTGCTCCTCCATAAGCTCCGAGTACCGCAGATTGTGACCGGTACTCTCATCATGAGGTGGCGGGACCTCACACCTCTCATTAGGAAGCCTGTCGGGCCTCCTGGCCTCCCCGGTGAGGGTTGGCTCCTTATCACCTAGGACGTATCGCCTGTGTGCCTGTGCCCTGGCAGTAACTGGACGGACCTGGTGATGATCCGGTCGAGCACGTGTGGGAGACTGACTCCGCTGAAGTTCGGCTTCGGCTATCCGCTTCCCTAGGTTTCGCCTCCGCCTGAGTTCATGTGAGGATTCAGAGTCCTCCAATAGGCCATTAGTTTCGTTGTCCTTCTCCTTCTGCTCAGCTTCTTTGAGCCGCTCAGCTAGGGCGGCCATGATACCCCTGATCTGCGCTACAGACATGGGGGTCGCTGGGGTTTCCAAAGTAATTGGAACCACCGGGGGAACCTCTTCGGCCGTAATTGGCCGTGGTCGGCTAGAGCCACCCACGTGGAAAGAGGTAGGGACTGGGGGCTCTGGAGTATTATTGCGTTCGGAATTGCTCATGGTATACTGGAGTTGCGTTCAGGTATTGTGAATTACCCCCTCCTTCTAGCGCCAAAATGTTGACGTTGAAATTTGTAAGAAAACAATTCCTAGTCTAACACCCAAATATGATGAAAATGAGATGAAAAATATAACACAAGAATGGCCCGGAGCCTACTCGGGCAATGCTGTGCGGCTGATCCTGGACGGTAGAATTATCGGGCAGGACCTTATAATATTATATTAGAGAAATTAGCTCTCTAGTGCTTTACACAAAATGAGGATTCGGATCTTTTACAAGTTAAAATTACATCTATTTATAGCTGGAGCATCGCTTGAATGTCGGAGATCGTGGAGATCGTGGGGGTTAAGCCCACATTTTCCTTGATTTCCGCCTATTTACTGGGTACTTGACGGTTTTGTCACCCACGATCTATTGGAGGTTAACGGTATCCTGGACGGCCATACGGATCCTGGCCAGCTAAGCTGGTTCGCCGAGTGGTCCTCGCAATTAACTTGGACGGTTGACTTGAGAGGACGTCATCATCCCGGCCGGCCAGGTGGAGCGGTTTCCTCTGTTCCGCCGCCCAGGTGTCGCATGCTGCGCAGCTCGAGTCGGACGCCCAACAATTTTAAAAATTACCCCTATATTTAATTAATTATTTATTTATTGTATGCACATTCCCATATTTTGAAAATATGCATGCACTTTGAGTAATTGAACAATAATTGAGCAGTCAAGAACTAATTAAACTCTCATGCATGAACACTTTGCTATGGTATATAATTATAAATATAGCAAATCTAATCAAAAATATTTTTAAATATATGGGTGAAGTTGACGACATTATCTTTTTATGGGTATGCAATTCCTGTAAGGCATTTGCAATAATATAATTAAGTACTTCTATTTTACTACATTTTTTGTTTGCACTTATTTTTTTGTTTTTCAAGGTATTGCACGTGTAAATAACCTAAGCGTTGCAGTAATATAATTAAGTACTTCTATTTTACTACATTTTTTGTTTGCACTTATTTTTTTGTTTTTCAAGGTATTGCACGTGTAAATAACCTAAGCGTTTAATCCTATGAATTAGATTAATTATGAATTAATCTGAGTATATATTGAAATTGAGATATGTATGAAAAAATATTTGTCGATGTTTTCCTTTGATTTGTTTTCTTATATTTGTCGATATTTTCCAAATATCTTTTGTATAGTTGGCAAGATTGTTTTTTGTTCCTCAAATTAATTATGAATTAATCAGATTGAGATATGCATGAAACAATCGATATTTTCCTTTAATTTGTTTCATTGTATTTGTCGACATTTTCAATATGTTTTATATAGTTGGCAAGATTGTTTCGTTCCTAAATTAAAGGATCCGATTCAATATTGAAGGGATCCTCCTTCTTTGTAGTTGTGGGTATTGAATCTTATCCTTTAATTTAAGAATAAGCAATCTCTTGCCAACTATACAAAACATATTGAAAAATATCGACAAATACAAGGAAATAAATCCAAAGGAAAATAGACTAACTTTGTGGTCAAAGATATAAAATAGACTAACTATATATTATGCTCATAAAATTTAATCTCATGAAAAAGTTCACTTGATATGAAATTATAAAATTTAATCTAAGTTCACTTGATATGAAATTAGAAATAAATTATGTATTGATTATTTAATTATAGTTGAATGAGAAATAAATTATGCATTTATTAATATTTAATTATAGTTGAATGAAAATGAAATGGTTAAAAGATAAAAATAATAAATGAAGGGTATAATAGGAAAATAAAATTATTTTTAATTTATATGTAAAGTTGGAAGACGATATTTATTTTGAATCGGATGGAGTATATTATAGATTTGTATGTGTACGAAAGATGGTGTCGAATCAATAATGTCCAAATAGAGACTTAAAAACACATTTTAATTTATCAAATACAAACTTTAGATAAGACCATTTTATATAATATTACTAAATAATTTAGGGTTCCCTCCCATCTTATAATAAGAGGGTGTGCCAAAATTAGATAGAAATAATATTTGAATACACTCTCCCTCCCACGATATATATACATACAATGTCTTGAGAAAATCATCTCAAGAAGTCCATGGCTTTTGATTCTTCCGTGCCGAATCGATCAGGTTTGTCTGTGTATTTGATTTTGGTTGTACTATCTTGAACAGGTTAAATCGTTTATATCAGTGTTTGAGTTTTGGCTTTTGGAATTCGGGGAGTGCAAGAAAATATATCAAGAAAGTAGAAACAAAGTAAAATTGTCAAGAATTCATCAGTTGCCCTAATTTCTAACTTTCTTTCATTTATTTTGATTTTCTGATTCAAGAAAAGAAAATATATCAAGAAAGTAGAAACAGAGTAAAATTGGAGTTTCAAGAATTCATCAACTGTCCTAATTTCTAATTTTCTTTTATTTATTTTGATTTTCTGATTTCCAAGAAATAAAATATGTCAAGAAAGTAGAAACATAGTAAAACTAAAGTTTCAAGAATTCATTTTATGCTTTCAAGAATTCGAAAATTGGAGTAAAATTATTTTATGGTTTTTTTTTTTTGTTGGATGTATGTATAAGATTCTGCAACAAATTAGATGACTCGCATTTAAAAAAAAAATCTTGGGTCATAGATCTTGATGCCAGTCTTCCCTGGACAATCACGTTACATTAGTAAAACCTGTTCCATGTAGTTTATGTTCTAGATCCAGTATTTCTTTGTGGGATTGAGACAAGTTTTTTGTTCTCTAAAGGCACCTTGAGTTTCTTCATGTGCTTCATATTGATGGATGATGCCTCTATAATCACTCTGAATATTGCAGATAATTGACTCAATCATTTCCTTGTTTGAGAACAATCTTCCTATGAGGTTTGGTGCTGCAAATTTAATTGAGACGCTTGAAGCAAATGATGGTGTGAACTTCCAACTGCTCATTTAAAGGATAACCCCGAAGATGTTTCCAGTTTGGTAATTTCTTTAGCAGACATTTCGAATGTTTTGGTGTATTTTTTACATATCAAAAGTTAAATGATTCTTCTTGTTTATTTTTAAAATAAAATGTTTTAAAAACTTCTTAATTTAGTTAATTGTATTTCTTCAGAGATGTATAAAAACTGTACATATTAAGGGGTTGTCTTTGTAAAAAAAAAAAAAGAATCAAAGAGATATGTTTCTTTGGGACCTTTATCATGGTGCTTGGGCTTTATCTTTCTAGGATTATTGTGTTATTGCAAGTGCGATGGGTAACTTGAATGGCCAGTTAGGTTGAGTTGGGACTCTTAATAGTGCCCTCTTGAGTTGTCTCCTTTAATCCTAGTGTATGGCCCACTTTAATTTCCCATTGTGGCTTTGCTGTGGCCATGTATCTGATGTATTCTAATGTCCCAAATTGTGTGGCTGAAGGCAATAACCCTCCGGGGGCACAATTGCTTTTGGTCCCAATTTATTGGTCCTCATGCCCAAATCCGATAAAGGTATCCCAACTATGGTTTCATGCGTTGGTTCCATGCTAATTCCTCCCTTGACTCTTGGTGTGGGCCTTTAGTTGAGTTTTTAAGCCTCTAATTGTTGTGCTCATACTAAATTTGTCTTGGAGATGGTATGCATGGCTCGATTGATTGAGCCTTCCTTTTATATTGTTTTTCTCTACCCAAGGTTTATATGTAAAATAATCTACCCCCTTTGCTAAAAAAATGTTTTGTGAATAGGCCATATTTCTAAGTGTCCCATATACTCTGTTTTTAAATACAATGGATGTGTGATTTTTTGATTCACTTATATTTTTTTCATTTTTATGTGTTTACTAATGCATTAATAATATTTCCTGTGGAACAATTGGTGCTGGAGACTCTGTAAACTTCAGTGACTATGGTGTTGAGCTTGCCCTGAAGAATATGGAATACAAGGCTGTAGATGATAGCATAATAAAGAAAGGTCAAGTTTCTATACACTTCCACCGATTTTTAGTTCAACCTGTGTACATGAGGTGGCACTGATGCATTTAACATGTATAATGCAAATGCAAATGCTAATGATACTGCTAATGCATTTTCCCAGTGTTGTTTCTTCATTATCTCATATGAAGTGTTAATGCTAATGCAGGAGATCAAAGCCATTTTCTTGTAAGTGGAATGGGATTTACTTGAGTGTTAATGCTAAATCTTAATGGTTCTGAATGGTGGCTTAATCAATGTTGAAGACATTGACCTTTATCTGTAACGCTCTTCCCAAGAATTTTTGTTTTGTTTTTAAATCACCTTTTGTTACTTAATCTCCTGGTAAAACTGTAGTTTGTTGAAGAACAAGAACCAGAGAAGTGTCCCTTATAGTTATTGGGATGTTTATTGTTAGTGCCCGGGGGGGGGGGGTGTTAGTATGGTTGATCCTTAATTTCTCATGATTGGATTTCTTCCACATGCAGTTTATCCAGCTAGATGTACGGTCACTCTCAATCACTTCTTATTTACTATGCTCCTATGCTTAATGTCTAGTTCCGTTTATGTTGTAGCAATCGTAAGCTATGAACTGGAGGAGCTTTAGCTGACCATCCAGTGATATCTCGGTGATCTCCATTGGGCTGTCCTGGTTTGCGGAGGATTATATGTTTCGTTGCAAATGACCCTGAAACTTTCTTGGTGGTAGCAATCCTTTGTGGTTCCGAAAGGAAATGGGATGCTTACGTTCCCACATCTGTCCACGCAGTTGGGTTTCGCTATTCCATCTGATGAAGTGATCGATGTTGAAGGCTAATACGATCAGCATCACAGTTGCAAGGATTTGCAGTTCCATGCTTTTTTCCTTGGTTGTGCTTAATTGTGTGTTTAATTCCAAGTTGGTGTGTTGTATTTGCTCAAATAATGCGTGAAATCATTTGCATCATTTGGTCAAGTCAATGAATTTTTCCATATGTAGGAAGGTTCACAAACTCAGCTCTCGCTCGCTAGGGCCCCACCTCCTAGCTTCTTATGTTTGAAGGGCTTGCAGTTGGTTTTACTCCCAGCTTGTGTTTCCCCCTTTTGACTGTTATATCTAAAGCCTCCAAGATCCTGATTTTCCACTCTAGAATAATGAATCTGATCAAACAGATGGGAAGGGAGCTGGAAGAATTGTACGGAAGGTTACAGCTAGCTAACAGTTTTCTCTTTGTGTCTGGTGTATCATCTATTGACCAAGTTATGCATCCTCTCTATGAGGTCATTTCTGTGGTATGTCCAATTTTTTCGAATTCTGTTTTCTTTATTGTTAGAAATATTTATTGTTTAAATATTTTAGTGCTATAAGTCAATCTCTTATTTTGTTATTCCAGAATAATTTCATATTTCCCCAAAGAAAAAAAGCTTACATCTTAAAGATGACTTTTGATTTTAATCTTAAGGAAGCTGCAAACAATGATAGTGGGCGTGCACCTCATTCAGCCTGATGAAACTATGATGATTTCAATAGTACTTTTGGTAAGCTGTTGTATCGGATTTATATAATAATTTTTAATTTATTTAAATCTTCAGATAATATTTTTCTGGTGGTGTCGTGTGTTGAATTCTTATCTGATTCAATAATCCTTTTCTATTACAAGGTCACTGAGCTGCTTTGAGCTTAGTTAGCCATGGCGCAAACAACTTATTTGACAGTTTCTGGGAATGATCTTTAGTTTTGAATCATGGGCATTTTGTAATTAGTTAAACGTATGTCCTGTAATCGTGTTAACTCAAGGATTTCGAGATAATTTGCCGATAACTTTGATGGATACTGTGTGTATTTAAATCTTTAGTGATTGCTCTTTTTAGATTCTTGTTTCACCAGAGATTCCTTGGATAAGTCCCTTGGATTTAGTAGATACTTATTTTAGGCATGTTGAGTCATTGCTGATGTCCGATAAGATTTTATTTGGTATCTAGAAAGAGGAATATGCTTGAATTGTTAGTTGACATTTGACGTACTTGTTTCAATGAAGATTAAACTTGATATGTCTGATAAAACTCTATAGTGCAAATTAAGTGTTGTATTTCTTTTGCAATTTTGTGCTGAGTTATTTTGCTTTTATAAAACTCTCTTATCTGCTGAAGGTAAAAGTATTTTTGCTGATCTAGGCATATAATGGATTTCATGAGCATGGATGTGACGAGGATTTAATGATCTAAATGGGGGTAATGCAAGTGATGAATGTTTTTAGTCTTAAATATGCAGAATATTGCAGCCCTTGCACTACCTATTAACTGATCTATGTACTTTATAAGAACATATTAACTCAGTAAATAGTCTCGTTTCACTTGAGATTTTCCTTTTGCAGTAACCTTGGAGGATAAGCAGTATCTTTCTCTGCTTTTAGGACATAACAATGTTGTTTATGTTTCTCTATTTGTCATGTTACGGGTGTTTTCATGCATGTCTCCAACTTACACACCAAACTTCTGGTTTGTGATATAATATATAAATTGTCGCCGAAGTTTTCAGAGTTTCTTGCTTCAGTCTTCTGTATGTAAGTTTTCCTCTTATAGGAAAAGACAAAAACAAAGAGAAACAAGATGATCCATTCAGTACAATTAAGGTGTCCATTTAGTTCCACAATAATGATCCTGCTTCACAATTGAGTAATAAATGTTAGATTCTGATCTGCAATTATCTTTTCTGTATTTTTGAATCACACACACATATAAATCTTTCTTTGTTGACTTCTTGAATGCAAAGCGTTGTTACTTATTAATCTTGGTCTTTCTTGAAACTTATACAGTACCTGTGGTCTCTTTGGTTTAATGGACAACAAGATTGAATAGATCTATAAGAAACATTAATATCTAGGATTTCTAACTGTAGTTTGTTGAATTTCCTCTTTCAAATGTGCCCCCCCCAATTCGTGGCAGAACATCTATTGCGGTTGCTAGGTGTTTCCTTGACGATAGGTGTTGTTACTGTTTCACTCGGGAGGAGGCAAACATTGTGGAAAAACATCCTTTCTTGAACACAGGACATTTCTTCATCTCTATCACATTTATCATCGTCTGTGGATATTCCTGCTTATGATGTTTCAGGTTTGCAAGTTACTGTAATGGTCTTTTATTGTGTTCTACATGTCCAAAATGTCCATGAAGTACCTTTGAGATTTAAAAGAAACTAATTTTTTAAGCTCAGGTGCAATTTCTAGTGTTCATACGGACATCAATGAATTTTGGTATGAGTTCCCAGCTAAAAGTGGTTTTCGGAGGATCCAAGAAACAGTTTAAAACTGAAGCTTGTTTAGACAAAGATAGAGACTTCATAATTTATAAAATGGGGATGTGTAAAAGTTGGTCCATAAAAAATCCTGGTTTTATCTCTTCATGTAGGAAGACAATGCATGTACCTTTACGAACTTTTATCCTCCTACCTTGCCTTAAAATATCTACTATAAGTGCTTATTTGAAAGAATGAGTGGTCATAAAGATCCTGATTGTGAAACAACCTGTTGATGATTATTCCGTATCTAGGAGAAGAGATTTTATTCCAATCCAAGTAAACGAACATATGGCTCATAACGAGTGTCTTGGATTAGATTTATATTTTACATAACCTAACTTGTAGTTATTCAACTTCACGTGATCTCCTAGTTCACCTTAAGTTAATTCAATAACAAACTAAGCTGTAATCCCACTATGTGGAGTTTACTATATGGATCATATCTAGCAATCATTCTCGTTTGAGATACATGCTTCCATTTATATTTAAGTATAACCATATCTTTTCTTATGATATATGCTTATATATTTTTGAATTAATGGTTTCTAGAGATCTCTCCCATGCACATGTCCCAATCATCTTTAGCACATCTCAAAAACTACTTTAGGATACATCTACATGTTCTAAGGTTCAAAACAATACCTTTTTGATTTGATTAAATAGTTCTTTGGTCAACCGTTACAGAAATACTTTTCCTTAATCTACCTATATGTTTGTACTGGGGTTCAAAACAATACCTTTTTGATTTGATTATATTTGTTTGTAGAATCACATTATTAGTGCACTTGTGCTAAACCTGAAGTTTTGAGATCTTTTTTGTTTGGAACTGAAGCTGTTTATTCATGCTTCGCTGGATGTGTAGTAACAAGTTTTTTGTTGCTGGTTTTTTTTCCACATTTGATTTACAATTTTATTATTTACTGACCGGGTCTTGATTTTTGCTTGTTTCGTAGCTCATTATGTTTCTTGTAACAGTTCAGAAGTTGTTATTAAGCTGCATTTATTGTTTCTCTTCTCTTCTCTTCATTTTTTTTTTTCACTCATTCTGTGGGGACAAGATTACTCTTAATTGCATCGTCCTTTCGGACTTTAATAATTGTTGTTTCTGTGGGGACTTGCCATAATTATCTTTAATCATGGGAATTTCAACTCCAAGACCAGCTGAAAAGTTCTTAGTTGTTGGACAAACATATTTTGTCGTGAAATTCTTCAAGAGTAAAATACATATATATATTTATAAATTTTAATTTCTTGTTTATCCAAAAATTGTTCCTGTATGAGGTCGCTATGTCTGTTCTGAATTTTATCTTCCTTCTTTTTGTGTTCTTTTAGGTGTGCTGGACATTATGATTGATGTATGGAGCATACTCTACATCAAGGAGTCTAGCTGTCACCATAATTTTTCTTCACTTTCTTAGCTATAGCTTGATTTCTATTTTCATATGTTTCCCTTATGTGTATGTATGATAACCTTATTTTATTTCTTACTTTTCCTTTCTTTGAAGCCATGCTTTTCTTCTGTTCTATAATTTGAATTAGATGGCCTTCAATTTCAGGAGAGCTCTTCAAGCAACAATAACAATTCATTTATCTATAAAATATATGTTATAATTCTTGCCATCTATGTGGGTGGGAAGTTCTGTTTGAGTTTATTGTTACACATCCCAGCATGCCATCCTAAATCAGATCGGTGTGATGGTTGGCCCCTGGTTCTCTTTATGAAGTGGATGCACCAGGTTTACATATTGCTATGTTGAGTATTTGTATCAATTTTTAGTAATATTTCTTGAAACTAATATTTATATCTTTTGACTCGTAATTCATGTGTTTTAGGAACATTACTATGTTGGCCGGGGCATGTATGAAAGAGCCTCATATTTCATGAAGTAAATAGTCTTCTTGGCTCTTTGGAAACTTCCTCTTTTGTTTTGCATGTCTTATATCTATAACCATTCAACATTCCTACTCTGTTTAGCTTGTCTTTTCCATGTAGTTTTCATGAAGCATTACATGTTTCATGTCTAATTCACTGGTGAAATGTTCTGATGCTTCTTCTCCTCATGGGATTTGTGATTCATCTACTTATGCATGCGATGCAGATACATAGTCTTCTGGTTTGTTGTGATCGGATGCAAATTTTGTTCCGCTTATTTCCTCCTGGTCTACTTCATTCTGTCAATAATGCCTACATAGTGTAAATCATTTGTCTTGCATGCTTAGGGTTTTTATTTTATTTTATTTTATTGAACTTTGTGCTTCATACTGCAGATTAGGCAATTGGCTGCTCCAATGAGACTCATAGCAGCGATGGACATTAGATAATACTCTTTGCATATTTTGTATCAAAATGTAAGCCATAACTTTAAGTGCTAATGCGTTTGGCCATTGGCCATTGTCTATTTTGATGTGGAATGATTTGTCTGTTGTTCCGTTGTTTAGAACCTTGAAGTTTAAAAATACTTGCTTAGGAATATCATCACATTTCCTTTGCACCAATCTAGAATAACAAACTTACTTTGTGACTGGAAAAGGTTGTCGTGGTCCTTGACCTTTTATGTGACAGTTACGTATAGTGTAGAAAGAATGATAAGCCTTTAGTAATGTTTTTTTTTTTCTTGGTGTTTGTATCCTTCTTTCTCTCCCTTGAAATTTCCTCGTACTCCTTGAGGTATGGCTTTAGATTCATCTGTCGAGGGTCATAACTTGTTGGTATTTGAATGTTCTGTTTCTTCTGTCTGAACTAAAATTCATGTGGTCAGGGGTCTGGTGAACTCATTTTGTTTCATCTTTTGCTTTTATAATAATAATTTTGTATCTATTTTTGTTGTCCCCTTTTTCCAGGTTTCAAATCATAACATCTAAGACAATGTTGGAAGGAGATTATATAGGATTGGGGAAATCCGACTTTGAAATCATGAGTTTTGTAAATAATGGTGAATTGATAGAATCTATGTTTGTTGTGAGATTTTATAGGGTTGGATTATTACTTTAGATGTTAAATTAATGTTGGAAAAAGTGTGTATGTGTAATATTATATTGTTAGTTGATGTAATAGTAATGATTGTATAATTGTAATAGTAAAAATTTAGGTGTGTGTTGAAATTTATATATTAGTAGGTTAGAGTGTAGGGATAATTGTAGTATATTTTGTAAAATAGGGTAGCAATTGAGTGGATTTTATGATCCTAATTTAAAATCCCTAACAAACAAGGATTTGAGATTATGAAATCTCAAATCTTGACCCATTAATCTCCTTACAAACATTGTCTTACTGAATAGTAGATTCTAGTTATGGGATGCATTTACTGTGTTTCAATGACGCTTTTGGTAGTCATGTTCCTTCTTTGACTGTTGGTTCCATGAATAGTCTTATTGTCTATTGTCCTTTTACTTCATGTGGCAGATTTATCTTGTGGATATCCATGTTTTCTACACTATTATATCTGCTGTATGGGTTTCCTGCTGGGTGCTTGAGATCGGCTCGGGGAGGTAACATATTTCATTATGGGCTCAATTATTTCACCGTTTCTAGAAGAATCCCTGAGCGTTTTGTTCTGTATCAATGAATTTGTGTATATTTACATTGTTTTCTATATTGAGTTTTATATGCATTTTGTTGACATAATTAACTTTAGTAACTAGTAGACTGGGGATGAGTTGTGATTTACCTTTGACTACAGATTGGGTCTCTAGATGCTGTTCATCAATTTTTTTTTGAGGAGTTTCCTGCAGCTTTCATGAATACTCCACATGTACCACTTCGCAACAGATTCTTTGTGCTGTGCTTGAATTTTTTTACCTGAAAAAGCATTAGAAGAAATCCTATTGAAGAACATATGTCAACTTTGTTGGTTTCTTTATTAATGGAATTGAATCAAAGCTTTCTTTTTCAGGGAGTCTATGCAGTCATCTGGTCAGGTTAGTTGGATTCACTCATCAGAAGCAAGTGCCTCTTTTATCTTCTATAAACTTATATTTCTGGTTTAGTAAATTACATGATAAATCTGTTGAAAGATGTTATAATATGAGAAAACTAGGCCACAGCATGACAGATACCGTCTCCCGAATCATACGCTGGTCTGTTGCCATTTTTGGGTAAATGAATGTGGTTATGACAAATGAATTCAGCTTGGTTTCTTCTATTTCATTTCTATCACATTCAGTATTTGCAAATTCTAGAGCATGGAAATAAAAGAATTTGCTTCCCTGGACCATAAAGATTTTGTTGATGATTTTGATAACCGTAATCGCCATAGCGTTGATAAATTTATATTGTCATAAGAGTTTTGGTTTATATGACTTCATATCCATGGCAAGATCCTTAAATTTGATTGACATATAGTTCCATTTTCTACATTATGACCATTGGTTTGTAAATTGATGTTATATCATCTAGTAGTCCAATTAGGTTCTTAGACCTGCCTTCATTCTTTGTTGAATCAGGCTTTTAATGAATTGGGGTCACACCCATTCTATTACCGACTTGTTATGGACAAATTTGGGAGGTTTGATAAATAAAAGTGGCTGTGTTACGAGGAGTAATTGTTCCAATATCATGTTCTGTTTCTTAGATAAAAGGGGTCACTCCTCACACCTCATTCTTACTTAGATCCATGATTTCTTCACAGAATCGAACTGGGAATTAACTACACTCATAATAGCACAATTTTAGTAAGGAAATTATACAAATGACTGTTTTATTTCATTGATCAGTAAAAATTGAATCATTAACAGACTAAGAAGGCATCCGTCTTCTGGAGCCTATGTCTATATCAATTAGTAATGCATGTTCTAGGACTGTGGTTACTATGCTTTTGTGGGCTAAATACAACAAGTTGATTAAATAATGCAGTTTCCCCATTGTTTCAGTCATTTATTGGTTTAGGCCATCTTTTAGCATTTTATTTATTCCATGAGATTATTGTAAGCTGAGGAAAACCAAATCGATGCTGGTCAATTTGCTCCGTTTTTGGAATGAAATTATCAAGAATCTGAGGAAGACTATGTCGATGATTTGTGAGTTCACTATTCTGACTGTTGCACCATCTTGTTGGATTTGCTACAATTATTTTAGACTTCTTGAGTATTATTATTATGCTGCAGCAATTTATTTTTGTCATAAAGGGAAATGGAGTTGCTTCAAATGCATAAAAATTCAGGGAGTCTTGCACTTGTCCAGTGGCCGCCTGTTCTTCTAGCTAGCAAGGTCTGCTCGTGTCTTTAATGTTTAAATTAATTGTTCTCAACTTATGTCTTTGGCATTTATCTGACATAGTCTGCTGCTATCTGCTCCATGCAAAATTTTATACATATTCCTGGCAAAAGATATTGCTATGGAGAATAAAGATTCTCACATAGAGCTTTGGGATAGAATGTCAAGGGATGCATAATGAAGTATGTGTTCAGGAGTGCTTACAACAATACTAGGTTTCTTTAACATAGCTCAGCTTTCTCTTGTTTTGCCTTTTGGCTTCTGTGAGAGAACTGTTCCTTATTTTCTATCTTTCTGTTTTATTCTTTTATGCTTAGAAATGAAAACATACGGTGAGTGTTAAAATTCTTAAAAACTGAAACCAAATGAAGACATTTAGAACAGGATGCAGGTTGGCATGTTAAAACTTAAAAACACATGTGAAAAACAAATATGACTTGGTGGTTGATGGATGGTATGTGCTTGCACCCATAAACAACATAGAAAGTGCCCATTCTATTGCCAGACATACACCTGCTTGTTTGTGCTGTGTGCTCACTCCATATTACTCCGAGACTCTGCTGTACAACATGTCTCAACTCCTCAAGAAAAATGAAGATGGCATTACAACTTTGTTATGTACTCACAATTCAAATTGCCGAACCGGAAATGGAGGGAAACATTAGATTCATCTAGTGTTAAGATTGGTCCGTAAGAGTTGAATATGCAAACTGAATTGAATGATTTTGCAACCGCGATAAGTTATGTTTAGGTAAAACCTATCAATTCTCTTTTAACAGTAATGTCATATTGAATATTATAAAAAGAACAAGGAAGCAGTATTGTATTATCTAGTTTTGCATCATGAGTGTTTATGACTTTCATTTAACCACATGCATGTGTGAACTCACATATATGCTTCTTATAATCGCGCTTGGTTTTTTGATACGGTTTCACAATTAAGATTGCCCCAACCAGAAATCGAGGGAAGCATTGGGTGGGTTCATTTGGTGTCAAGATTGCTCCGTACAAGTTGAATATCAATTTAGTACTTGTGCAATGTAATGAATGTATAGACATATAATAATTTCCAGTCATACTTTTTAATCGACTAGCTAGTTGTGAGTGCTTGTACATGATTAGTTTTTTTTTTTTTTTTTAATTAAATAATTTTTGAAGACATATCTTGAACTTCATTTTTTTTTTTTTGTTATTTATTTTGACATGTTCAATAGGAAAAAATTCATTTTTCGTCCCATCCTAGAAGCATTATCCGATTTTGATCATAGTAATTTCCAATTATCAATATTAGTCTTGCAATTAAAAATTGGGTGGGACTAAAACACCCCATGAACTTCTAAACACACTTCATCTACTAAGGACACCTCAATTATTTCATTCACAATTCAAATCATTTCTAAACATACCCCAAAAATTTCCAATTATATCCTTTGTAATTAGAAAAAAAACAAAAGAAATTGAAATAAGACTCAATTCCCCTCTTCTCCATCGTCCAAAAAAAAAAAAAAATTTGAGCAAGAGCTAATTCTCAAATTCCAAAAAGAATTGAACAAGAGCAAGACCCAATTCCCAATACCCAAAAAAGAATTGAATTGAACAAGACTCAATCCAACTACAAAACTAAAATAATTGAACATGCACAGGTGTTCGACTAGGAGAGCGGAACTCATGCAATATTGTTCTATTGACATAGCTGAACTCATGTGATATTGTTTAAGTGACACGACTGAACAGTTTCTTCTTTTGTTCGGTTAGTATAACTCAAACATATTTTCTTCGGTCTGTACGTGTTGAAAATGTGATTTCTACAATAATTTCTCAATTACGAAAATTTAACCTATACCATTTAAAACCATTAAAAAAGTGTGCGAAATCTTACATTAATTGTATATTTTAAGTTTTGTATAGTTAATTACATATTGTGTCAATAATAACAACAACAACAACAATAATAATAATAATAATAATAATAATAATAATAATAATAATAATAATAATAATTTAAGAATATTTGTTATTATTAGTATTATAAATAATTTATTTTGGTTATATTAATATGATTTTGTTATAATAATATAAAAAAATCTGTGTTAATTAGATTGAGAATGTTTGAGCATGAGATAAGCATAATTATTTAAATTTAAATAAAAAACAATCTAGTTGTCTTAATTAGTTAATATAATTTTTAACATATTTTGAGCAAGAAAAATTTTAAGGAGAGGATGACGCGTGTCAACTGGTTGTTCTTTTATATTTATAAAGATGATATCAATATTTTAATTTTATTTTTTATTTTTTTTAAATGTTATAGATTGTAATTTTTATAATATTTAGTTTTTATATTGTATATCTTGTTATTTTTGAACTATTTTTTGGATTTAATCATAATTTTTTAGATTAATTAAGACAATTCTATATTGAATTTCAAGTAATTAGATTTAATACGTAATTTTAAATTTCTTTAAGAAAGTCTTTAGACTCTTAGGCAAAAATTAGCTAGATATTTCGAAATTTTGAACTAACTTAAAACAAAAAAATGTATATATTTCAAATAGGTTGTTATAATGTTTTTGACTGGAGGGTTTAATTTAATTTCATTTCATTTCATTTTCCCTTTTATATGTGTCATAATTAAAAACATTAATTTTAATACTATTATAAGTAGTGATTAAATTTTATTTTTCCATAGGGGTGATGTAAGAAATGGTTTTTAATTAAATATTTATGTTTTAATTGCAAGTTAGGTCGCAAAATGCAAAATTAATAAAATGCCATTTCGGCTAGTAAAATGTGATAAACTTTGACGAATAAGAATTTTAACTGCATAATCTTTTTCATTTATTAATTAATTTTTAGGAATTCCACTAATTATTGTCTACAATGATTAGCCAAATTGTTGTAATGAGAATTGTGTAATATTACACAACACAAGACCATGGTTACCATACGAAAGAACAAAAATCTTCAACAATCAAATAATGTGCATTTGATTTTAAAAATTCTGAAGTTAAGGAAAGATTTCGAATCAAGGGGTTAATCATGATTTCTATATATTAAGTGAATCTAATTAAAATCTCACTGAATGTTGGTAATTAAAAAACAATAATAAAATAGTGAAGAATTTTACTAATTAAAATCCAATCTCGTTAAAAACATGCCAACCATATTTCAAAATTACTTTTTAGCGCACAAAAAGGTGAGAAAGTTAAATTAAGCAAAAAGAGATGATATTTTAATTTTTTAATAAAATGATCTTTAAATAAATATTATTAATTGATCTTTTTATTAATTTATTGTGGAGTAGTGTTTGTGTGCACCAGGTGCATGGGTCATGATCCATGCAACTGGGCATACGGGTCGGGTCTGGTCCGGTTTAACCCGAATCCGCGCCCTTTTTTTTTTAATAATTTATGTCATAACATTTATGTTGTAATAGTGTAACATTTATGTACAGATTTCATAACCTTTTCACTGAATGACTTATACTTTTTTCACTATAAAAATTCATGCAATATAACCCAAACCTTTATATTGTAATAATATAACTTTTATGTTATAATAGTATAACCTTTATGTACAGATTTCATAACATTTTCAATAAATAACTTATAGTTTTTTCATTATAAAAATTCAATATAGCCGAAACCTTTATGCTGTAATGATATAACCTTTATACTGTAATACTATAACCTTTATGTACAAATTTCATAACATTTTCAGTGAATAACTTATACTTTTTTCACTATTCAGCACTACAAAAGGTTATGTGCATATAACTAAAATGTTATAAGGATAGAACTAAAAGGTTAAGTTCGCTAAACTAAAAGGTTATGTCAATATACAGCAGAACTAGAATTTGAGTTAGGGTTTGGGCTAAGGTTTGGGTATGTGGGGCGCGTGAGGCGCATGTGAGGCGCGTGAAAGGCACTTTGAGTTGGATTGACTCGATTGCACAGATCTAGGATCTGTGCACCTGATGTATAGAAACAATTGTGTTTATTGTGACATGGGTATGGCCATTGCGATGGTAATTAATAACGTTTCAAATATTAAATTGCTATCTATGAATCATATTTTAGTGTCACTCATATGTACCATTAGTGTAATTCTTCTTAATTTCAGCAGGCACCAAATTCTTCTATCCTTTTTCTTTACTCTTTTCGTATATTTTGAGTATTATTAAATGTTATAAATTTATTTATATCACAATTAATCTATCAAAAATAAATATACTGTAATTATATTTATGTAATTAAAATGTTAAATAAAATGATATATTATTTGAATAATTAAAAAAATGATTATTTAAATAAAAAAATAATGTATACTGTTCGAGATGAGTTGCAGTTGTATACTAAAATGGTGCAAAATCTACATTAAAATGATATATAATTGTGGAGATGCTCTAAATCATTAAGTTTCATTATATACTTTTAGGACAAATGAGATCCCCATTATCTATTGTGTTTCACTTTATTAATACAATATTGTATACATATATGTGATGTGGTAATAATAAATGTATAAATTTGAAATATGATATTCAATAAAGAGTCTAGACTGACCAAATAGTAAGGAATACGAATATTAGATTGTTTAAATATATAATGTTTAGGAAAGTTGAAAAATTATTGACCTAGAACCTATGAAGGAAATTACAATGATGAGTCAAATGCAAAATCAAATTTCTAAAAAGCCTTTTTGGAAATATTACATATAGTATGTTGGTAAGAATAATTAATAAGGTGTAAATTACTTGACATTTTTATACTTGCATTTTTTTTTTTCAAAATCTAAAATTCACCTCTTATAAAAGTTTTTACATGTTTTGTGTCGAAATATAGTTTCTAATAAATACAATAATTAAATATTATAAATAAATAATTTTAATGAAGATAAGAATTTTAAAATGAAATTAGATTTTTTTTACAAACTTCCTAAGAATGTGGAAACCATTTGTTGACTGAAAGTCTGAAACTGGTCAATAAGAAATGACAACTAATATCTCCCAAAAAAAAAAAATTAAAAAAATAAATAAATGACAACTCATGTACAAGAGGATTTTGTCCCATTTATGCAGGTGTGAAATTGTTGGTTATCCATTTAGAATATAGCACCACAAATTTTGAAAATTAGATGTAGAAACCTGAAAAAAATATATTCAGAAACGTTTTTTTTTATTTTTTATTTTTAAATTGAAATATTTGATTTGAAAGCTTCTTATTTCATAAAAGCCGACCATTCATACAACAACAACCATAATAAATTATTATTATTATTATTATTATTATTATTATTATTATTATTATTATTATTATTATTATTATTATTATTGTATCAATTGTTGGTAGTAAGTGTTTTGTAATCATTAGTCACTCTACAGATAAATAATATTTTAAATTAAAATTCTATATATTTAAATGTACAATAAAAAAAACCGTTTAAAAAATAATTTCTTGAAATAAATCGTTTATGATAAAAAAAAAATCCTGGATTTCTGTGATTTGAATTTGAATTACAAAGAGTTTATAGTAATCCCACTCTCCAAAAATATAAAAAAAAAAATAAAAAAAAAATTCTAATAAAAAATAAATAAACAGTGCCAGCTGCCCCCACTAAAAAAGTTGTATAAATACCCCCCACCCATCTATCATTTTCACCCCTCTCTTTCAAGATTGAAACATAGTCCAGTTTTATCTTCACTGTTTTCACCACCATCTTCTTCATAATTCTTTAAAACATTCAAATTTAATTACTAGTGAATTAATTGTTAATTATTTAGGAAAAAAAAAAAAAAATGATGAGGGAAAATGGTAACATTTGGAGTGGAGATGGTAGAAAGTCATCCACAAAAGCTACAGCGGTGGGTCCCGTGGCGGGACATGCAATGATGCATGAAATTCATGTTTTGCTGGTCGACCATGATTCTGATGCTCTCATCCGCACTGCTAAGCAACTTGAAACTTGTCAGTATAGAGGTACATTATTATTCTTTTTTTTTTTTTTTTTTAACTTCATGTTTTTGAGGTAGATATAATATTACTTTTTATAATTCTTTTCTTTATTTGATTAATTTGATTTTTTTTATGCAGGACATGTGATTTTTTTTTTTTTTTGGAATTTGTTAATCAATTGCAAAAGTATAAATCGAGACTTAGTTATAATTTTTTGGATAAAAACTTGGATATGTCTCAGATCTGCCTGTCATTTTCCTGTTTATGCTTCTTTTTGTGTTTGCCTTTTGATTTGCTTTTCATGAAATCATTAATTATTTTGCATATATAATTTTTTTTCTGTCAATTTATTTCTTGTTTTTCCATTCTAAAAATAGATATGTGATTCCTTCTTTTCTTTTTTTCTTTTAATATTTTTTATGAAATAATCAAATTTCCAAATTTGCTAGGCGACAGTCTGTCGCTTGACTGTCACTTAGCGTTTAAGATGCCTAGTTGGAGTCTAGGCGGCGCTTGACTATCGCTTGGCTATTTTTCTAAATTTTTTCTCTTAAAAAAATATTTTTGGCAACTCTTATATTATTTTGTTTTTGAATTTATGTAATTGGAGAACAAATAAAATTTTAATATCTCATTTGAATTATATTCTTATTTAATGATTATTATTTTTATTCGAATTTCTCAATTCATTAATTTTTATCTGTATCTAATTAAATAACAATAATTTCATAGAAGCCTATAATATATTTAGAACATTGTCGTTTTGCTAAAAAGTTATTTAGCGCCTAGACCTGCCTAAGGGCCGCAAAGTTCCGCCTAACCCCGCTACAGCCGTCTAGCACCTAAGGTGGTTGAATAGACAAAAGTCGGTTTGGTTTGGTTAGGAGTCACAAGCACCTAGCTAGGCACCACCTTGACGGCTGCCAAGACCAATTTTAAAACCCTAGAAAGAATTATGTAATTGCGTTATTCAAACACGACAAGACATGTTTTTTTTATATTAAATAATATTTTTTGATAAATAGAATTGTTTAAAATTAAGATATTATGTAAACCTAGCATTTAATATACACACAATCATGAATATACTTAATTCATTACATTTGTTGATTGTACTCTAATTAGGTTGCAATTTATTTTCATCATGATTGCAATATATATTTTAATAGATATGAAATATCTATCTTGTGATTTTGCCAATGTAACATCTATATGTTTGCTGATGACTAGATTGGATTTATTTTTCAATTGATAAAAAAGATATCCTACGAACTTCCTTTAAATTTATCAAACAATAATATGTTATTCTCTTTACACCTTTGCAAGAATGATAATGAAAGGGAATTAATATGCAATCTTTTTTGAGGAAAAAAGAAAACTTCTATTTTCCTTCCATTTTTGTACAATCGTTTTCTAAACATCTCATTCAAAAACTTTCCTTCCTGTACACATAAGCCAAGTCTCCAATTATTACACGAACCCTAAATGTGTTATTACTTAGTATCAATTGGTTAATGGCCTGAATTTATTTATTTCTTTGTTTGTTTTGTATGATCAGTCACTTTTGTTGAACTTGCTTCTGCTGCTATATCAATGCTTTTAAGTGGAAAAGCGAAATTCGACGTGGTGATGGCAAATGTTAATTCTCCTGATCTCCATGGATTCAAACTTCTTCAACATGCTGTCACTATGGGCATACCAGTTGTTTGTAAGATTAATTCTTGAAATCATTCTATTTTATTAAATATTCAACAATATTTCTATTATTAATTTTTAGTTGCACACCTTTTAATTTTTACGTCTATATATTTTGATTTAGTGATGTCTGTTGATGACAATGCCTTCTTGGCCATGAGGGCTCTGGAAAATGGGGCATTTCTTTTTATCAAAAAGCCAGCAACAATGGAGATTCTGAGATGCCTATGGCAACATGTTGTAAGGGAGAAAGTAAGAATGGCTAGGGACAGAGGCATGTTTTTAGGAGCTAACATTCGAGGTTTTGAGTTCAGAGATCAAGTTGTTCATCAGAGGGATCTAGAAAACCCTAATATTGGAGATCAGATGTCAATGATGAAGAATAACTGCAAGCCCAAGAAAAAGAAAGGGAGAAATGGTGGAAACGAA
The DNA here is from genome assembly GCA_028654395.1 of Scutellaria barbata. Classification (NCBI taxonomy): domain Eukaryota; kingdom Viridiplantae; phylum Streptophyta; class Magnoliopsida; order Lamiales; family Lamiaceae; genus Scutellaria; species Scutellaria barbata. The sequence goes on along the minus strand of CM053644.1, from coordinate 29,253,405 downwards.
GATGAAGAATTTGAATTGGAGAATGAAATGATGTTTCCCAACAATGTTAGGAGAAAGATGTGCACTGAGTGGACTCAGGAGTTGCATGCCAAGTTCATGGATGCGGTTGAACAACTTGGCGAAGGAAGTGAGTTTCTTGTCTTGCTTTTTTTTTTTTAGTTGATTCTTCATGTATTTTGATTTAGTAGATAATCATGAAATTATTAGTTCGTATACATGATGTTTTCATCTTTTATAATTGCTTTTTGAAGAATAATTGAGTTTGTTTATAGGGTGTTTTCCTAAGGAGATCCTTGAGTTGATGAATGTGCCTGGTCTTACAAGAATGCAAGTAGCGAGCCATCTCCAGGTTTTTTTAATTACTAATTTTGCTTAAGTAGGTTATATATATTTGGATTGAATAGTTTGAAATATAAGATTTGAAATTTAGTTTTTATTGTAATAACATATGAATCTGTAGATACTAGCTGTATTTTGATTCTTTAAATATATGTTTTATTTTATTTTATTGGAAAATTAAATTGCTTTCGTTTTGTAATTTACTTACCGTCCATTTTTTTACCACTGATTCTACATATTCTAATGTTAGTAATTTAACTATTATTATTTTTTTTCAATTTTCATCCGATTTTACATAGAATTTTGGTTTTTGCTTAATTACATGAATGCTAGAATTGGTGTAAAATTTTCAATTCCAACGTCTATGTAGTCATGCCAAAATTGACATTTCGAGCAAAATCAGCTTAAAATTGAAAAGGGAAAAAAAAAAAAAAGTGATAGGTAAATTATGAAAATTGAAATACCAAAATTTTATGATAAGAAAAAGGACAAAACTTTAGTTACCCTATGAAAATAGAGATTTGACCTTATTCCATTATTCTTATGTCCGAATTTGTTCATAAAATGTATGCAGAAATGTCGTAACGACAACTGGCGATCTCCTGAGGAGCGGAGACCCAATCCAAGTAGTCAAGCTACAAGTGAAGAAGGCAATGGGTCCCAACCCAAGCCAAGAAGATTCGGGTCGAAGCCCCTAGCTGGGAAAGCCGTTAAGGGTCAGGGCTCCGAACCACCCAATTCTAAAACCGAAACCGAAACCCCCAACAACGGGGCAAAGATGGGAAATGGATCCGGCCCCAGTAATGGTACACCTGGAGCTAACTCTTCATCAAATGAGTTCTACTTTCCGTACATGGATTGCCTGATCCAGAACCTGTCGGGTGGCCAACAAGGATCCGAGATGGACGTGAAACCGGACCCAACCCGAGGAGTATCAGAGTACCCCGCGGCTTACAATGATGAGCAGCAGGTAAGAAAAGAAAAAACCTTAAAAGAAACAAACAATTAAACTAGGGTTTTGTTTTATCATATGAATGAATGATGATATGTATAATTATGAAAATGCAGAATTCAGGCATGGAAACAAGGAGCCAATGGAGTTCAGAGACATCAAACTTTGACAGTGAGCACTCAGCTGAGACCAAAGGGCGTGATGATGAGTAGTCTAGTCAGTGATCTGCTTTATTTATTTTATCTTGATCGTCATGAACTTTGCTCTTTGATTTCATGATCCTGTCATTAATGACTAGCTACATTAATAATGCAGTAAAACAATGTTTTTGTACTGCACATTTTTAACTATTGCTTGGTTACTTTTTATCTTGTTTTAAACATTTTACTTCCTTTTAAATGAACTTTGCTGCTTAATTGCCTTTGTTTTGGCTTTCATATGATGGAGCATGCATGCATGTTGCTCGTTCTAGCTATATATATGTGTATGACAAAATTAATCATGCTAGTGGATTATGGAATTTTATATTCCCTGTAGGACATTATTTATATATAGCAGCATTAATTAGCAATACTTTACATGGGCTTATTAAATATACATTCGGTCTTTCCTAATTAAAATCCTTATTAATTATTTTTCTAAATCAGGAGCATTGTTTACATAATTATATAACTATATATGCACTCGGCTCATGCTAATTTGTATTTTTATTTTTTATGTTATATAGCATTTGCACGTTTAGTAGTCGTTTATAAAATCAAGAATACGATTTGCCAAAAGATAGTTTAATGCAAATATATTTCAACTTAGTGCATTTTATTTTGGAGCAATCGACGGTGTTTCAGTCTTGTTATGGGCCAATTAAAGTGTATTTCTTTTTAATGATCAGTGAATTTAATTTGGGTGGGCTAGACGCATCCCCTCATTAATGTTAAACACACTTTATTAAAAATAAATATAAAATAAATATTTATTAAAAAATATAAATACCTTTTTTATTTATTATTTATTTAATTTTATGTTATATATTTAAAAAGGTAAAATGATATATAATATTGTGGGGTATATTTAGAAATTTGATAGTATTAAATTATTTTAGTATTAAATTATTTTAAGATTAATTTATTTAATATTGAGGTGTGGGTGTGTATGACACTCATTTTCATATTTCTCTTATGAGAAGTGTCCAATATAAACCAATCGCGCCCTTCGAGTAATCATTTTGGACTACCTAACACAAAATATGTAGGTTTTTCAGATTATGCTTTACATATGATTCGGTTCAAATGCAGACATTTGGTTATGTGAGAGGAATATGTTTGTAATAGATATAACATTATTTATACAAATTTTTGGGTAAGGCTCTTTCGCGGTCATGGATCTCATTTTGTGAGATCGATGAGTTTGACCCAACTAATAATTCAATCAACTCTTCGATCAATGAAGTCAAAGGTAATTATTTTATGTGTATTAGACATTAATGCTTTCATATTACTTTTGTTTTTAAGATTCTAAATTCATGATTAGTTTGAGAAATTATAATTTCACAAGTAATTAATATCATCATATAATATTTTCATGTGTATCATATAATATTTTTGAAAAATTAAAATTGAATAAAAATATTACTATATAATACTTTTATTTGAATAATGTAATACATTTATGGGTAATGAATAATATTTTTGGTTCTATAATTTCAAATCAATAATTTATTTAAAAAATTATAATTTGATAAATAATATTCTTATTTTAATAATATAATACTTTTACATATGTTATATAATATTTGAAAGTATTACACAATACATATAAAAATATTAATAATATTTTTATTATATCATGTAATGCTTTTAATAAACGTGGACCCATCCCTCAAATCAAATGTGTAAGATGGTCCCACACTCATTGGATAAAACACACTCTTTAATTTTCTTGTAAATAATTTGACCAGGGAATCGGTATATTTTTCACAATAAAGCCGATTTAAGGCCCATCATAATAAGATATGGGGCTAAGGATTTAAATATTTTAGCCTTCTAGTCCACCTGAATGATATAAAGCCCAATTAAACAGCCCGGCCCGCTCTTCTTTATTATTATCTTCAACTCTCACTTCCCCAATTTCTTTCGCCATTCTTACCATCTGTACAAGCTGGAAAACCAACTCAGGTCTCTCTCTCTCTCTCTCTCTCTCTCTCTCTCTACACATCTATGTATATGTATATATCTATTGTGTTGTGTATATTACGTGGATATGAAGCCTTTTTTCCTCTGCTTACCTTTTCCCCTTAACTTTAGAGAGGGTTTTTTGTGTTTTGCTTGGTGCTGAATATTGTTTGGTTTCAGTATTTGTAGTTAATTTATGCTATAAATTACATGATTTATGAATTCCTTTTGAAATTTACTAGGATTTCTCTCTTATTGCAAACTAGCTAATGCTTGGATCTTTAGCTTGAATATTTGTGCACGAGTTGTATTCAAAACCTAAACTTGTCGAAAGGTGATCTGAAATTGGACATTTTCGCCTCTTTCTTATTTATAATCATTGTTATCTTTAGCTTGATTTTTTTTTTTTGTTGGTATTGTCATTCAACATCTTTTCTGGGATCATATTTTTGTCTTGAACCAATATTGGAATTTCTTGCAGTGGAATTTGAGTGGTGAGAGATGGCGGAGGGGGAAAACGGTGATATGCCGCGGGATGCAAAGATTGTAAAGCAATTATTGAAATCAATGGGTGTTGATGATTACGAACCCCAAGTTGTGAATCAGTTCTTAGAGCTTTGGTATAGGTATGTTGTTGATGTGTTGACGGATGCACATGTCTACTCGGAACATGCTGGCAAGTCTATCATTGATTCCGATGATGTCAAACTTGCAATTCAGTCGAAAATCAACTTTAGCTTCTCCCAGCCTCCGCCACGAGAGGTAATTTACATCTTTGTTTGTGTTGATTACTCTTCTGGCCTTTGAGAGTCTTTGAAGTAGTTTTGATCATGGTTTGCTTATGATGCTGCCTTTTAGGCTACATTATTACGCAGAACACAATACTACCTGGATTATTTCATTAGTTCAGTTTTGTAGCAACAACACTACTACACAAATTTGGACTAGATCATGCTGCTTGCCATCAGTGCTAGTGATCATCAATAGTATAATGATACAACTTAGGTAGTTTAATCGAGTCAAGTGGAGTTGATATGCAGCCTGGCTTGAGCGTGAGATCAAGCTCCACTTCAACTCAATTGAGTTTGATGTATTTGAGCTCAAGCTCGACTTGATTGCTTATATAGATGGTCTAAAAGCATATCATAACTTAAATTAAAAAGTTCAGCCAGCTTAGTTGCATTTCCTCTATATATGAGCTTTTGTAGTGACTAAAATATATTGAGTGTAAAATAATAGAACACCTTAAGGCTTCACAAGGAGCAGGTACTATTGAGCTTTTTTCCAGGCCTATCTCATATAGCTTACTAGTCAACTTGGCTCAGGTATACCTCTAAGCCATGTTCTAAATATCAACCTAGGCGGCTCCTAGCCGTACCAATTTTAGCCTATTTTGACTCTTTAGATGCTAGGCAGCCATATTCGGGATTAGGCAAAACAATTGAGCAAAAGGTGAACTTAGACACCAAATAACATTTTTTTCTCTCTTTTTTTAACTTATTAGCAAAACGTCTTCTATCAAATTATTATTATTTAGATATAGATGGAAAATTAATGAATTGAGAAATAAAATAAATAATTTTATAATCATTGAATAAGTCAATAATAAAATATAATTCAAATAAGATATTAAGGTTTTACTTGTCCTTCCACATAAACTAAAAAACAAAACAGTGTAAGAGTTCCAAAAATATTTTAAAATAAGAAAGTAAGAAAATAGTTAAAATAACAAGGAGGTTCCTTGTGAGATTTTCTTTGTTGGCATAATATATTTGTCCCTTACAGCTTCGGATGCTCCCTTCATGTTGTCTTAGGAATGAAGCATAATATATTATGCCAACAAAGAAGATGGTTCATATTTTGGGAAAATGATTTATTGTTTGAATTGTGGTTCTCTTGCTTGTGAAGATTGTGAGACCAAATCGTTTTACAGGTGTTATTGGAGTTGGCTAGGAGCAGAAATAAAATCCCATTGCCGAAAACAATAACAGGGACTGGGATCCCTCTGCCTCCAGAACAGGATACATTGATCAGTCCTAATTATCAACTTGCCATTCCCAAGAGGCATAACACCCAACCACCTGAAGAAACTGAGGAAGACGATGAAGAAACAACTGATCCCGATCCCAATCCTAACATGTCTCGAGATAGGAGAGAATTGCCTCAAGGGACTCCTCAGCGCATTTCTTTTCCCCTCGTTGCTAAGCATCCAAGATAAACTCTTGTTATCGTGTCGTTTTCATACTAAAATTGATCTATGTACCAAGTTCTTTTTAGTTCAGATAAGCTTATCTTTGCTTTGTATTATATATAATTTAACTTCGCTGACTTGTATGTTAGTCACAAGAAGAATTTGCTCTCAAAGTATCATTTCAGCTTTTTCCTTCATGTGTATCTTTGACATCCTGGATATTTCAGAAGAAAACAATGTAATTTTTCTAACTTCCAATATTATTTATTATAGTAGGAACATCCAAACCCACGGGATCTCAATTCTCATCTGAAGATGGTGCACTACGAAAACATGTTATCAGGGAATTTTAAATCTGCACTTCCCAAAAATATAGCTATGGATTTTTCCTTTTCTTTTAAAATAAATAATTTTTCTATTTACAAGAAAATGTATTTTTTTTCTTTTTTCTTTTATGGTATGTATAGAACAAATGAATGAATAAAACTAGAGATCAGCTTCTATGGTTAGGCAGTGGAGTAGATATGGTAACACCCCTATCATACATCCGTTGGATTTCTTCTCGATATTCGATCAGTGACTTATCTGGTATCGCCGGGGTCAATTCCACCACATCCCCCATTTTAAGCTTGCATGATGGATCACTCACAGGTTCATGGTTAAGCCTTGGCCTTAACTCCTCCTTCAAAGGAAACCTATACGAACTCCATCTGGAACTGCATCGACCTGCTGTTTCCAACAGATCCATCACAGATGAGTTTGCAGGCAACTCCTGTACAGACATCTGCAAGCCAAGACATCAAGTCAAGATTAATCCTGTAAGACCATCAATACACACATGGGTGACCGAATATTTTATCGCCCAGACATTATGGGTGTGTGTGCTTTTCGACTTTAACCAGACAAACTTCTTTTTATTGTTATACTTTGCTCATCGACTGCACAATTTGCTACACTTTGCAAACCCACAGTGAAATTTTGAGATTCGGAACATAGATTAACCTTAGAAACCCACTGACTGGCACATGAGAGTAAAATCAGTAGAAAATTCCTTCACTTGGCAGCCCTGTACTGGCAGCAGCTTTGGATGAAAAATGTTACAAATCGCGTAGTTCAGGTGCTAAAATTTAACCCAAAAAAAGAAAAAGAAAACGTTTTTATAGTAACGTGTGTGGCGGGCGAAGAGGATGTATTCATGTTCTATATTTCAAAACCATCGATTTTGTGCAAGTATTCTAGATCAAGCAAAATGCAACACCCAATGAACATATAAACATATATTCAAGATTTAAGTATCAAGAACAAACCTTATCATTGTCAATCATGATGACAAAGACAGGTCCATCAGAGCCACATTGAGGTTTGCAAGAATATGTGCAATCTTTAGAGTGGGTAGGAAACATGCAAGGTGGCCTCGTAGAGTCCCAAAAACCAACCGACGACCTGTCTTTGCTCATTGCCTCGCACTGCCATGTAATGACCCAACGTGCCCATTCAACCATTTGAAGAACAAACAAAGAGTGCTTACACTCGCCTTCTTTGTATCTCCAGTGAGCAGCAAATCCAAACTCAGCTTGCAAATGCATCTTTTTTGTTCGGATCTGCACTTCAAGAGGAACCATACCATCACACAAGACCACCGTATGTAGAGACTGGTACCTGAAAATTGTGAGAACAACATTAAGTACATAGTGAGGCAAACACATAAAAATGGAATATTCACAGTAAAAAAAGCGTACCCATTACACTTGGGATAGACTATGTAGTCCTTGAATCTCCCTGGAATTTCATGCCATAGCTGATGAACAACCTTTAGAGCTTTATAGCAATCTTCTTCGGTTTCAACAATCAATCTTAATCCATGGATATCATGAATTTCATCCATATCTAGCTTCTTCCTGCAAAAGTTTTAAAAGAGATCAGCTTGTATCTCTTAGCCTGTGTATATCTCTACTTATGCTTATTTAACAGACAACACACACAGAGGAAATATAAATCATTCGTACTTCAACATTTTGGAATGTATGCTGAACAAGCTTTTATGCCTTCCTGACAGACAATGGTAAGAAATCCCTCCACCCTGAAGAGCATGTTCAAGCTTCTCAATAGAAGAAGTAATCACAGCCTCATTAAAGAACTTCACAAGCTTAGATGACAACTCCTGGTGCTGATCTCGGTTGAGATATTTGAAACAGAGATTCTCTAACTGCTCTTTCCAAGTGGAGATCCCTAATCTATTGGCCAGTGGCACAAATATTTCAGAAGTTTCCTTAGCAAACCTCTGTTGTTTGACCAGAGGCAATGCTTCCAGAGTAATCATATTATGCAATCGATCAGCAAGCTTTATTAGAACAGCCCTAGCATCTGTCATTGCAAGGAACATGGTATGTAATCTGTCTGCCTCAACAGTTTTATTGGCAGTGTTGTTATCCCTTGCGAGCTTGCTCAATTGGCTCATCTTTGACACCTGCCAGAACCACAAGAAGAGTTTAACAAACATCTCCATGCCATTAATATATTCAAAGATCACTTAGATTTCACAAATCACAGATCGTTAGCTAAAGGCAGATAAACAAACCAAAGATCATAAACTTTTACGAAAGATCAATCAATCTGAAACATCATTATAGTTGAAGCATATATCTCAACTGAAACTGAAATCAAACAAAAGTCAAATTTCGCTCACCCCTTCGACTAACTCTGCAACTCCAGCTCCAAAGGACTTGGAAATATGGTCATAAGTCACAAAAGAATCATCAACAGTGTCGTGCAAAAGCCCTGCAGCAACAACTGAAGAATTAGAACCAACGTTCGCCAGCAGAATCGCCGTTTCCACGCAATGCTGCAAATAAGGATCCCCACTTGCTCGCTTCTACACACAGCAAAAGCAACACTCTGCTCAATATTTAATCACAGCAATCCATTCTTAAACCCAAAATATTTCAAAATGATTATGAAAATACCTGGCCTCGATGAGCTCTCTCTGCTTCTTGGAAAGCCTTGATTACAAATTCATCCCTGAAAATCGAATTCCTCGACTGTGCATCGGAAAGCAAGTCTTTAGCATAAGGAGGGAGCTCCAATTCTATAAAACTATCCTCCATATTGAAAGTAAGATCATCCGAGGGAGAAAGATTGGAGTCCTCAACTTCCAACGCTAAAGGTGGTGAGTCATAATCAACACACGAACCCAACGCATACCTCAAGAATCCGTTAAACATACTGCCACTTCCCGACCTAATTGAATTGAATTCCCCGCTAATTCTCATCTGCGGGCTTCGAGTACTCAGGCCAGTTGAACTACTCGGGCCTTGAAGCACGGAAACCGGGCTCTGGTTCGCCTGATCTCTTTTGGAAGACGAGCTCAACGATGAGTATCGAAAAGAAGAGCCCAATTCCTCTGTTCTATCATGCCAGAGAGAACCCAACTCATCGGCTCCAGTTGAGTAACCCGCCGACTTGATCGGTGGCGTGGAAAACAAGCACGATAGCCCCCCTGAAAAAGCTCTTTGCGACGGCGATGCAGACGCTGACGACGTTAACCGGCTGTTCACTTCTAAGTCGTAGGAAGCATGGGAATTGATCTGGTGCGGCGCGGAACACACTCTGCTCGGGCTCGCGTAAAGCGCTATCGTCGGAACCGTCATAATTAAACCCAATTTCGGGCTCTAAATTTCGTAATTCAGAACAGTTTGGAGCAAAATGAACCCCTAATTTGTGCTGTCAATTTGATTGGTATTTCCCAATCTATCCAAATACAACCGAAAATTAAAACAGGATCGAAGTACAAATTTGTGGAAACTTTTGACGCGAATAGCACTGTGATTCTTACACAAATATATACAGATCCCTATATAATTTCAGCGATTTGATCAAATTTAAAGGGAAAAAGAAAATCCGGAAAATTCAGATCTCGAGAAGAATTAGAAGAAAACTTTAAGAGAGAGAAACCATGATGAATTTCTTCTATATTTTCTTCTTTCTTCTTCTCCGGTTCTTTTATCATAGCTTCTGAAATGGTTACTCTTTTAAGGCAAATAATGGCGGACGAAAGTACAGAAATGCCCTCAGATTCTTCCTGAATTAACGGAATTGAAATTGTGGAATACAGTTTTGTTTCTCCCCTCTTTTGATGCACGTTTAGTTAATATCTTTTAACTAATAATATCTTTATTTTGCAATTATTTTCTGCATAAAGTTCTTCCGCGTGTTTCAATATGTCTTCTTCTTTTGGGAAAAAAAGAAAGGCAATTCCTTAACCTTTCGAAATAATTTATTGGACAAATAATCATTTAGAATTATGATAATTGTATTTCAAAAGAAAAAGAATTATGATAATTTATTTTCTATAACTTGAGCAATCTAATTCCTACTCGATCCATTGATGAGTTTTAATTTTGTGAGATGTAACATCTCAAGATTACATATAAGTCTGTAAATGTAGATTTGATTTGTGGATAATAACTTCACTTCATAATTTCTCGAATTCGAACATTGAACATTTTTTTGAATAAATAATCTGATAATATCTAATCGTTGTTTTTCATATGTGAATAAATAAATTTATATTATACTCTTCAAACAGTAGAAGCTTCTGGGCTCTAGCATTGTTGCTTGCACTCTAAGTGAAGATAATGAAATAAACAAATTTGCTAGTAGGCTTTTGTACTTCATTTTTATCTGCACAGGATAAGATTGATTTGCAGTGGGGACCACTTATAATTTATTTTAATCCCTCTTGAAACTTCCTAAGTTGTCACTTGTGAGTACAGTTTAAATTATTAAAAAATATTTATATGTTCAGTGGACTCCTTGTGATATATTTTTTGTCAAAGTAGTAATGAATGTATCGTTTAAATAAATTGAAGATTATGTTAATATACAACACATTAGCAATCAACCTGCAAAGTTATGTTTATGAATTATGATGGATAGATGAGTTATTATAATATTAATGAATATATAGTGATTAAACGACTTGTTTAATTATTTAAGTTGACAAAATGATAATTTTGTACAACATTATATTTTTCCAAGAGTGTTGAAACATTCTTATGGTTTCTAGATGCCACAAGTCATCATTTGTTTTTTTGTAGATAGAAGAATAATCATAGAATAGGCATTTCATTTTCACCCCACTCTAATATTCAATTTCATTAATTTAATAGAGTGAAATTCCTATATTGCCCCTACAAATAAAAAAGGGTCAAAGGTAAACTAAGTGAGAGTAAAGAAGCAAGGTCAAGCAAATTAAGAAAACTTATTTTCTTTTATCCCTTAATTTCTAATTGAATTTTCTTCACCTACATCATTATACAAATTGTCTTATTAGAGGTTTCAATGTAGACCAAGTGAAAGTGAACAACTTCAAAGCAAAACTTCTAGAGAACCACCTTTATTATTTCCCTAGCTTACTTGATTTTTCTACATAATTAATGCATGTTGTGTTTACTTCTTCAAAGTATATATATCACTTCAATTAATGAAAACAAATAACAGTTTTTGATGTTCTAGAAAATATTGGTTTATGAACTTTCTGGTCTTCAGAAGTATTAAAAAAAATAAAAATCAATATATACTATCAGAGTCAATATTGTGCTATTTATTATATCATCACTAAAATAAATATATAAAAACAAAAAAAATCCAAAAGTCCAAACTACTATACTAAAGATGCAAAATTCCTTGTTTGGGGTAAAAGGTGGGCGGAGGAAAGCAATTTTATATGATTGTTTGTGCCTATGCAAGTTGGAGAATATTGGACCAATGGATAGGATTTAGTAGTTTGTATTCCTATGTGAATAATGCCCATAAAAATCAACATCCAGTCAGCAATACAATGAATCTATACGTGCAAAGATTTAGATTTTTCAAGAATTTGGTTTTGTTATTAGATACCCACCTCGGCCTAGATTTGTTGGATGAAATGTAAATCGGGAGATATATTCGAATAGAAAACACTTTCTCATATCCAAAAAAAAGGTGTTGGAGGTTTATTTACAAATATTAAGCCAAAGTGATTGTGTATTATTGATGGTACCCATAAAGCAAAAGATATTATATCAATTCTCTGATCAGATCTTATGTATTATTATTGAAATGACATCATTTCAACATTGGTTGTACTTAATAATTTAAATTAACAATTAAAATCATATCATACACATGAAATAGAAGATTATGGGATAGAAAATTCGAACTTCCTATCTCAATCACTTAACCTAAACTAGTTTTCATTGATATAGATTGTCCGTACATTCAGAATTGTCATGACTAAGAAAAATCTAAGATGTTAGTTGTTAATTAATTTAATAATACCTATGATCATAAGATGCTTGAGACTCGTAACATGTTAGTTGTTAAATTATTATATATGATTTTATAAATGTTGTATTTTATGAAATACACTTAATGTAGCATTCATTTTATATCTTAAATATAGGAATATGAATTTACATAATGTGATATATATTGAGTATATCTCATGTACAAAACCTCAATATTGCTTCACCATGATTGGTAAACTACTCTATAAACTCTAAAAAAATATAATTTTTAATTATTAATTAGTTCTAAAAATGATGATATAATTGTCTTATATTATGATTTCAAGAATAAAATGCATAAATAATATATCCGTTATATATTTATTACAAATATATATTCATGAAAAATATAATTATAATAGAACATCATCCACTGTTGAACATTATTCGACGTTTACAATTTATTGATTATCATTACTTATAATTATCTATATTTACATTTAGAAAAATATAATAAGCATAAGTATAATATAACGATACTATATAACCCACTTTTCGAGCGTCTCTTTTTGAATTTAAGATATATCTCATCCATTGTGTGATATATTATAAATGACACAATATAAGGATCGAAATAGTGTTCTAATTACACTCCAAAAAAAAATTATCAGATTTTTTCATATAATATATGAAACGAAATCCCATTCACACCATAACTTATGTTTTACAAATTAATCTTTATTTTATATGTAATTTTGGAAATTCGACAAACTCTAGGGACTTAATGCAGGACTTTGTGAGAAATTCCATGGTGGGGGTTAAAATCTTTTTCTATTTTAAAAATCGTACAATTTTATGAAAAATAATGTGACTACGTGATTTAAATTCAATAATTATGTGATGATATTTTTACTTAAACTGTTATCGCTACCTAAACTGTCTTCGAATAAAGTATATGATTCTGAGAGCTATTGATTTCAAGTATCTCAATGAAAATGGTTTAAAGGATGAAAGTCGGGATAATACCCGCTAAGAAAGGTTTTTCTGTACTTATGTGTTATGTGAATTATGTGGCTAACGTGAACGTGACCAATGTGCAATTTATGTGTTATGTGAGAACTATTATGTAAAATTTAACTGCGCATGCGCCTTCACGCCAAGTAGGGTATTTCTTGTTGGAAACCCATCAAAAGGGGATATTCTTTGAAATTCCCAACACAATGGGGTGTAACAGCCCAACTCGGGTCGGCTTGGGGCCCTGATAGGTATTCTTCGAAAACCTATCCACAGTTGTCATTGGGACTCTTCGGGAGTCTACAACGTGTATTATATCTATACTATGCAAGCAATATTATGTGTATTATCTTATTATAAATTTCCCTCCCCCACTAAGTGTTCTTTTAACACTTACCCCTTATTTGTGTTTTATTTTACAGAAAACCCTGAATGCAAGGAAGGTTGAACCAGAATGTCTGTGATTTTTGCTTGTAAATATTAATGTACATGGATGTTGGTATTTCTGAAACCCTAAGTTATGTACGAATCAAGATTTACGTATTTTGATCGAAGCAAAAACGTTTTCTACTGAACTGAGAAAAATCCATGTATTTTCTACAATTATCTTTAAAATTTTTGATTTGCAACTGTTTGGTATTTTGCTGGACGCTCCATAACAAGGCTGCGTTTATGGTCTGAATTTTAAAAAGAAAAAATAATCTAAATTATTATTATTCGTTTTTTTAAGCTCTGATATAAAAATTGGGCATGACAGTATTGGTATCAGAGCCGGCTCTACCTTCTTTTTCGTAGGGCCTTGCTTTTAAAATTTTCTTTTGGTGTGTATATTAATGTATATGAATTGTATGGTTAATATGTAAAATAGACAGATAATTCTGTTCAACCTTCTTCCTCAGATTTTGATTGATTTTTCTTTTTATATTGTGATGATATGAATGTTCTTATTTGTTAATGTTTTTTTTATTTTATTTTTCTGTATATATAAGTTGATGTTGTTCTGGGGAAGGATCAGGATTGAGAGTTATTGTTGATGTGGTTTCCCTATGAAACTTACATGTGGGGTTGTGGGTAACAGATGGTGCCTCCGCGTAGGACAGCTTGGATGAGTGTTCCCAGGGTCGAATCCGCTGGGGCTAGGTTGAGGAGGCTGTTTATGAGCAGCCAGATAGCTGGTGATGTTTCAGTTGGAGAGCATATAGCTAGAATATTTCATTGCTGGCGAGAGACGGGTAGAGGATCTGGACGAATAGGCAACATGGAAGCTGCCACTCACTTGATCCATATATTGCCAGGGGAGTGGGCTGTGCGGGCTCGACGGGTTTTTCGGGATGAGTTGGTGTACTCGGCAGTTGATAATGTACCGAGTATAGATTTTGGGCGTATGGCCCAACAGATGATGGAGTTATGGATGCGACGGGAGACCCCGTCCACTCCAGAGAGGGGACCTTTTGACCCTTCCAGCAGTGATTCTGATGGAGATGGAGATGACGAGGAGGATCCAGAGGAGGATCTCGATGAGGCAGTTGACGGGGCGGTTCATAGGGACTTTCCACCGGGGTTACAGGGACCCCCGTCTCCACCTGCTGTCATGGCCTAGGGGGTAGATGGTGGTCTGGGATGGTTGGGTTAGGAGTGTGGACAGTATTCTTTTGCTGTATATATGTTGTATATAGGCTATATTTTTGTATGGTGCAGCGATTCTGGGTTATTCTTTTGATATGTATATAGGAATAGAGTTGCTTGCACCCATCTAATCAGTGTACTCCTTGTGATCTGGGTTATGATATGTATATATGATAGCTGTTAGTGGTTAACGATAATATTTTTGCGTTATAGAACCTTATTATTTTTATTATTTTCTTGAGTGTTATAATAAATTTTGGTTATTCTCTAATCAGAAAATGAGAAGGGGTAGACCAAGGAAAAACCCTCAAACGACGACGTCAGCATCTGGACCGTCAGCGTCTGAGACATATGCACGAGAAGAAACCGCACCACCGCAAGTTACACCAAGTCAGTCAACGTCAGGGGTACCTAACTTAGAACCCATGGAAAGTTTGGTTGCGGTGTTGCAAGGCTTAGCCCAACGGTTGGGTACGAATACAACATCAGAGGAGCCCAAAGAAGATGGGAACAGAGTAATTGAACTCTTTCGACGATTCAATCCATCAACCTTTAATGGAAGGGGAGAACCGACTGACGCAGAAGAATGGCTCAGAGTTCTAGATCGGTTATTTGATCATTTGACTTGTACCGAGGCACAACGAGTCTCCTGTGCCATCTTTCAGCTCACTGAGGAGGCAAGTTTCTGGTGGGAATCCTACAGTCGAACTTTGACCTTGGAAGAGAGGGATGATTTGACCTGGGCAGATTTTAAAAAGATAGTTCTGCAACAGTATCTGCCTCAAGATACTAAAGAAACATAATTTTTACACCTACGTCAAGGGTTCATGACAGTAGGTGAATATGAGAGGAAATTTAATCAGTTAAGCAGGTAAGCAGTTTACCTGGTGGATACTGATTTGAAGAAAGCAATACGTTTTTGTAAGGGGTTACGCCCAGACATCGGGGCTATATTGGCGGGACAAGGAGAGATAACCTATAACGAGACGGTAAGACGGGCTATGGAGGTGGCGTCTCGATTGCGAACGGATATGGTGGCCCCAAAGAGAGCCAATGAGAAGCTGGGAAAGAGAAAATGGGTAAGCTCGAGGCCGAATCAGGGTCGGAACTCCAGTCGGGCAAAACGACCAATGGGAAGAGGCAATTCCAATGCTCCAAATAATAAAGCAAAACCGATTTGTCCAAAGTGTAGAAGGCCTCACTTTGGGCAATGCCTCTTAGGAACGACTAATTGTTTTCGCTGCAAGGAACCAGGGCATAGCGCATTGAATTGTCCGTACTTTCCAAGCCATGGGGTCAAGTGTTAATCAAAGACCAGGGGTAGGAAGAGCTCGGGCTTATGCTCTTACTCGCCAAGAAGTCGCTGAAGAACCGGAGATAATGGCAGGTATGTTATCGGTTTGCGATTTGCCTGCACTTGTCTTATTTGATACTGGAGCAACCCATTCTTTTATCTCTATCAAGTTTTTTGAGATGTTAAAATTAAGAAGTGATATGATAGAAGTTAAGAAGCTAGAAGTTAGCATACCTTCAGGAAAGGTAGTAAGCACTCAGTGGATGTGCAGAAATTTGAAGGTTTCCTTTGGGAATAAAATCCTATATGCCGATTTGCACGTATTAGAAATGAAAAATTTTGATGTAATTCTTGGAATGGATTGGCTAACGAAAAATCATGTAACGATCAAGTGTTTTGAGAGAAATTCTCTTTCAGCCACTTGAAGGTGAAAATTTTACTTTCTTCGGAACTCGAGTTGGTTTGAATTTCAGGGTTATTACGGCCATGCAAGCCGTAAAATTGCTAAAAAGAGGAGATTGTGAGGCAATATTGGTTAATTTGGTAGATCCTAAGCAAGAAACGGATCTCATTGAAAGAGTTCCGATAGTGAAGGAGTTCAAAGATATCTTCCCTGAAGAGCTACCTGGCCTTCCACCAGACAGAGAAGTAGAGTTTGGGATAGAACTGGTGCCCGAATCAGCACCAGTATCAAAGGCTCCATATCGGATGGCACCAAAAGAATTGCAAGAACTAAAAGTTCAGTTGCAGGAACTTTTGGAGAAATGTTTTATTCGTCCCAGTGTATCTCCATGGGGAGCACCGGTGTTGTTTGTAAAGAAGAAGGATGGAACTTTTCGGATGTGCATAGACTATCGCGAATTGAACAAAGGACCATCAAGAATAAGTATCATTTACCACGAATTGAGGATTTGTTTGATCAGTTAAGAGGAGCAAGTGTATTTTCAAAGATCGACTTAAGATTCGGATATCATCAGGTGAAGGTCAAGAAAGAAGACATAGCTAAAACAGCTTTTAGAACAAGATATGGCCACTACGAATTTGTGGTCATGCCTTTTGGACTCAGTAATGCTCCAGCGGTCTTCATGGATATGATGAATCGAGTTTTTCATCCTTATCTCGATCGATTCGTAATAGTTTTTATTGATGATATCTTGATATACTCGGATAGCCAGGCACACCATGAAGAACACTTGAGGATAGCATTGGAGATTCTGCGAAAGGAGAAACTGAATGCAAAATTCAAGAAGTGCGAGTTCTGACTGAGAAAAGTATCATTTCTTGGACATATCGTCTCCGGAAAAGGGATAGAAGTGGATCCGGCCAAAGTGGAAGCTGTTAGTAACTGGAAGGTGCCTACTAATGTAAACGAAGTGCGGAGTTTTCTTGGACTGGCTGGATATTACAGAAGATTTATAGAAGGATTTTCTAAGATCGTTACACCCATAACTCGTTTAACCCTGAAGGAGACGAAGTTTCAGTGGACTGATCAGTGTGAGAAAAGTTTTCAAGAATTGAAAAGGAGATTAACTACTGCACCAATTTTGATAGTTCTAAATGTAACAAAAGGATTTGTGGTTTACAGCGATGCTTCCAAACAAGGTTTGGGGTGCGTTTTGATGCAATATGGAAGAGTGGTGGCCTATGCATCAAGACAGTTAAAGACTCATAAGCAAAATTATCCAACTCATGACTTGGAGTTAGCTGCAGTAGTACATGCCCTTAAGATTTGGCGGCATTACTTGTATGGGGGAAAATGTGATATTTACACTGATCATAAAAGTCTAAAGTACTTCTTCGAGCAAAAAGAGCTTAATATGAGATAACAAAGATGGCTGGAATTAGTAAAGGATTATGACTGTACAATTCTTTACCATCCAGGAAAGGCGAACATTGTTGCTGATGCACTTATCCGGAAGATGGCAGAACAGATAGCTTGTCTGCTTACCAAGTAGGATCTCTTGATAAGAGAAATGGCTAAGTTAAATCTGGAAATAATAGTGCCACCAAGTAGTATCAAGGCAAGGGTGACAGCTTTAACAGTCAGACCTGCTCTGCAGGATGAGATCATAGAAGCCCAAAAGAATGACAGATTTTTGTTGCAGATAAGGAATCGGATGGAGAAGGGAGAAACAGAAGGATTTACGGAGTCTGTTGGAGGAGCTCTCACCTTCAGAGGAAGACTTTGCGTTCCAAAGGATGAAGAATTGAGAAACAGAATTTTGGAAGAGGTACACGTAACACCGTACTCAGCACATCCTGGAGGTACGAAGATGTACCAAGATCTGAGGAAAACTTTCTGGTGGCGAAATATGAAGAGGAGCATCGGGCTTTTCGTCAAGAAATGTCTCGTCTGCCAACAAGTAAAAGCAGAACATCAGCGACCAGCGGGATTGCTGACACCACTGAAAATTCCAGAGTGGAAGTGGGAGCATATTACTATGGATTTTGTGGTTGGGTTGCCTAGAACAATTCGAGAAAATCATGCAGTGTGGGTTATAGTGGATAGACTGACCAAGTCTGCTCATTTTCTGCCTATTAAAATGACGTTCGACTTGGATAAATTGGCGCGAATTTATATAAAGGAAATTGTCAGGCTTCATGGAGTGCCAGTCTCTATTGTGTCAGATAGGGACCCCCGCTTTACATCGAGATTTTGGCAATGCTTGCAGAAGGAGTTAGGCACCAAACTAACTTTCAGTACTGTTTTCCAATATATATGTATGTAATCGAGTGTATATATATATGTATGTCTTGTGTTGGGTGTTGTTTTGGTTGGAGGTGGATGAAGGTTGGTGGGGCGGCGGCGGCGCCGAGCTTGCGCCGGCGAGGAAGAGGAGCCGCCGCAACTGCGGCGGCGAAGCTGGTTGGTGTATATATATATAAATATATAAGGAACTGTGTATATATATGTGTGTGTTGGGAGTGGTGAGAGAGGTCGCCGGCGACATGGGTCGCTGGCAATGGAGGTGGCGCAGCGGCGGAGGGCAGGGCGGAGCGGCGGAGGTCAGTGGCGGAGGCAGGGGGTGATTTTTGGGGTTGGGGAGAATTTTGGGAATTCGACAAACCCTAGGGACTTAATTGCAAATTCCAGGTTTAGGATAATTAACAAATAGTCCCTGAACTATTGGATCCTCATAGTTTAACCCTGAACTTCTGAAAAACTTACAGATTGACCCTAAAAACTTTCTGAATTTACAATATAGTTAGAATTCCTAGAATTTATTTTATGAACCCTAAACCGTATAGAAATTATCGACTCACCCCTAGATCTCGGCAAAATGACAAAATAACCCCTAAAAACTTGTAGAAATTATATCTTGACCCTAGAATTTGATAATTTTATATTTTATATCCTATTATATTATAAAAGGATAGTTCGACTTCAAAAGGGGATAGGACATGACAAAACGAACCCTTTAATCAAACAAATTCTAAGATAATTCTTAAAAAACCCTAATTAAATTTTAGAAACCCGCTATCGATTTTTCTTGAGGATTTATTTATTTACAGTTTTATAGATTTTAAGATATTTAAGTCGGAAAATAAGTCATATTTTTATATTCTGTAGGAAGTTCACGTGGGGGACCAAAATAGACCTATTACCGAAAGTTTTAAAAATCGTACAATTTTATGAAAAATAATGTAACTACGTGATTTAAATTCAATAATTGTATGATGATATTTTTACTTAAACTATTATCGCTACCTGAACTGTCTTCGAATAAAGTATATGATTCTGAGAGCTACTGATTTCAAGTATCTCAATGAAAATGGTTTAAAGGATGAAAGTCGGGATAATACCCGCTAAAAAAGGTTTTTCTGTACTTATGTGTTATGTGAATTATGTGGCCAACGTGAACGTGACCAATGTGCAATTTATGTGTTATGTGAGAACTATTATGTGAAATTTAACTGCGCATGCATCTTCACGCCAAGTAGGATATTCCTTGTTGGAAACCCATCAAAAGGGAATATTCTTTGAAATTCCAAACACAATGGGGTGTAACAGCCCAAC
Organism: Scutellaria barbata; assembly: GCA_028654395.1. Taxonomy (NCBI): domain Eukaryota; kingdom Viridiplantae; phylum Streptophyta; class Magnoliopsida; order Lamiales; family Lamiaceae; genus Scutellaria; species Scutellaria barbata. The sequence continues at coordinate 29,233,537 of CM053644.1, read as the reverse complement.
TCGGGTCGGCTTGGGGTCCTGATAGGTATTTTTCGGAAACCTATCCACAGTTGCCATTGGGACTCTTCGGGAGTTTACAACGTGTATTATATCTATACTATGCAAGCAATATTATGTGTATTATCTTATTATAAATTCCCCTCCCCCACTAAGTGTTCTTTTAACACTTACCCTTTATATGTGTTTTATTTTACAAAAAACCCTGAATGCAAGGAAGGTTGAACAGAATATCTGTGATTTTTGCTTGTAAATATTAATGTACATGGATGTTGGTATTTCTGAAACCCTAAATTATGTACGAATCAAGATTTACGTATTTTGATCGAAGCAAAAACGTTTTCCGCTGAACTGAGAAAAATCCATGTATTTTCTATAATTATCTTTAAAATTTTTGATTTGCAACTGTTTGGTATTTTGCTGGACGCTTCATAACAAGGCTGCGTTTATGGTCTGAATTTTAAAAAGAAAAAAAAATCTAAATTATTATTATTCGTTTTTTTAAGCTCTGATATAAAAATGGGGCGTGACATTATAAATTATAATTATGAATTAGTTTATCTCACAAAATAATAAATCTCAATTATACCCATTTTTTAAAAAATTAGGATTAAAAATTATCTCTCCTCATTTAAAAATTGGTGACTTCATAGAGTTCCAAATATCAGTATTCCACCTACATTAAGTGATGCTCTTTAATGTCATTTATTATAATTTTATTTGTAATTATTATACTTAATTAAATGGGTCAACTTTCCTATTTTAATTTTTTAAGAAAAGAAGAAGATTATAGTACATAACCAAAATGTATAATTTAAATTTTTAATAACTATAAGAACAACACTAAAATTTTCAAATTCTTTATAAAATTGCTCATATTTCACTAAAATTGTTTTACTATCTATTTTCATGCATAAACTAGGTTTCTATAAAAGTCATTATATTTCGTGTCAAAATTTTGACTAGTTAAACTATTATAGACCATGGACTGAACTCAATGACTGGTTTACCGTTTACCCATATTACGAACTTGACTACTTTTTAGGCAATTTGTAAGGACATGTCATATGCAAATCTATTTAAATTATAAGAGATTACTATCTTGATAGTATGGCCGTACACGACTCTCTTACTGTAACTGAACTCAATTCCTCACTAAAAGCATCGATTGACTTCTTTTACTTTTCCCTAATTGATTTTTTTTTTTGTTTGTTTGTTTGATTGTGGAGATTTTTCAGTTATCTAAATTAAGACCGAACTAAACTTAATTGGATCAAATCGAATAATCAATTTTAAAGAATTATATATATATATATATATATATATATCATTAACTTTTTTTATGTCATGATATAATTATATAAGATACATTTGATTAAGTTAATAATTTATAATGATACAAATAATTTAAATTTTCAACTTTTTAATAATTAATAATAATAAATAATATTCTAACGCATCATATAAAAAAAACATATATCTTTTTAAATCAGAAACTTTGTAACTTTGAAAGTGAAATAATAAAATTTTATTGATGCCTGCTAAATTAGGTATTTCTTTTCCAAATTCGTTGCATTTCATCTAAAATAATTTCAAAGACGTAATAAAAGAATTTCATATATTGTTATGTTAAACAAATTAAAATTTCATATATACATTTTTTTGAGAAGAAATGAATTTTTTTTTTTTCTATGATTGGCTTAAAGCATGTTCCTATCACACCGCACAAAATTATTCATCATAAAGAAAGAAGAGATGCAAAAAATATTCATTTTTGTATAAAAAGCTATCCACTTATTATTTAATTTGGGCAACCTAGCTACGTAACACAGTTAATTTATTTTGATAAACAAAAGTTTGCATTCTTTAAATATATAATTAAATGATCATAATTTTAATAATTAATGTATTTTGGCAAAACTTACATTCCCTAAACCTTATAATTAATGTACTCCATTCGTTTATATTTATATAGAAGCCAAAAAAAAATGAAAGGATATTAAAGTCTTTTTTTGCAATATTATAATGATCGATATTAAATGCAATTATCCTGATTAAATTCAAGAGAGTATGTCTCATGTACACTTGGTGTACATGCAATTCGGGTCGACTCGATTCGATCGAATCCACGTGCTTTTTTTTTTTTTTGCTTACAGGCCAAAATCTTTATATATAAATTATGTGACCTTTATGTATAAGTTTTGTGACCTTTATATTCAATAACTTAGAAAAAAATGAAAATTTTTTGTAAAATTTGTAAAAAAATATCTTATATTACATTCATATGATCCTTATATATATTCATGTGATTTTTATGTATAAATATTCATAACTTTATATACTTTTATATATTAAATAAATATATGAATATTTATACATAAAGATCATATGAATATATATATATATATATATAAGGGTCACATGAATATTATATAAAAATATTTATGTATAAATTTAGATAAAATTCTTTATTTTTTTTCTAAATTATAATGCATAAATGTCATAATATTTATACATAAAAATCACCAAATTTATATATATAGATTAAGATGTAAAATTTAACTAAAAAAATTTGTGCATTTGGGTTTTAAATCTTTACATCAGATGCTACATAGGAGAACGTGTCCTCTTCAGAATAATTAAAAATAAAAAAATAAACCTTTTGTTTGTAAATCAACGATCACGTGGCCCGAGGGAGAATTTCTCGAAAATTTAGAAATCCAATAAATTAATTACTTTTTATTGACTATTTATGAATATCATGAATTTTGCAGGTGTTATTGAAAATTGTTTTGTTGAGCATCCATAATGGGATGAAAAATTGGATTCAAATTCAATTTAAATTCAAATAGTGGATTATGGGAGATGGATTTAATCCAATTTGGAAGAGAGAGTGAATTGGATCCAATTTAATCAAAAAGTGAACTTGAGTGGAGATGAGATTGTGTTGGAATGTAACTCATAAAGTAGTTGAATTTTGATTTAATGGATTGTGAATGTGGATATAAATTGATAAAATGTTGATGTGGAGGAGAGAGAATGTAGTAAATGATTAAATAGATTGTATTTTTGGAGTTAGGATTGTGGATACTCTTAGGCTTGCAGTGTTTGAGGAGCCACGTGTTTTTTTATAATGCCACGTGGTCTGGTGACACGCGTACACTTGTTGGTCTTCTCCTCTCTTTTTCCAACCCAAATCCTTATTTAATTTGCCACTTCTAATTCTAAATGACAAAATCTGAAAATATCTTTATCAAGGAAAAAAAAAATTCCTTTTTTCATTAGATAGCTCTTTTGCGAGACCCGCAGCCATGCGAGTCCAATTGAATATAAATAAATTATATGATATTTTTATATATATTAGATAATATTATTTTATATTTTAAATAATATTTTTGTATTATATTATATAACATATGTATATAATATAAAACTATTATTTAATTTATATAAAAATATTAACTACAAAAATATTATATGTTGTATGAGAAAGAAGAGCGCCTCAACAATTTAGTATCTATACATTTTTTTTAATTCAATCTGTCATAATTCGGATCATGTATCTTATAATATAAAAATATTATTTGATATATTAAAAAATATTATTTGATAAATATAAAAATATTACATATTTTCTTATAGTCAAATTCAACTCAAAATATATTTTATAATACAAAATACTATTTTATTCTCACTCAAAATTTTACCTTTTCATTATTATTAATGATATATTTCAATTACGATTTTATTTTACATGTCTACTTCCTATTTCTTCCTAGAATACTCGTGATGTTTGAGCATTTAAAAAAAAAAAGGTTAAAACTGTAAAGCGATAGATTGTCTATATTAAACTAGAATATTGTCTGATTTGTAATTCTAATAAATATTATTCATATTAAATGTATAATAATAATTTAATTTGATGGAAAATATCAAAATTATAGTGCGAACACAAAAACAAGTGAATGCGTGTGGAAAACCAGTTGATTACGTGTGCACGCTATTTAAGAAAACGTGCAAGCTACATTTCATGCACAAGCTCCAACAGGCACAAGACATGCTAATCTACGCTTCTCCCCTTGTCTCTACCCTTAACTATACCTTGTACTTTTCAAATATTCACATTATGAAATTTGAAAATTGATTAATGAAAATATTATAGTGTATAAATACTCCCACATCTGGGCCGTGCGCGTCCATAATTAAGCACTTATAATAAAATGACCCCAAATAATATATATAAAAAAATTAAAATTATTTTATTTTTTTAATTTTATGAATAAAAGTATATAAAATCGATTTTAATATTAATCAGTTTAATATAATTTATATTTTATGAATTAAATTAATTATATTTTTTTTCTTTTTTTCATATAAATTAAGATAAGTCATATGAAAATTGTTCTTAAAGTTCATTAACTTATTTTAATTTATCCAAAATAAAAATATATATTGAAATATAAATAAAAAAAATATATGAAATTTTATCTTGAATTGAAAATTCAATTTAAATTTCAAGCCTTCAATTGAGAAAAAATATTAAATTGAGTCCCTTATTGAGAAATTTTAAAATTTGAATTCAGAAATGAGAACTAATCTATAAATTGGGTCATTAAGTCTTGTTATGAAATTTATCCATAAATATATTAATGTATTATGATAATATACTTAGTTGTTGGGTTTTTTAAATTAATATATATTATATATCCATTAATATTAGAACCTTTAGTAACATGGAATTATCTAAGGACATATTTGGTTCATGTGTTGGGTTAGTTAGGTTAGTTGGGTTGTGGTGGTTTTGCACTATTAGGTTAAATTGAGTTAATTTTTTGATATGTTTTGGTTTGAATGTTTAATAATAGGTTTGACTTAATTTTATATTTGGTTTGAATGTTGTAGTATTTATTGAGTTATGTTTATGTATTAAAATTTTATGTGGTTCAAATGTTTGTTGTGTGTTTAAAAAAATGAAGACCAAAATGTCCTTAGAATAAAATGAATATAACTTTTTAAAAATAAAAATCAACAAAATACCCTTAAAATAAAATGAATATAATTTTTTAAAAATAAGAATCAAAAATATAAAATTGGAATGAAAATTGGGGTTATGGTAGATTTAATAAACGCACCCACTTTTGGATGATTTATTTAATCTCCCACAAGACTTTTTTTTTGTATTTTTCACTCAGGCTCAAAAAAAGTCATAAACTTTTTAACTTCCAAATCAAACATAAATTTATTCGAGTTGAGCTACCCGAACGCTCAACCAAACATGTACTAAGACGATAATCAAGGACTTATAAAGGTCCGACAAAATCTTTCTCAGCATCAACTTCATTCAAAGTTTGTTAAATTAAATCAGCTTTTCGCACTTTGATGATATTATTTTAATCTTTTTATATATTTTATTTTGCAATTACGGAATTTTCAATTTGCAATTTAAAATTGTTTTCTTATCATTCTGTCGGCTTAAATCAAATTTGATGTACTATTTTTTTAAACCAAAATACATGAAGCATATTTTAATACACTTCTCATCTTGACAAACAAAAGTCCTTAATCAAATTTCCAATTTCTGTTAGATTCAAGCTTAATTTTAACAAAGTGAAAATCCCATGAATTTTTGGCGCACTTTGAGAAAAGATAACAAAATTAGACTACAAATTGTAAAATGATCATAAGTCAGTTTTTTCTTTTATTTTTTTTTGTATAAATTATGTACCCTATTATATTCCATGCATTTTGAATTTATAATAACAGTACTATTTGATGATATATGCAAAATCTGGAAAAATGGATGACATTAATTCTTCAGCACCCCTACGTCAACTTCTTTCTCCAAAATTGAACTTAAAATCTTCGTATAATTATGTACTTTTTTTGTTAAAATATAATCAATTTGTGACTTATTGTTTTAGAATTTTATTAAGTAAGATTACCCACAATCAGTATAAATAATAAGAAAAAAAAATACTTTTATTATTTTACAATAAGAAAACCTATATATCGATCGTGAACTTTCTCAAAGTCACGTCCTCATTATTCTACATGAATCAATCTATTCCTATATATGCACCGATTTAAACATACACGAATAGAAAATTAATTTTGTTATTTAGGGGATATTTGGATCAAACTTCTCACATCATCTTTTTTTATCATCAATCCTATTTAAGGTAAATTTGCAGCAACTGTTTTTAGTTTTATTTAAGAGCTCTCATTCTACTCGTGTCATTTCCTTTATTAGTAGTGAATTTGCATTAATATGCCAGAGTTTGTATATCTAATTGTTACTTTCCAAAAATTCTGTTAAACTTTCTTAATTACCTATACATTTCATTTATTTTCAATTTGTTACTTATCATTTTTTAAAACATTATTTCCCTAACTAAAAGTACTAACCTTTTTAAACTTTAGCGTATTCTTTATAACGGAAAATGCTCAAATGTAGTCAATTTTTAATATGTCTACCGATGACGTGTAATAATCATATTTCCTCGTTATATATAAAGTGAAATTAATAGATATTTTAAATTTTTGACACATCAACCGTAATATATCCTCGGTGGATAGGGTAGCAAGACTGTGTTTTATAACTTACCCCCCACGTGTTGGTGAAATCTCACACAAGACACAATTTTTGAGGGATTATTTGGGTTAATATTTCCATGTCATCCCCAAATTTAATTTCAATAAGTTAGTCAAATTCATCCTATTTTGATGTGATCAAAATACTAACTCCCCCGATAACTTCTCTCTCTTCATTCGACAAATCTTAAACAAATTGTGATCATAATTTACTATTTTCCACTGTGAAATGTATGTAGGCTATATGTTTTCCATGTACCCACTATAAAATTAACTTAGCCTATTTACATATTTCTTTATTATCCATTCAATTAGTGAGTGAAAACTCTTGACATTTTGATTAAATCCTAACACTATTGGAGATGTAATATTTGATTCTTCTGAAAACACGATATGAATTCTATAACACTAATAATTAACTGGAAGTGTAGAAAATAATAAATATTTGAAATTATAATTGGTAAACAAGGCTTTTAGTTGAGACCTATCTTTATCGATCTTTTAAAATACAATAATATATGTAACAAAATAAAATAAAAACAAAATATTCGATCTAATTTATACAATATCACCAAACTAAGCATTTATCTTATTACGTGGTTCTACTATATACACATATGAATCATATAATCTTGACATTGTTTTCAGTTTCAAAAAAAATATATATATATTTAAAAAAATAATTCTCTATATTTATATCTCCAGCAATATCAGCTAAAAACTCCTTAGCTAAGCACATGTGTCTGAACTAACCATTCTAAGTGCCTTTTCAAAATTTCTCATCTATGAGTATTAATCTATCATTAATTTCTGCCCCAGCAAAGAACTCAGCTCACATCTAATGGCCTACCACTATGTTTCGTAAATTATAATTGAAATAAATGTTAAACTTATTCATATTATAATATATAATTCTTTTTCTATATTTTATATATTACATCAATTAGACCTTCTTTTTGCTATATTTATGAACATACATGTTAACTTTGCATATTATATTAGTAAATCAATTTCAATATGTTAATAACATAATTTTAATAATTTTGAGTGTATAATTAAAACTAAAAGAATTTAGTAAGAAATGATAACATGGCGTGTTTAAAATAAATATGAAATATCTATAGTAGTAATAAGTTTTGAGAAAAAAACATGTTATCCATTTTGTGAAGTCTAAAGTACTATATATATTAATATTTTTATGGAATAAATTAGTTTGAGATTAAAGATCACGTTAATTTTGAAAATAATTAATTATCTTTTTATTTTTAATGATATTTTTTTTGAATTACTTATATAAGGAATTATCTCAAGTTATTTACCTTTAAAAAACTTTCTTCTCCTTCTTCTTAATTCTTGATGAATCCAAAAAAAAAAAAAACTATTTGTAGTAAAAATATTTCAATTGTAGATAAGATTAAAAACAAAAATATCAGAAAAACAAAACTCTATAAAACTCCCTACTATAAAAAATTAAAATTATCTATTTTTTCGATATTCTTATAATTATGGAGTAAATCATTGGATTTTTTTTTTTAATCTATATAACATGAAACTAAATTTATTTCGAAAAGCAAAGTATTCAAAAGCTTGCATGAATGAAGAAAAAACTAAGCATGTAGATCAAATGTACAGGTTTCAAGGAAGAGTTATAATATGTGTCTTACCTTTTAGAAGTAAATAGATAAAAACTAAATAGGAACTCTCATATGCGCGCAATTGGTGCACATGATATTAAGTCGATTCTCGTTTTTTTTTTTTTAATTCATTTATTAATATTTATATTATATTAGTGTGATATTTATATTATATTATTATGATTTTAATATACAAATATTATAACATTTATATAATATTTTAGTACATATATACATTTATGTGATATTACTTATTCTTTTATATCAATATAGTCATAAATTTATATAATATATAAAAGTATAACTAACATAACTAAAAGTATGACTAACATTACTAATATATTTTAATGTATTAATGTCTGTCTAAAAATATGTGAAGATATGAATGTCATAACATAAAGAGATGAACGTTATAATTAAAAGAGGTTAATTTAATTTTTCAACCAATACTATACACAAAACTTATTTTTTTTCCGATAACAACCTATACTGTATGATTTATTCACTTTTGCACCTCTAACAACATTTTATGGCAAGAAAATGTCAATTTGATTTTCGTGAGTAAATTGAGGGTTATTTTAATTATTTTTTAGGCCATTAACTAATTCTTCATCCAAAATCGAATTTTATCCTAATTTTTTTTCTAATTTCTTTTTCAAATTATTTGAGGAAGAACGTGGTGCTCGATGGTGATGTTCAAAAAATAAAATCTCTTTACCATTGAAAATAATTGAAAATTTGAATTTACCCATATTTTAGAAGTGTAAGTGATGAAAATAACCTTTAGTTAGCACGTGAAAATTAAGTGAGTCCTTTCTCATTGGAAAAAGTTGGCCGAAGGTTACAAAAATAAGTAAAATATGTAGTATAGGTTGTGATCAGAGAAAAAATATAATTAGGATGCAAAATTAAAAAATATGCATAGTACAGATTGGAAAATGAAATTAACCTAACTAACATGTGTATATATTTTTTTTAAAAATAAACTAAATGTGTGAACACCCTCTCTAGGGCATATGTCAGCATGTGGACATATGTGCTGAGTCAGATTGCACTAGATTGCATGGATTTAGGATCCATATTTCACAGAAATTTTTGTCCACTTATTATGGGGTGTTTCATAGTGTGTATAAAAGGGAACGCAACCGTGCTTGATTACATCCCCTTAACTCACTTGCAACTTGTTGGGAAGACAAGTTGATGCGGCGCAATCACATTAGAGGTACTTTAATGCCACATCAAATGAAGAAAACAATAAACTTCATTGTATTAGATATGATAATCATTATAATAGGATTAGGGGTGGAGATCGGATGGATCGAATCGGAAATAGGGTGTTTCGGAAAAATTCCAAAAAATTTCGAAAATGAAAAATCAATTCCAATTTCCATCCAAAAATTTTCGGAAATGTGAAATCCAATCCAATTTCGGAAATATCGGATTTTTTTTCGGAAATTTTCGGAATTTTTTCGGAAATTTTCTCGGAAATTTTCTAAAATTAAAAAATTCAGAAATTTTCAAAATTAATTAGTTGGTCTATTAGCTATGTAGCCTTTTTTAATATCCTAAAAAATAATACGATCTCGAATCTGATATTCCAAGCATTTAACATCAATATAATATCTACCAAAAACATGAGAGATTAAAATAAAATATATAATATGTAATAAAATAAAATAAAACTATAGTATAAACTATACTATATGTAATAAAGTATATAATATATAGTATATAGTATATAGTATATAGTATTCTTCTATAGCATATAGTATATAATATGTAGTATATAATATAATATAATTAAAAAACTACAGTATAAACTATAATATATAGTATATATTATAAAATAATACTAAACAATTACAGATACTACAGTATAAACTATAGTATATAGTATATATTATAAAATAATACTAAAAAACTACAATATAAACTATAGACTATAGTATATAGTATAAAATAAAACTATAGTATAAACTATACTATATACATATAGTATATAATACATTTATATACTATCATATTGTATAAAGTATATAAAATATATTATATCGTATATAGTATTATAAAGTATATTATAATATGTATATTTATATTTACACATAGTATAAAGTATATAAAATATATTATATAGTATATAGTATTATAAAGTATACTATAATATGTATATTTATATTTACATTTAGTAAATGTATATAAAATATATTATATTATTTCGGAAATAAATCGGAAATCGGATCGGAATTTCCGAAAATTGAATTTCGGAAATATTTCGGATCGGATTTCGAAATTTTAAAAAATTTCAATACTAATTCTGATTTCCATCCGAAAATTTTTGGAAAAATCGGAATTTGGATTTTCGGATTTCAGATTAAAAATATTCGTTCCAAAATCGAAAAATTTCAGATCGGATTCGACGGATATCGGAAATTTCCGTTCCAATTTCCACCCCTAAATAGGACATACACCGTGTTTATAATTGTTGCTAGAGAGGAATATAATTTTGATAGATCCACCAAACATTGTTGATTAAAGATGGACAAAACTATCGATAATATTTGTACTTTATAATAGTCAAAATAGAAATTGATATGTAAAATTCAAACAATTGATTTCAAGGACACAGGTGAACTAATAATTAAAAGAAGGTCTGATATTTATTTGAATTATAAATTCAACCAATATTTATTTATTTATTTATTTTTTTTGGGGGGGGAGGAAAGACACGACTTTAGGTTAAAAAAATAAAAAAAGACTACTTTAATTATACTTTGCAAATTAAATAATTGATAAAAAAATCGATGAATGGTTTGAAACTTATAAAACTCGGGAGTTGTAATTAATATTGATTACAATTAGACGAATTCGTTGTGATTAGTATCCAACACATCATTATCTAAAAGTTGGAAAGTTAGCTGGTAACTAAATATGTAAGGTCTACTAAAACAAATTTTATGATTTTTTTTTTCTTTCTGCAATTAGGCCTTAAAACATAGCCATACAATTCGAATCATACCATAAATGTGGATGCAAAGAGAATGATGGTATAAATGTGTAGTAAATGATGAGCAGGACACTTGACCAAATCAATCCTTCAAAAAAAGCAAATGATTAAATTATTTTATTTATTTGGGGTGTTTGGTGTTTGATGATCCAACCGTCCCAAGAAATAAATAAATCAAATCAAATATATAATTCTGTTTCAGAAAGAAATTGTCAAAAAGAAAAACAAAGTATTGTTCTAAAGTCAAAATTAATGTTTATAATTAATATTCACATAATAAAGGTATGATTAATTATTACCAATTTTGAATAATGGATTTAATAAGTATATGGAAAAAAAAGAAAAGAGACTTGACGACCAGAAGATTGTAACTTCATCATCTCACCAGGAGTTTATTGAAAATGATCAATAATAATCTCTTACAAAATGAATTGCAACACTCATTTTTAAATCCACCAAAGTCATATTTGCTCCTTTATTAAACCATACATTTATAAATGTATTATCATTCCCATAAACATTTTAAACTAGTGAATTAGTTTATTTCATATTTGATTCAAGATAGATTCTTACAACATTCTACCAATATGGATAAACTCAAACTAAATGGATATAATAATTCTATAAAAAAAAAAAAAAAAACTAATAGTATAAATGCTTATTAAATGATATACAGAAAAGCAGTGAATTGATAATTAGTTTCGGATACTCTATATTTTTTCATGTTTTTCTTATAAATTTCAAAAAGAAAAAGACATACAAAACAAAATTGATCATGTCGTTTCATTTTCCAAAATTTACAAAGAAAACTTATAATTAGTGACACACCACATACACGAAGTAATACACTAGGAAACAACATAAAACATCTTACTCACTGTAAATATACACACAATACAACACATAGATTATACAATTTCATAATAATTGATGAATATATATATATATATATATATATATATATATATATATATATATAACTCTAAAATGAGGTAATGTATTATAAGGCAAGCATGCCAAGTGTGTATCTGAATTAGATGGGTGGAAAGTAGCCCATGGGAGGAATCCTGTGCAGGTGAAATGACTCAATTGTCCCCATCTCCTCCATCTTCTCCTTCACAAATGAATCATAGTATTTCTTCACCTTTTTAAGCATGCTAAAGTATTTAATTAGCTTCATCCTTGATCTCATCAAAACCCTCACAAGTAAGCGGGGCCTCCTCCCTCCCAGGCGGACGGAGGGGAGGCGCCGCCGTCGTGTCCACCGGAATGCCGTCGCGGGGTGGCGGAGGAGGCGAGGATCAGTTTGTTGAGCCATTTTTTTTGGGTGGGGAATGCAAAAGGAGTTTGTATGGTTTTACATTGTTTTTGAAATATGATTTTTATAATTATTAGAGAGAAAAGGACAAAAGAGAAAGGTCGGTATTTGGCTCGAAATTGGGGATGATTTTGTTTCTACCTATTTGCAATAAAAAATAATCATTCTTTTCTAGTTACAAATATAAAATTATTTTTGTATTTTTATATCTGTATATTTCCAGTTGAATCAGCTACACTAATTCATACCATTACAATTTAAATTATATGATCACTTACATCACATACCAACAGATTTATATCATTTCATTGTAAATTTGTTTCATTACCCAAACTTACCATAACTAAAGTAATATTTACAATTTTATTGCAACTTCGAAAAATTTATTACTTTTAACTCGAAAAGTAACATTATTTTTATAATATTACAGTTACAATCAAAATCAAGGCATTCAAATAACATAAATAATTTCATTAAAGAGTTCAGGAAATCTTTTACTAAATTGGCTATGAACTAACCAAGTACTTAGGTTCAAACATAGAGTCAATTGAAATAAAAATAATTTTGCCTTGCTTCTTCAAGTCTGAAACGAAATATTTTACAAGAAAGCAAATAAAAAGTGCAGTATAAAAAAGCTCAAACTTGGTGGGCCGATATTGGCTAATCCTGTGTCAATGGGTTGGTCAAAATTAGGCCCAATTTTGTTGGAAGTCCACCAATTAGCCCACAATGTAAATTCTTGGTCCAAAAACAAGTAGACGTGCATGTAAAATCTATTATTTTTATTTTGAACTTTTGAGCATAGATTTCAAATTCATTCAAATTACAATGGATTTAAAGTTTATTTATTTTAAATATGCGATTTTAAATAATTTTAAATCTAAAGAAATATTAGATCGATTATTGTATAGACTGCTTCTCTTAAAAGTTGTTACCAATCACCGCATCAAATAATCATAGAAGTACTAGAATAAAGGTCTTTGATTGATTGTCATTTCTTAATATTTACAAAATAAATTAAATAATACGATATAATTTTAAGGCTATTTTGGCAGTTTTTGGTGGTCCATGGGTTCAATATAACGTATTTGTATATATAATATACAATTTTGAATAAACAAACAAGTAAACGTAAACACTTCCAAAAATATATTATCTTCTACCAAAAAAATGGCAAAATTGATGATTTTTTATGCCCAAAGTGTATTTATTTTTCAACATAATCTCATCTAAAATCTTATATACACAATCAAAATGTGTCACACGAAATTAAACATAATTAATAAAAATATGTCAACTTATTCAACATAATCAGTATTGATTTCACATAAAAATATGTAACAGGTATAGAATGTCACACAAAGTTTAACTTATTTATAAACAAAACTAATAAAATTAAATAAATATTATATATATACATATATTTACATTCTTTGACATTTGATTTTAATTTATAAATTACGCATATTGACTCAAGTTTTTGTAAGCAAATACTAACTTGTAAACTATATGAGGAGACAAAATAGTACCTCAAGGGATTATAAATAGTAATTCAAAATATGTGTCAACACTTTGGACTTAGTAATTTATCCAATTGTCTTTAACAAAAAGTTTATGTGATTTCTAAATGGTTACTTTCATACAATGTGAGAATTATAATGATCAAAACATTTTGAATTAGATAGTGAATTGAGTCAAACCTTGAATAGAGAGTAGAGAAAGACGAGACAATCAATGTAAGGTTACACATATCTTGTCGGTCCTCCATTTCATTTTGTTAAATTTCTTACACATTTGAAGAGAGAGAGAGAGACACACACATAACATAGAGACAATGCGGGTCTATTACCACATTGTATCTATTTTCCATTTACTCACAAACACATTTGTACATAAGTATATATATGGAAATAAATAATAAATAATGTTAAAGTAGTTGCCAATAAATGTTTCATTTTCATACCATAAACAAACAAAAATCTCTTTACAGTTTATCAATTTTATTATCAAAATTCAGCATTCTAGTCCGTCATTTTTCCACTTCATTTTTTTTTCTCATTTTCTCTAGCGATTAGATTGACGATATTACCCTCCATCCTCATTCACATTCTTCCTCGATCCCGCGGTACACAGGCGCATCAACCAGGGTTAAACTCGGAATGCAACTCTCCGACCGAGTTAACCCAGGACCTTTCATGTTGAGTTTCCTTCTATTAGTCGTCGGGCTGCTCGGCATTGACCTCATCAACTTCGGGCCCTCCAGGCTCTTCCTCAAAACCTGCGTCATGGCCCGAATCAAGTGCACAGTAGGATCCTGTGGCGGGCCCGAGGCCCGAAACTTGTTGCAGAAGCTCAAGTGTCGGGCCATGGCTTCATCCGGGCTTATCAGCTTTGGGCAACGCAGGATTTCGTCTTTCACAGCCTCTGAACAAAGCCCGCAAATCCATTTACCTTCATACCTATCGTATGAAAGACCAACCAAAATTGATTTGCCATTTTGTGTAGATAATAATGTTTTCTGATAATTTCAGACAAAAATTTCTTAAACTAGATAAACCATAGCCAAATAAGAACAATCAATCAAAAGAAGTCCTAGGAAGAATTAAAACGAGATGTTAAACTCAAATCAACTAAAGAAAAGAAGATTAATAATACCTTTCTCGAATTGTCTGGATGTATGAAGGGGTGCATTCTTCAGTAAGCCCGCAGCAATCACATTTCACAAAATCCACCTCGTTTTGGCCCGAAATCATACCAACGGGTCCATCCGGCCCGGAGTTCACCACCATGGTATCACTGATTATACTTGCTGACATCTCTGAAAAAAACAGCAAAATCATACTCAAAATCAAGAATCATGAAATGGGTTTTCAATCATAATAATAATAAACAAATAAATAACGGATTACCCGCTGAAGAAGGAGATAAAGATTGTGTATACTAAAATACTGATCTTGAACAAAACCCAGAAATTAAATTTTTTTTTTTTCTATTTTTCCTTTTCCCACTCGTCTTCTTCCACCTTGGCTTCCTCGGGAACAAAGAATGTGTACATGAAAGACATTTCAAGAAAAAAAAAATTCCTCGATTGAAAACTACAAAATAAAGGGTTAATAAAACAAAGAAACAATAAAGCCCTTTTGAGTTTTTTTCTATGAATAATTAGCTGCAAATGGAGAAGATATTATTTTTATGGTATTTTTGTGGACAAATAAAATAGAGTGAAGGGAAGAAAAAAAGAAGGTACAATGAGTGTATATATAAAAAAGAAAGTTTGAAAAAATGGTGTGTTTTATTGTGTGGAAAGAATGGTTCAATGATTGAGGTCTTCGGCGGATGCTGCTGTCAGCTAATTTCTGGCCTTATGGTGATTGACTTCCCACCATTGCATATCTGTCTTTCCTAACTAAGTTCTACTATTATATTTTCTTTTTCTTTTTTATATCAATATTTTATATTATATATTCCTTTTTATTTTTTGCTTTTTGTTAACATGCAAATTCGTATTAAACGAACTGAGTCAAATACCAATTAAATCGATCAAAAAATAAGCAAAAGAAAGTTAAAAATGAATAAAAAAACAAGAGGATTTGGGTTCGGAAGTCAGATTGACCCGACAAACAAGAGAATTTGGGTTGAAAGTCTGTCCGATTAATCTTTGTTGGACGATCCTGGTTTGTCGAATTGTATTTTATTATCGAATATCAGAAAATAATATGCTCAAATACATGAATTTCAGATTAATTTTTCGTAAATTAAGATCTCATTTATAGACTAGGTTAAAGACTACAAGAGACTGATCCTAATTGACCTCAGATTCGACTCTCCCTCCACATTCGAGCTTTGTTCGGTTCCTTGATTGATCATGTATCTCGACTATGAACGGTTCGAATTCAAGTTGTAATACTTTTCACTTTTCGTAATTTATTTTATAAATCTAATGATAAACAGATCAAGATGAATAAAAATGTCGTAGAAAATAAGTTAGAGAGAATGTCACCTATCACGCTTTGATAAATAATGAAACATGAAATTAAAAAAATTAGTCTTTTATTATTCTGTTTTTATATAGTGATAAATTGATAATATTATATTATATGCTGTTTCACAGTGCGAAATGATAAGGTAGAATACGAGATTTGATATAATAAAAAATGGAGAATTCAGATTGGAATATATGTGGAAAACTATTTAGTCTTTATTTATTCCATTTTCACCAATGAATGGGTGTCACCACACTATGCCGATTTCTTTATTATATTCTTTAGGTTGGTCTGTGGAGAATATTTTATGATTAATGAAGTAATTTACGTAAATAGACATAATTAGATTATTTTTTTAGTTGTGTGTTCATACCAAATTATGACGACTCATGTAATGGACTTGTAATTATAACTCATGGTGCACGTTTCTCGAGTTTTGTCCAAAAAAAATAAAAAAAAATTAATTTGATGTATAATTGTTATTCAAGAATAAGCCAGGGAGATTCCTTGTAATTCAATGAGTTGATAGGTCAGAGAAAGATAAACTATATATATATATATATATATATATATATATATATATATATATATATATATATATATATTGTATCTTTTATTTTAAGTTAATATCATGTTGATTGTATAATTGAAAAAATAATTATACACTTATAATGAATATATTAAATTATAACAACATAAAAAGACATGTCATGAATTTATATATATATATATATATATATATATATAACACTTTAGGCAAGTGATGTACTAATACATATAAAGAAGATATAATATAATTATAAAATGAAATGTCTCTTTACGGTAAATTTTTTGGTGAGAATAGTCTTGTTTTTCATTCTCTAATTATTAATACAAAATAATCATTTACTTATGAATCTTCTAAATGGACTTTGTCTCATCGTTAAAAATTTTGAAACGACCTAATAATTGTCTAAATTTATATTATATTTTTTGAGTTCAAGTTATTCGTATAATTTGATAGTATATATGATTACGTTGTGATATAAATTGATTAAATAAGATATTAAATTTACATACAATATAAAATACAGAGCATCATATACCTTGAAACTGAACATTCCACTTATTCCCCTCATACTGAATTCACTATTTATGTCTAAATTTTCTTACAGAAATGTCGTTTTCAATATCTTATTTTAAAAACATTATATTGTGAATGGGAAAATAAAATAATTTGTTTATGAAAATAATGGATCCTTATGTGTATATGTTCCTTTTCCAATGTGGCATTCTTCAAGTGCAAACCAAACTAAGCCTAAAGTGAAATTATTTCAAGATTCCAAGTGGCCAATCTAGTTGGCCACTCAAATTATTGGATATTTTATTTAAAAAATAAATAAAAGATGATTTATAGTTAACTTAATTTTGTAAATAAAATATTGCAAATGGCATAATAATAGAGAGTGGACCAAGAAAGGCTAAGAAAGCGTGTAAATTTATTGCATGATTTCGAAAGGGACGGCCACTACTCTAAATCAATGATTTTACAATTTATTCGGGTCAAATTGATTTTTTTATTATCAAGTGATTCAATTAATTTATTTTCGTTTTAATATGTAAATAGCAATAACAATGTCATATACCGAGTTTTATTAATATTTATAAAAGTTTATATTCATGAAAATAGACAATAATATAATACATTTATCAAAGTCTAAAATAAATAATCATGGTTTAACATAATAAAAATATCAAGATAATCAAATTCGATAAGTTGGGTTTAATATAATTTTTTTTTCTTTTTCTGATTTTAAAAAAGAGTATGTCTCATGTACACTTGTATGCAATTGGGGTCGATTCATATCAGTGTATTTTTATTTTTTATTTTTTATTTTTTATTTCAAGCCAAAACCTTTATATACAAATTATGTGACCTTTATATAAAAATTCTGTGACCTTTATGTATAAGTTTTGTGACTTTTATATTCAATAACTTAGAAAAAAAAATGAAGAATTTTAGCAAAATTTGTACATAAATACCTTTATGTTATATTCATTTGACCCTTATATATATTTATGTGACATTTATGTACAAATATTCATACCTTTATATATTGCATAAAGGTATGGATATTTGTACATAAAGGTCACATGAATATACATACGTGTCAAATAAATATCACATAAAACTATTTATGTACAAATTTTGCTAAAATTCTTATTTTTTTCTAAGTTATACTTATAATGCATAAAAGTCACAACATTTATACATAAATGTCACAACATTTGTACATAAAGGTCACCAAATTTGTACATAAATGTCAAGATATAAAATTTAACAAAAAAAAAAAATCACGAATTCGGGTCGGGTCGACCCAGATTGCACGGATTTAAGATTCGTGCACCAGGTGCACAGGAGAATTTGTCTTTCAAAAATGTTGCTTTTAACTACTTTATTAATTTTCTGAAATTTGGCCTAAAAGAATTTCATGACCATGAGTTATATCAAAATTCACATAATTTCATACATGATATAACTATTGCGTTTTGAATTCTCAAATAATTAACATCATGGTTCAAGTTTATTCTGGCTACTTAATTTATGATCAACTACTAATGTACAATATGTCTGAATGTTACTTTTTCCTTATAATGTTTTATTAAAGATGGATTATAAATAACATTTTCAGTTGAAATTAAAATTCCAAAAGTACAAACAATTTACCAAACAATATAATCTTTATCTATTTAACGTGAAACACGAGATATGAGAGTCAATGACTTTTGAAGATTGGCAATGATTTCTTAAGAAAAGAACAAACACATGAGCAAAAGCTGTTGAACCACATTCACACAAATGGTATTCCACAATAAAAACAAAAAACCAACAAAACCTATGAATTGACTAGGGTTATGCTAAAAGTACATATACTCTACCAATTCTTGAAAATTTTCTAGCTAATGAAAGAGACATTAAATACCTTAGGTGTCCCATGCCCATATGCGCTATTCTTTTTTTTTTTAATAAATTCTTTAATGTAATCATATATACATGTGATTTGAACATCAACTACCAGTCGCCATATAGTTTTACATCTCAAGATCAAGCTTGTCTTTTAAGCGATCTTCGTAAAAATTCAATCACATGTTTTTTTTTTGATATTTTGCGATACCAATTACCAAACATATATACTTTCGGAATTGGAGATTTATCGAGCCCACTTAAACTACTTTGTATAATATTAGTCCTTCATCTTTTGATATTTCACGAATTTAGTCCAAATCTCCCAATTTTTTCAGTCTTACATATGAAACACGTCTCTCGACAATTTGGATAATGTGTTTGGCCAGAAAATTTTAAATCTCTTTAAAATCTTAGTAGCATTTTGAGCGAAAACATTTACATTTTTTTATCTTGAGATTGAATGAAATTTACATAATTCCTAAATGATTGTGGTCGCATGCTCTACAAAAAAAAAAATCCCAGCGGAATTGAGACTAAATCTACAAAAAATTAAAAGATGTAGGATTGGCAATTTTAAGATGAATATGATCAATTTTTGTATTTGTTTATAGTAATTTTCAAATTTTATATTTTCCCCTAATTTTTCTATAACCAAACGATCGGTAACATGAAAATAAGGTACATTTAGTTGGCACAATCAATTTATTTTTATTTCTGGTGATATAATTGTCACATGCATTTTTGCATCAGTGTATAATGTGTATAAATTAAAATATGAAACACATGGTTCATGTTAAGTAAGTCCTTTTCCTTAGACCCTTTTGAGAAGTTTCTTTAGTCCCTTTATAGAGCTACTAATTGGATCGAGGAAGAGTTCTAATGTGGGAAGAATTATTACTATTAGTAATCCACATTAAATAGAGACGACCACGAGTTATATATTTAATTATTAAATTCAAAGTCATGAAATCTTTTGGCCATTGTGGTTCGTTTGATAGCCTATATAAAGCATTCCAGAATCTTAAATAAACCTTTTATGTATCTTAAATACATACCTTCTCCTGCATATTTAAGAATCATAATTATAATGAAGCTCAACTCGAAAGAGGAAATGAAATTGTTCTTAAACAGAAATTAAATATATAAAAAAAAGGCAGGTTGAATTGTATGCAAGAGTTCTGTACAAGCAACTTTATCACCTTGAAGAGTAAAAGAATAGAGAATCCTCACTACACTTTATACACATTCATCCTCATGTTAAACAACTTGCCAACACTGTCTAAAACCACTTTGTTAATGGATTTCTTCGCCACAATTATCAGAAATCCCTTCCTTTTCCAGTATTCTTATCAGCTTTTCTATCTGTCTTCTATATATGGGCATAAAATGATCGGCGATCATGGTCTGTGAGAGCCTTAACTTGCTATATAATGAGCGTGAAGTGAGAAAGATCGCTACCTCAGTCTCATCCTCCTGGCTCTCGTCTGAGTCAGTGGAAGCATTGCTTCCACTTTCTCGCTCCGTTTCATCAGAAACAAGAGTCACAATGTGCATTATCCTACCCACCGGAAAAAATCTATGTACCTCCTTTGTATTAGGAATCAAGCTTTGAGATTGAGTGTCGCTTACCTCAGCTATAGCTGCTGCCTCCTCTTCCCGTATTTCTTTGACCTCATCAACTTCATCGGACTCCTCTTGCTCGTAAAGCTCGCGCTCTATTTGTTGCCACAGTTCTACTTCCGTCATGCGATCTTGGTACTTTTCGTGGTCCATGATATCATTGTCACCTTCATCTGCCTCAGTGTATGTACTATCTTCGAGGGTGATCTCATCTCTATGGTTGATTGAGTGGCTCCCCCCTCTTCTTAAGGGGGACGAAGATACAGGAAGTTCCATAGTTTCAACAATTGTTGTGGTTTCCTCAACAGTTGTGAGGAAAGGTTCTGAGACGTCTCTTCGGGTTGATGAAGATTCCGAAGGGGCTTCTGATACATCACGGTTCATTTCGGCAGTTGAAGTTCTACGACGAGGACCTATGCAAGTCCACGACTGCAGGCTAGGACGGGACCAGGCAGCTTGAGCCATACTTTGAGCTCTCTTCATAACTACCTGTTTTTGCAAAGAAAACCTCAGTACAACAATTCAACAAACCAAATATATGGACCATATCTGACAATTGGATTCGATCATGATGCATGTTCTCATTTATGTTTAAGAAAATATAAATATTTTTTAGGTTTTTCCCTAATCCTTTTAGATCTTCGCAATCCCTTTCTAATTTGAGTACTTCATATTGCATCAAAATGCCATAAATGAACTGATATAAACCAGAAAACACAAAGCATTACAAACCCTGATCTTTTCCATATAGTCCAATTGAAAGTAATATTAAGATAAAAGGTATATTATAAACACCTGTGTACGATTTGAAACTGGACGTAGAATTGCACCAGCACCAGCTACTTTTGCTTTAGCACTGGCCATGGAAGGAAGACGAGAACCCAAGGCTGAAGCAGAGCGATAAACAGTACTCAGTATTCTGGTACGCTCAATTTGATTCCTTAGATCATTCAACCAAGCAGAGGCTGTAACCTACAAAAAATATCATTCATTATTTGGCCATAAAGATGGGCACTAAAGCTTGACAAGTTCAGCAAAATGGGAAATAAAGCTACACACGAGAGTTGTAACAGTACCTCAGCACGCAAGTCATCCACTGATGCAGCAGAAAATGTGGGCACCAAATCAGCGCCATTTATTACAGAAGTAATACAGTCATTTCCCGATTCAGCCAGTTCCCATGTCATACAAGCAGCTGTATAGGATCATATAAGAAGTGGCAATGATGAAATGTCACAGATAAATCATACCCCCACTCCCCAACAAAAATTAAATCCTTCCTTTACAAAGTAGGCTAATAAATATGACAAGACAACTCAGAAAAAATGTACTTAATCAGA
Organism: Scutellaria barbata; assembly: GCA_028654395.1. Taxonomy (NCBI): domain Eukaryota; kingdom Viridiplantae; phylum Streptophyta; class Magnoliopsida; order Lamiales; family Lamiaceae; genus Scutellaria; species Scutellaria barbata. Next base: position 29,211,103 of record CM053644.1, on the reverse strand, counting down.
AAACAAGAATGAACCTGGAGCAAATGCTACACAGGTAGCAGTTGATAATTCTTTCCTTTCACGCAAGATGTACGTTAAAAGGGTAGCAGTCCCACCACCCAGAGAATGTCCTACAATCTTTATACAACAAATAAACAAGTCATGCAACCACAACAGAACTAGAGACACAAGAAGAAAATATAACTGTGAAATCAATAATACATTCTATTTTTGAAAGGACATCTATAATAAAAGAAATTATCAACAAAGCATGAGAATATTTCTTATCAAACAGTTCTTCAAAATGATACATACGAAGCAATGTGCAACCAAAAACAACTTCAACCCAAAAACAACTTCAACAGATAATATTTCTCAAAGTCTTTCATTATCTGACATGTATGTGCACAAATACACAACCAAGGAACAGAGGTTTTTCAAATACTTAAATCTTAAACAACATATGTGCATGAAATGAACATTCAGAAGAGAGTGATTCTGAAGCAGAAAATATGAGCTGTCTCACTTTCTGAACATAAGTGATTCAAAGATTTAAAAAAAAAATCGAAGTAAAATTGTTAGCAACATATTAGACCTTAAGTTCGTAATCAGGATGACTGCTAAGCGCAGTAAGAAGAAAAGGAGTTGCAAGCTTCGCAATCCATCTAGCAGCTGCAACCATCCCACCATGTGCATAACCTAAAACCAGGTTGCTGACTCCTCCCTCACACACCACTGAGTGATGGAATGGTACTACAGCTCCAGTAACAGCGGTCAAAGTGTCCTTGATACTATGAGTCCCACGAATAAGTAATAGGAAAGTTTTTGATTTGTGGTCAATCAAAACAGTAAACGCTGGCTTTAAAATCTGCAAGATAATGTCTTTCATTAAAAGAGACACCAGATACTGAACTATACTTCCCCAGCATAGAGAATTAAAAGCAAATATTGACACGCCCAGAAAAAACAATTTGATCAAAGAAAACTTACTCCAGCTTTAGGTTCTTGAAGGATAACATCTTCTTGAGAATAGCCAGTCTCCTCCAGAAACAAAGGAAAGGGTTTCTTGGAGAAATGCCAACAGAGTGTGAGCAAATTTAAAAGATATCTGAGCTCTGCAGCAATGTCGGGTCCTTTAAGCTGTATACTATCTTTACCACCGAATTCACGGCCAACGTGTAAGTTTCCCTGCAGGGTTTTGCTCATATCTCATAACTCAGATACATAAAGTATCAACATTACTGATGAGTGAATGATCTCATAAAACAATTTTAGGCATGTTCTGAAAGGCTAGGCAGCCCTGACCATTCGGATTTTTTCATAGTCAGTCATGTTAGGTGCAGTGGCGATTAAGCAATCTAGGCGGCTCAGGTGCAGATAAGGCAGTCTACGCATAGATTAGGCGACCTAGGTGGGGCCTTTATTTAAAAAAATATCAATGGAACACCATTGGTTAAACCCTGGTTTAGGTATAACATGTTTAGAATCCCTAATTTAAGGATTACATATCTTCAATTACTAATCAAATGAAAGCATAAAAACTCTCCAAACAACTGCCTAACCTCGAGTCCTCAACGCTCCACCAGCACCATCATTCACTTAGGTGAATTGGTGACTCATGTTTTATAAATATTAGAGTGGTATATCATACCACTATGTAATTATTAGTAATCAGGGATATAATATGTTTCAATACACTACTGGAGTGATGATGGACCAAACTATATTCCAATGTATTGTTCCCTATTAACTTATATGGAATTACATATAGTTGGGTTAACAACAGATATAATATAAAATGCCAATAATTTCAAGGCCCCCTAGGCGCTAGGCCCCAGCTTGCTGCTAACCTAGCGCCTTTTAGAACAGTGATTAACGTAATCCAAATATCTGATATTTCAACAGAAAATCTTGCATGCTAAGTTAAAGAAGAAAAATTAATGCTACACTATAGCAGCCCTCTTCTTGTGATTCTAATAGAATCAAAACAATGAAGCGGTATGCATACAGACAAATTCTGCAGGAAAATAGCTAGGCATACATCACTTATCAACAAAAACATATCTGCCTTGTTAATACAGTTGCTGTAAAATGTCAAAAATTGACAATTTCATGATTGTGTATCCAGATTCATCTTAGCACTTGGGTAATAATAATTCTAACTTCACCACATAAAGAGTATTTTGTCTATCCAAGTTAAACAAACAGTAATTTTGTTTTTTTGCTTTTAATTAAATTCAAAAAAAAGCTAAACAAACGGTGATTCATAGGCCACAGGTCCACTTTTCACTTAAATGGGAGACTTGTTTCTTATAAGTGTAGGTTGTCGATTAGATACAAAACAATGATGTATGTTGAGCATACAGACAAAATTTGAGAGAGAATAGCTAGTTGCACATCACTTATCAACAAAAACATACCTGCCTTTTTAAAAGAAAGCTAATGCCAAAAGCCAAGTCGCCAATGGGCCACTTCCCCAAAGTCTCTGAATAAGTGAATCTAAGTGTCTCGGAGAGGGTTGAAATTGTTTCTAGCCATGTAGCAGGAGCTTGTATTAGCCTATGAGAAACTCTATCAATCCCCAATGGAGCCTGACTACGTACCTCACTTCCATTTTCGTCGTCATCACCAGTAGTTGGACCTGATTGTATTTTTTTATTTAATGTATAATACAAAAGTGCAGCTGCCCCTGCTGCTGTTGCCATTGTGGCTGTCGCCATGAATATTCTTGGATCCCTAAGAAAAATGGATAAAAATTGCAATAGCTCAATTACAGTTGCACTCTAAGAAAATCTCTTCAATGCTCTCCAAAACTAACTTGTAAAGGTATTATGAATTTGAAGGCAAGGATTCAAATTATAGCAAGAAACTAGATGCTTAAAAGAAACTGCGCAGCTTAAGTCCTTCCTTCAATTTCCAACAAGCTCAAAGAGGATTAGTATAACACACTTTTAAATTACTAGCAAATCATTCTAGGAATACATACATATTCAAAATTGAAAACAATGACAAATACCTGGAGATACAATAATTTACCATATTTTGCACTAAAATACAAGGAAGAAATGAACATTGGAATCCTATTGTTCGAGATTCACATGCTTAGCAAACAATAAAAACTATGCAATTCTCCAACTAATAAACTTACATAGATACAATGAATAAGCAAAATCAGGAGAGCAGAGCAGAGATAAGGAAATGCAGAAATCTTCACTCTTCTTCCAGGAAGAATAAATTTTTCTAGGCAAGATTTCAGTAATACTGATCCACTGAATATATCAGACAACAACTACCAAAAATGAATCTTTTGCAGAAAACTTTCCTAAACTTTGAGTGGGCACAACTCAATTAAAATAAAACTCCAAAAACTATTGAGATAGTGCTTTTTATGAAACTCAATGAACCCACAAAAGACTCAATTTTTATATACTCATACCCCCTCCCAAATAATTAAAAAATAAAAGTTTTCAATATTAAACGATAAAACAATTCCTGAAAATGATCTAATTGCTTCAGCAATTCGAAACACTTCTACACATAAAATGACAAAAAATACAAAACCTATGAAATTAAATTTTCAAACCTAAAAACCTAGAAGCAGTTTAATACGAAATTAACCTCAACATAATCAAAATCTGGAAAACAAAAACCCTAAAAAAACCCGACTTTGAGAGGCACTCAAAAAATAAGAAGAAAACAACGGTTACTTTCAGCAAAAACGACGTAAAGCAAAAAAATGCAACGAAAAATTAAAAACAACACAAATAGAAGAAAACCTAAAAAAATAAAATTACATATGTAACTCACGGACCTGAATTGGCGGGTGGGTTTAGAGCGAACTTTGATATTGGATGGCGGTGATTTTTGCTTCGAATACAGGGAATGCGAAATTTAAGTGAAGAATCAAAGTATAGTATAGAAATCTGAGGTGCAATCAACCCGAAGATTAAGGGTTTAGAATTCCTTGCTTTTTCCCTAAATTGGCTATATTTCGGATTCGCGAGAGCAAGATTTGAGCGTTGAGATTTTCTTGTATTGACTGTAATACATAATTTTTTTTTTCTTTAGCTTAATATCTAAGTTTTCATTTTGATCAAATTACGATGGGACGGCGTTGGGTAATTTAATGAGATATCTTCTAAGCTTCTAATCTAAAGTAACAAAAAGAAAATAATAATAATAATAATAACAATAACAATAATAATACGTTCAAAAATTGTACCTAATTACTTTGTATTGATAATGAGTTGTAGTAGGATGTGTGATTTCCAAAGCAAATAAAAATTTGGAATATTGATATATAAATTTCAATTGTTATTAAATTATCATTATTCAGTGGAAAAACTGTTAAAGAAAAAAAAAAAACAGTATTTTAGTCATATTTCATTTTAATATATCAAATAATATTTTATATCTTATACATAACACTTAAATTTTTAACATATTATTTAAATGCAACATATTAAAGAAATATTTGAATGTATATTATAGTGTGAATCTTCTTGATTATGTGGGAAATGTATTTTGCGGGATGATTAATTTCTTCATCTGAGTTCAATTAATGTAATCTATCAAGGTTATTGAACTCAACTTCACAATTAAAGAAAGGCAAGAAAAGAAAGAAGAGGAGAAAAGTAAACTTATTCTCTAAAAATAAATAAACAATGCTTGGACCAAAAAAAAAAGTGTCAAAAAAAGAGAAACTTAAGAGTACAAAAAGTCATATCTTTATAACGTTATTAAGAGGAAATGAAATCTTTTACTAGGTATATGTTGATATTGAAGATCAAAAACTACGGTAAGAAATAATCACAGAATTTCTGAGTGAAATTCTCCCACATTATTATGTGTTGAGGGATTGGCCTATATCCGTCATATCTATCGCCAGGAATTAGGGTTTTTCTTTCCCAGATCTGATCTCAACCATAAGTCAACTCCCAACTACCATAGCCATCGATAACTGTTAGCCCCTTCTCGCATTTTCTAGAATTAGGGTTTTAGCAATTTTTATCCAAGTGGCGAGTTTTCTCAATCTTTTTTACTGTTTTGGGTTAAATTTGGGAGGTGGGGCGGTTAAAGGCGGGTAATTGAAGCTGCCAATGCAATTGGTTTCATTGAATTTTTTCGATTTATCGGTTAATTTTTGGAGAATACCGAAAATTTTGAAGCTTAGTTATGAGTTCGTCAATGTCTTGGGCGGGCCCGGAAGATGTTTATCTCTCTACTTCTCTCGCTGGTTATCTTGACAGTAAGTTTTGTAATTCGATTTCTTTAGTTTTGAGTATTTGATATGAGGCGATGGATATGTGACTTTGGGACTTTTTTTTTTTTTGTGAGTTCGAATTGTGCCATTGGTTCTCGAAGTTCTGTATTTTTTGATTTAAATATTGGGGTTGAGTTAAAATTTCAGATTTTCTTTGGCTGTTTTGATGAATTGGGGTTCTTGATGTGATCAAGTTAGCTGTTTGTTTGGGTGCTTCTCTTGAAGAGATTCTGTCTGTTGAAGTAAATAGTTATGGGCATTTTGTTTTCGTTCAGTTTCAATTTCACATGTTAAATACTGTAGGAAGATAGTGAAGCCTATATGCATACTTTCTATCTTGATCTTGATGTTGTCATGTATTTTACTGTGGTAATTAAGACGTATACATACATGTTAAAGGGGTTAAAAATCCAATTTTAGTTTAAGATTTGTAAAAATCAGTTTAAACCTTCAACAAAAATGTTAAAGGGGTTAAATATGCATTGTTCTCAGAGTTAATAACATTTTATCATCCGAACTATACGTGATTTTACACTTTTTGGTATAAACTTTTAAATATTGCACTTTGTCATATGAACTTTAAATTTGTTGCATTTTATGGTATTGAACAAATTATAGTCGTACACGTGTCCTAAATCAATGACTATGATTTGTTCAATACCGTAAAATGCAATAAATTTAAAGTTCATATGACAAAGTGCAACATTTAAAAGTTTATATCAAAAAGTGTAAAATCATGTATAGTTTGGATGGGTAAATGTTTTTAACCTTTGGTCTCATGATGTGTTCTGAGAACAGGAAAAAATAGAGTGAATGGTTATCAACTTGTTGCATTAACCATTTATTACCTATTCAGGGGCGGAGCTAGACTAAAAATATTGATGTGGCTGATTGACTTTTGGGGGCTACATTACTATAAAATCAGTATTTTAACACTATAAATCAAAAAAATTCCCAAAAATATATTAATTAGAAATTTAAAAAAAAAAATTGGGAGGGGGGGGGGGGGGCCTAAAGCTCCCATAACATACCAAGAGGCTCCGCCCCTGTACCTACTAGATTTTCCTCCAACGCTGATTTGATGCATCGCTCTGGAGTAAAAGTGTTGCCTTTATTATCTTAATGGACCCAGTTTTGAAACATCTAAGGTGCAGATAGGATATGGTCAATGTCGTTATGTTAAAGAGTTTCTACTACATCTATTCTTTAAGAGAGATGATATCATGTATTCATATCCATGCATGATCCTTTGGTGTGTATATGTGTATTGTGAAACAAAATAAGCCATTGGCTTTTATCATACCGGAGATGCCTTTAAAAAGAATAGTGATAGTACTGTGAGTTCGACCATATTCTTATAAATCATGAGTGGGGACTATGAAGTACATGTAATTGCAAAACATGTGTCTTTCATTTTATAACATGATTGTGTGTTCTAAGTGGAAGGTGTAGAACTTCTTTAAGTGAGAAGTTCTGTTTTAGTTTTTGCGGATATCTTACATTTTGAGATTTTCGTATTTTTCACAGAGAAAATTCTTGTATTACTTCGAGATGGGCGGAAACTGTTAGGGCTTCTACGTTCCTTTGATCAATTTGGTACTCATTCTGAATTATCATTTACTTGACCTGCCAGTGGCCCTAATATATTATTCAACTAACAAACTTATACTATCTTATGTAGCTAATGCTGTCCTAGAAGGTGCATGTGAACGTATTATTGTTGGTGATCTGTATTGTGATATTCCATTAGGTCTATACGTAATCCGCGGTGAAAATGTTGTCTTAATTGGGGAGCTGGTATGTGATGTAATGTTCTGCACAACTTTATATCTGCAACATTTTCCTTCTTTTGTAGCTTATATACAATGTAATGTGACTGGTCAGGACCCGCTGAAGCAGGAGCTTCCCCAAACTATGACTCTTGTTTCTGAACCAGAGATCAGACGAGTAAGCTCTACCCTTTCACTTTTCTTTACAGTCATCTCCATTGTCAATCATCTCTCTCTCTCTCTCTCTCTCTCTCTCTCTCTGTGCGATGCTTTAGTATTGGACTGAGTGAATTACATCACAGACCATTGTTGTTTTCACAGCCTCCATAACACAGTAGTTACCTTGTGTGCCTATGATTCTTGAAAACAACTTGAAACTATTGACAGAGTTTATCCTTGTGCGAACCGTCTGGATCTTAATTTTTCTTCGTCTTTGATGGTAGGATATAGAGTTTTCATCTAATTAGAGATTTCTCGTGGCATTGCATTCGGTTATACTCTTTCACCATTCAATCATTTTCCCGTCTTAGGCTTGTTACATATTTGCCCTTATCATTGCTTTGAGTTATTATCCACACATTCCAAGCCTTCTGAGTTGCTAGCATGTATCTCGTGTTTACTCAGGCACAGAAAGTTGAAAGGGAGGCTTCAGAGCTCAAGGGTACCATGAAAAAGAGGATGGATTTTCTGGATATGGATTAAATGTACAAGTTTGTGACTTCCAGTTTCCGATTCTTGCTTCATTCCATTGCTAGAAATGTCACTCTACCCAACGGGCGAAAATTCAGTCCTCTGTAGCATTCACAAAATTTAATACCACAAACAGATAAATAGGTTTCTTTCAGACATTTCATCGAACATGATTTCTGCACATCTTCATCTTACTGATCCAGTGAAAGAAGTAGAGATGATACAACAAAACTGAGATTGGATGGAATGTGCTGAATCCAGATTCTTCCATATGTTTTGTTTCTGGGAGGATTTTGGATTCCTGTTCTTGTCGGTTTCTTGTATGCACGTAGTAATGGGGCATCATATTAACTTCTTTATAAGTCTAAAGCACTACATGATGAATACGCCATTGCGTTATGATTGTGTTTTCATACGTTGATTTTGTGTGTTTGATCCTATATTAACTAAAAGGCGAAGAATCGAATGTCAGATCTTGTACTGTAGTACTATAAAGATCGTAAAATGCAGAAAAGAAATCCAAAATATTTGATGGTTCTGGCAATCTGAACTGAAATTTGTGTGTGAATTTTGAATTGTACTTTGATATGATGAATGAATGATTTCTTAGAACAAAAAGGTTAAATAATGAAAAGATGAAAGAAAAGACGCTCGTAAGGTAACCAACCGACAAACATGGACTTGTTTCTTACTTGGGTTCAGAGTTAACTAACCCTGCTTTAACTCCCCCGTTCCAATCTGCTGCACCTGCGCTTGCTCATCTTTTTTTGGCCCACTTACTCTTAATTACATTTTTTTTTTTAATTTGTATTGATTTGATTAATATTAATCTTTTATCTATAACATTATAGTTTTTTTTATAAATATATGGGATGATTCAAGTGAGACCTAAGGGGCTGAATTATTCAGTGAATGTTGTCACTCTTCTCTTTTGAAAATCCATGTATCCCTTTTTTTATTTATTTTTTTATCACATTACATTTTAAGAGATAAAATTATGATCCCTTTCCCATAATTTAAATCAAGTGGATTCTATCAAACTTAATAATTACTACTATTTTTACAAATATAATTGCTTGTTAATAAAGGAAATATGTCATAAATTATTAATAAAACAACCTTAAACAAATGATTACATGGATCTAATTTTGTGAAAATTGAGCATCAATGTAGTTAAATCAAATTTATTTTCACAAACTATGAATAATAGCAGTAAGATCCAACTCACTCTTGGCTATTCTTTAATTGTGTGTTTTTGAAAATAGACAATTTTGATTTAATTATATGCGTTTGTGAATTTTTTGTACATGGACAATATTTTCAAATGAGATCCTCTGTACCAAATATTCCTATATCACGTGTGTACCAATTCCCAAAACTAGTTATTTTGAAACATACCAAATATTCATATACCACACGTGTACTGCATCCCAAAACTAGTTATATTAAGTTTCAAAATAAAGCAGTTATAATATAAAAGAAAAAAATCAATATCAAAACTACGTAGTTTTGATATGATACATAAAGTGGGACACAATTTTTGGTACGGAGGATTCAATTTAAAACATTGGCGTCAAAAGTCAACACTTTTAGTGAGATCATTACAGCAGATCACAGCCGTGAGCTCTTAGGTGAGTCAATGAATTTAACCAGAGTTAAGAAACTTGACTACACTCTGCTCTCTACTCTCGGCGCCCTGCCTTCACCGTTTCAGCATCAGATCTCTCCCTCTCTCTCTCTCTCTCTCTCATCAGATCCAGACGTGTGAGCTCAAGTCAATTGCACGCGCAGCAATGGTGCGCTTGAGCTCCGTAATTACCATTCTGCCCCTGGCCGCGGTGCTACTGTTCTGTGCTCTCGGCATTGAGGCGTCGGTGCATAAGTACGCCGGAGAGAAATTTATCGACAAAGGAAATGCATTTGTTGTCCATGGCGGAAGCGAGGGAATATATTCTTCTGCCCCTGGACTCAACGAGTCCTCTCCCGGAGACTCTTTTATTCGGTGAATTTATTCTTTATTACTTTTCTCCAATTTAGTGTATTTTGTTTTCTCATTTTCAATGCTGCATGTTTGTTTGATTGTGGTCTTTTAGCTTGAAGCTGTTATATATCCATGTGTTTTGTGGAGATTCATTTTGAATTTGAATAGGAATTGATGTTTGAAGATGTAGATAATATGCAAATATGAGATCATGCAAGAGAGTAGTTTGATTCAATGTTTCTTTGGAGCGAGAACTGAGAACACTTGAATTTTTCTTTTTAATTTCTTTTAAGATTTCCCGGAAAATTGATCGTGGTTTTAGAGATGAATCGTGGTTAATCCATTTAAAAGCTCGAGAGAGATAGAAAGATAGTAAGAGAGATTATTTGCAAATTATTTGTAATAGTAATGCTTAAATTTGTGGAGATCAAGTTGTCATGGACACTGTACTACAAAGAATGGACTTGAGGTGATGCCTCTCAGATTTAGATTGAGATTTGACCAGTGGGGATCTTAAGTTTATGGAATGATAGCTTTGACCTGTGCTTTAGCTAATTGTTAGATGTGCTGTTTAGCCTCAGCTGCTGCAAATGAAAGCCTTTGGGGGGTAATGATCTGATAGACTATATTCTGACTTGTGATAGGCTGAAAAAGACCATCAGATTCTTCTTCTTTTTTTTTTGGGGGTGGGGTGGGGTGGGGTGGGGGGAGAATGTTCTTTTCATTTAATAACTTTGAGTTTTCTGCTTTTCCTGATCCATGGTTCCTATGTATTTGATCTTCCTTTTCTTCAAAACCAGATTTGAAAGGATTGTATTCCGGAGGCCTTTGGAGATGTCTAATTTCAGCTCAGGTTCAATTCATGCTGTAGTATTTGAGGTGGATGACAGGGAGACAATAGGGGGCTCAGCATATGGAGGTCAAAGAGCCGTGTGCTGCACAGCAGATCTTGCAAAACTTGGAGTCTGCAAGCAAGGTCACATCATTTACCGCCCTTCTACCAATGATCCAGGTTGGCCGCAAGTATTTGGTGCCTCATTTGATATCGATGTGACAGAGACTACTCTACAGCCAAGATCTATACAAATTACAAAAACTGGGATGTATAACCTGTATTTCATTCATTGTGATTCACAACTTAAAGAGGTTTTTGTTGAGGGGAAAACTGTCTGGAAAAATCCTACTGGTTACCTACCTGGTAGAATGGCACCACTAATGAAATTCTATGGGTTCATGTCGCTCGCATTTGTGCTGCTTGGAATCTTCTGGTTTTCACAGTATGCAAGATTTTGGAAAGAAGTCCTTCCATTACAAAACTGTATTACATTCGTTATAACATTGGGAATGTTTGAGATGACCTTGTGGTACTTTGATTATGCCGAGTTCAATGAAACTGGAGTCAGACCAACTGGCATTACTCTCTGGGCAGTCACTTTTGGAACCGTGAAGCGTACTATTTCACGTTTGGTTATCCTCATTGTTTCGATGGGTTATGGTGTTGTCAGACCTACCTTAGGTGGTCTTACGTCAAAGGTTGTGTTACTTGGAGCGACTTTCTTTTTTGCATCGGAAATTCTTGAAGTCATTGAAAATGTTGGAGCTGTGAGTGATCTCTCAGGAAAGGCTAGACTATTTTTTGTCCTACCTGTGGCAATTTTGGATGCTTTCTTCATTCTATGGATATTTACCTCCCTCTCGTCAACTTTAAATAAGCTTCAGGTACTCTATTTTCATACTATGCTTATTCTTTAGCTTAAATCTTTCCTGGCCCATTATGGACTTGAAACAGGTTGCTCAAATCAATTTCAAGTTCTAACTATTTTGCCCTTCCCATGTTTCCTTTCTAAATGATATTTTAATGTTTGATGCATCAGCCTCCTGTGGACTAGTATTGCAAATTAATGTTGCTCATGAGTATGAGCTTCAATTTCTTCGTTCCTTGATGTAACAGGCTAGGAGGATGACTGCCAAGTTAGATATTTACAGGAAGTTCACAAATGCATTAGCCGTTGCAGTTATCGTGTCTGTTGGCTGGATTTGCTATGAGGTAATGTTGGTGGTGTATTCTAATGTGTCTAATTGGCTAATCCTGTTCAACAACTGACTACCAAAGTTATTAAGTAAAGAATACAAATATAAGTAGGATACTTTTCATGTATGCGGAAATTTGATCAGAGACAATGTACATCATCTTCTAGACTGGGTATTTGCTTAAACTAGGTGGTGTGTGCTCCAAGACAGCGATTATATCACCAAGTCATACTAGCCAACATGTATAAATTTGGATCTGTTAACTAGTAATATTGTCATCATTAGAGGTTAGAAGCTATGTAGTTATTAAAAATTCTCAATATAATGTCCCATCAGGCATGATCTTTTTTAGACAAAAAAAATTACAGATGAAAAAATGATTTGGTAAAGAAGTGCCCCCAAAATAATATATACCTTATTGTTCATATTTCATGTTTATTTGATAAATGACATAGTGTCTTGGATTTTGCAGCTTTATTTCAAGTCAAATGATGTATACAATGAGCAATGGCAGAATGCTTGGATCATTCCTGCCTTCTGGCAAGTCTTGTCTTTCTCTCTTTTATGCGTCATATGTGCTCTTTGGGCACCATCACAGAACTCAATGCGGTAACCATTCTTGTTCACAACTCTGATGTACATATTTTTCTGGCTTGTGGTTTTCAACTGCATAGAAGTCTATGGATTACTTTGACTACATATTGTTCTGACTTAATAATTGATTCTTTTTACCTTGTTATGTTGACATCAAACACTTTACCATGGTTGAGCGAGAGAATAGAAAGAGAGACTAAGATCCGTGCTCTCCTTATTTACATTTACAGTTGTACCATCAAATAGAAATGCTACTTCCACCATCATTTTACATTTCAGCCTCGTTGACTTATAAAGGATGGAAACCAAAGCTTTAGAAGGTTGAATTACTCTGAGTGAATTCTTGAGCACTATTATTGAGGAGAACTATGTTTGATCCTATCATGGGATATATCTCTTGGCCGAAACCATGATATCTATATATTATACATCCTATTTCCTTTCTTCTCAATTGAGCCATTTGTTTAGGTTACATCTGATTTGGAAGTTATTGTTCAAACAACCTGCCTGCTCTCTCTCTCTCTCTCATCAGCTTCATCTTTGATCGATTTTTTCTTCTCATTGGCAGGTATGCTTATTCTTCTGAGGACGCCGATGAAGATTTTGACAAGGATGACACTTTAAAACTCATAAAACCATCCCCAGTGGCTGTAAAGGATGTAAGAAGTCAGGAACTCAGATTACCACCTGGGAGTGGCAATGGCATACCCCATGGCGATGTTGAACTAGAAAAGACTGCCTAAAAAATGATATATACTCTGTAACATGGATTCATCGACATACATGTGGCGTTGCTTGACTGGTCATTAGATGTTGCTTTTGCCTTGTAGAAATTACAAGGGTGGATGAGTAGAAAGAAAGCATGTTTAGAAATATTGAGATATGTTGGATGGATAGAATTGTCTCTTGTGTTCTTTTGTTGTTTTTCTTCTCTTGTATTTCACCCTTCTACCTATCTTATTTTCATATATTTGTTGATTGAATTTTGTTACCTTTATAGTAGTTAACCATATGGGTGTAACCAATGCTATTTTGGTTACTTCTTGCATCATTTTTTGTGCTCATCCTTTAAAAGTTTACACACACACTTGCCTTGGTTACATGCATGTGAATGTATTTCAATCTTTCGTTATTCTACACCTGATGAAATATGTAAACAATGTAATCATAATTTCTCCATCTTTTATTTCTTCTTTGTGAAGTGGAACTACATTATATTTTCTCAATACTCAGTTGAATTGTCTACTGAGTCTTGCATTGCTAAGGGTATGTTTGTTTAAGAATTCATCCCACCGGATTTTGGATTTTAAAATCTCAAATCCGTGTTTGTTTGGAGAATTTGATCAAGATTATCAAATCTATCAAAAACCTATTCTATCTAAAAAAACAATAATTAACTCTATATCTAAAATCTATTACACATCAACTAACAATATAATATTACACATACATACTTTTTCCAACATTGATTTGACATTTACAGTAATAATCCTACCTATAAAATCTCATAACAAACACAAATTTTAACTATTCATCTTTATCACCAAATCCCAAGATTTCAAATTCGAATTTTCCCAATTCTATATAATCCTTAAACAAACATACCTAAAAATCTTGCACCACTTGAGGATTTTCCAACTCTGGTACACATGTTATAGTTGGGTAATTAAAGTCTACCTATGAAGATGTAGCATAAATAATTTTTAAGCATCAATAACATTACTTCTTTTAAACATTGAAAATTAATGATTGCAATGATATGAGATGATTTATAAAAATTTTAAGGAAGAAGATGATAAAAATTGCATTTGGAATTTTAAAATTTCAAATCTACACTCTACAGTATAAGTATTAATACCTTTTGAATATATAAATAATATATTATATATAACAAATAATGCTTTAAATAGTATATTTGACTAAAACAAAGCAACTAATACCTTAAGTAATTTTTTATGATATCTTATAAATATGCAACTAATACGTTAGGTAATATTTTATGAGTATGTTTACATTTTACTTATTTCGTGAGAAGTATTAGTTGCATGAGTATAAGGTATTATTTCATATTCATAAGGTATCAATTGTAGAAATTGAAATATATATTTACATTTTACTTGTTCAGTAAAAGGTATTAATTGTATACTTTTAAGGTATTAATTGCATATTTATAAAGTATTAGTTGTTCATTCAATGAAATATATTAGTTATATATTCTTAAAATATTAGTTGCATACTTATAAAATATTAGTTACTTTATTTTACTTTATTTGAATAAAAAAATATTATTTAGTAATCACTTGTTACATGTAAAGATATTATTCGAATAATTTAAAAAATGTAAAACTCATATATTCAAAATGTATCAGTATACTGTAGAGTGAGTTTAAAATTTCAAATGTCAGTACCAAACTTAGATCAATGTTCTCTCTTCTAATCGAATCATAATTTGAAATCAATCATTTAAATTAACAAATATACGAAAGAAAATGAAAAGGAAGAAAAAACATATACTCAAATTATGATTCGAATAACGAGGAAAATAATAGAGAAGAAGACGATGATGTAGGGGTGGAGATAATAGAGAAGAAGACGATAATAGAGAAGAAGAATAACTAGGGGTGGAGATTGGAATGGAAATTTCCGATATCCGCCGAATCCGATCCGAAATTTTTCGATTTTGGAACGAATATTTTTAATCCAAAATTCGAAAATCCGAATTCTGATTTTTCCGAAAACTTTTGGATGGAAATTGGAATTAGTTTTGAAATTTTTGGAAATTCCGAAATCCGATTCGAAATATTTTCGAAATTCAATTTTCGGAAATTCCGATTTCCGATCCGATCCGATGTTCGATTTATTTTCGAAATAATAGTATAGAGTATTCTTCTATAGCAAATAGTATATAGCATAAAATGTTTGAATTATATTATATAATATAATATATTTTATATACATTTACTATATGTAAATATAAACATATTATAGTATATTTTATAATATTATATACTATATAATATATTTTATATACTTTATACTATGTGTAAATATAAATATACATATTATAATATACTTTATAATACTATATACTATATAATATATTTTATATACTTTATACTATATGATAGTATATAAATATATTATATACTATATGTATATAGTATAGTTTATACTATAGTTTTATTTTATACTATATACTATAGTTTATAGTTTATACTGTAGTTTTTTAGTATTATTTTATAATATATACTATATACCATAGTTTATACTGTAGTATCTTAGGTCGTATTATTTCTTAGGATATTAGAAAAGGTAATATAGTTAATAGACTAACTAATTAATTTCGAAAATATTTTAATTTCTGAAAATTCCGAAAAAAATTCCAAAAATTTCCGAAAATTCCGAAATTTTAGAATTCCGAAATTTCCGAAATCAGATTGCATTTCACATTTCCAAAATTTTTTGGATGAAAATTGGAATTGGTTTTTCATTTTCGAAATTTTTTGGAATTTTTCCGAAACATCCTATTTTCGATTCGATCCGTCCGATTTTCACCCCTAAGAATAATGAAGAAAATAAGGGCAACAGGCAGAGATAGAAAGACAAGATGGGAAAAGAAATAAACAAAGGAATACGCTGAAGCTGGGGGAGAATTTTTTTTAAAAAAAGATAATAATGGGATCTATGCACCAAGTATATCTTTAACACAATTATTTCTATACATCAAGTGTACGGATCCTAAATTCGTGCAATTAGATTGACCCGACCTAAGAGTGCATTTCACGTATCTCAATCTCACGCGTGCCTCACGCGCCCAAACCCTAACTCAAACCCTAACTCTATTGTTTTATTGACATAACTTTTTAATTTAGCGAACTTAACCTTTTAGTTCTATCCTTATAATCTTTTAGTTATATGCATATAACCTTTTGCAATAGTAAATAGTGAAAAAGTATAAGTTTTTACTGAAAAGATTATGAAATTTATACATTAAGGTTATACTATTACAACATAAAGGTTTTGGTTATATTGAATTTTTATAGTGAAAAAAATGTAAATTATTTATTGAAAATGTTATGAAATCTGTACATAAAGGTTATACTATTACAACATAAAGGTTATATTATTACAATATAAATGTTTTGGTTATATTACATAAATTTTTATAATAAAAAAAGTATAAGTTATGCACTGAAAATGTTATGAAATATATACATGAAGGTTATACTATTACAATATAAAGGTTATGACATAAATAAATAAATAAAAATTGAGCGCGGATCCAGATTAAATCGGACCTGACCCGACCCGCATACCCAATTACATGAATCATGATCCATACACTTGATGCACACAAACACTACCTCATCTTTAAAATTTCATAAATTATAACCTCTTTTATTTTAATAATTCTCTTCGCGGTCCCAACTCAAGGCCAAGACGCTAAATCGATATTTTTAATGAATGATCAGGAATTATTATTTCTAAGTCTTATATAATTCCATTGTCCCATCACTAATATAAACTAATAAACTAATAATCTAGTAAAATTACCAATAAAATATATAGGCTAAGACATTCTAATGAAATTTGTCCCTATTGTAAGTTAGTAACTTGTTTCGTGAAAGTCAAGTCTAATTAAAATTCATCTCTAATGTCATGAAATATTTCCTTTAAAAAAAATTATAAACTGTTGTCAGAAGTTTTAAAAACATCCATGGATACCATATCATCGTCCATCTTTAATAACTCAATTGAAAGACAACCGTAGGTATGTCAACAGAGTGGTGGACAATCCCCGTTCCCGTTAAAGCATCGGGGAGAAAGTTTTCTCCATTCCCCATTATGCGGGGATACTCGTACCTTGTGGGAATTCCCGTTCCTCATACCGAATTTCTGATTTAATTTTTTTTTACTATTATCTTAACAAATATTCGAGAAATTTCATAAAATTACATTAATAAAAAAATGACATATAAGATATTTTCAAAATATATAAAAAAAAAATAAAAGATTTATTATCTGATTAAATGATGAAAGTATAATCCATATAACTAAATAAGCCAATCTAATTAGGACATAAAGACAAATATTCAATTACATTTTCATGAATTTTCATTATTCCTTTTTAAAAAAATAATTTTTTTACATAAATATTTAATTGAGTTATTTAAAATATTATATATATATATATAAATCTCCACGTGGAACGAGGTGGGAGTATGATCCCCTTCCCCGCCTACGAGATAAATTTTGGGGATTCACCTTCCTGTTCGGGAAGGATCCTTTTCCCGCCCAATTGTCATCCCTAGACAAGACAACAGTTAAGTATGAAACAATTGTAATTTGCAAGATGATCACAAAAGTATGTAGTTTTCTCCTACTTGGTTGCAGCTTCCATTTAGAAACAATGTTATGGCTTGCTCATCACCATAGCTTGTTTCTTGTCTTTCTGTGAAGCAAGTTGATAACACATCAACCTCAGTAACATGCTTAAACTTCAAGTACTTCAGATGTGTAATGTAATGAAAGAACTTCTAATAATTAATTCAACTTAAATAGAATCTATTAATTAGAGAGTTATACTAAGTTCCTTGAGATCAAGACAATTCATATACAATTCTCATGAGTTTTCAGTTGAAGATCGTCAGCAATTACCTATTGTGGGACAATATTCAAAAGCACAACAAATACAACTTACATGCTTACCTGGGAGATTGATCTATCATCCTTCGATGATATGCTGATATCATTGAAGACACTGCAAGTCGTTCCCCAGAAAAACGAGAACCTCATCCCAGAACACTCCACAAAAGACTTCAAAGAATGGTTTCCTACATTCTAAGTAGCAAAACTCCTCTCAATCAGATATCTTCCTTAGATGCTGCGAAACAGGGCATCCCTCGAAGAAGTCCAACACTGCATTCTCAAGATCTTCAACCGAGTACTTGATATAATTCTCAGGGTGCTTCCAACTTTCAATGTGACTTCTAAACCTTCCAAGAAACGATCTATAAGCAGGTATAACCTTCTCCGATATGGAAATCCTAAGTTCTTCTCCTAGTTGAGTGTCAGGAATCAACCATGTAGCCTGAGTTCTATGCACTTCCTCAAACATGGCATTGAAGGACTTAAATCTCTCTCTCAAAGCACTCTTCGATACACCGGAAGAAAAGCTTCCACTAGCATACAATCCCTCGTCTCTCAAGCAATCCAACACCCGCAACCATGTTGATCTTTGGTAATTAGTAGCAGCCAAACGGAACTTCCCTGTTAACTTTCTCAAGCAATCATCTCCGATCATTTCCCTCAGCTCCGGTGACCCTTTGATCTTCTGAAAAATGTAATGAACATTATTCATCATGAACAAATGAGCCAATGAAGCATCCTTGTAATGCTTGGACTTACCCTCCAAATTGAACTGCAAAATCACAATGATCCAAATCAAATGAAGTGTTGAAGCTGAAACTTGATCGTCAAACTCAGAAAAATCGATATCAGCTACATTCAAATCACTCGAATATCTTGATCCTGTTGAGGGCTTTGATACAATCAATTCGATCATTATTTGTTTGTAATCTGAAATCAAACTTATATAATTCATCACATATCTAGTCAAGGGATGAATTGTTCCTCCAGGGACTGGAGAATTCGAAGGCTGACGCAGAACAGCACTCTCAAACTCTGATAATATCCCTCTTGAAGCCTCAGCTAATCTAGATAGAATCTCAACACATTGTATCCTAATCGATTGACTAGATTTCGATTCGAAAATAGTCTCAATATCAGGCAATAAATCAGATAAAGCCTCATGTAAATCGAACATCTTAAACAACTTCTCAGGCGATCGCTTGCTAATACTAATCGCCTCTGCAAAATTAAACAATTGAATAGCAGGACCTTTAATGGTTTCCATAAAACAAGTATCATCAGTTGAATTTCCCAAACCTTCGAATATCTCCTCGCATAATTTTCTCTCACTAGCGAAGAGCACGCGCACCGATATCTTCGCAACGCGAATCCAGCAACGGATCTTCGTTTCCAGAGCCTCCCACTCGAGGCGCTGTATTTCGCCGATGCTTAATTTCTCAACGTTCAGCTTCTTCAAGCTCGCCTCCACCGTAGCCTTGCGTACACTCGCGTACACCTGAATACACTCACGTAGGTATCCGCCGGCGGTCATCCGCTCCGCGATGCAATGTAGATCGTAGATTGCATCGCTGGGGATAAGATCCACTTCGCGTATGCTGCTATTGGTTTTATAACAGCTGCTCGTCGAGCTGTTGTTGCTCTCCTGATGCTCGAGCTGTTTAGAAGAGTTCAAGTTGCTATCGACAATCTCCTCCTTCGAATCGAATTCCGGAAAGGCAAACTCGAGGTGAGTTAACTCTGTGAGCGATTCGGCCTCGATTGGGGAAGTGTGAGAGAGGAGGATGTTGCGGAACTCATCCTCGAGGCGAGCCATAGCGACCTGGAGCACAGAGGAGGAATCGGATATGGCGGCAGAGGACATGGAATTCTGAAGCTCGTCGACGGCGTCCAAATAACGGTCGATTTCGAGACGGTCTCCGGCGAAGACCATTTTGTCACGGCAGTCTTCCGAAGCCGTGGAGTCCCACTGGAGGATTATTTTCTCCGCCACCGCGGTTGATTCCGCCGGCTCCATGAATGATCAAGAGAGAAAAGGGGGCTTTATTTTCACTGTTTTATTAATTTTTATTTTTCATTCTTCTGATTTGTGAAAATTATGTTGGTGATGATGAATTGATGATGAAGAAATAGAAAATATCTTAGTTTAATTTTATATTACATTTTGTTTCCTTTTAATCTAAAATAGAAAATCTCGTTTTCTGTGGACTAAGTAATTTTGATCGAATCTTATAGTTATAGCTCATCTTCAATTTTATTATCTTTAATAAATAATATATGTTAATTAATAACATAATTTTGAGAAATTGCACAAATCTAAAATCCATGCAATTCGAGTCGATCCAATCCGAATCTACGAATCTTTTTTTTTTTTTTATGTCTTAATCTTTATGTACAAATTTGATGAGTTTTATGTACAAATGTTGTAACATTTATGGTAACTTAGAAAAAGAAAAAAAAATCAGCAAATTTGTATATAAACATCTTTATGTGATATTCACGTAACTCTTATATATATTCATGTGACTTTTATGTACAAATATTTATACATTTATGTAATATATAAAAGTATATAAATATATGAATATTTGTACATAAAGGTCATATGAATATAACAATCTACGTACAAATTTTGTTAAATTTCTTTATTTTTTTTCTAAGTTATTTATCATAAAAGTCACATAATTTATACATAAAGATCACAAAATTTGTATATAAAGGTCACCGAATTTGTTCAAAGTTTTTGCTTGAAACCAAAAAAAAAAAAAACACGTGGATTCGGGTCGACCCAAATTGTATGTACATCAAGTACTCATAAAACACACTCTATAATTTTATAGATATATTATATGATGATGTTATATGATAATTAGTTATATAGTATTATATACACAAACATATGATTATTATTTTAAGATGAAAAAGATGGTGAAATATATAATCTCACGAGGACGTTTTGTTTTTCTTTTTAGTTTAGGTAGATTTTAAATATTTTCATAAATTTTTTAAATATAGATATCTCGGCAAAAACATTGAAAATTCCTTATAGAATTCTTAAAAAGAAGAATTATTTAGAGTTTATTAAGATCATATAAATAAGTTTTGATTTTCTAACATGATAATTTATTACTTGATTTCTTGTGAAATATTTGAAGATATTCTTTTCATTTATAATTAAAATAGTGATTTTTTATTTCAACATTCATAAATCCTAACAATTAAATGTGAACGATTATTACAAATAGCAAATGATAAAATCAATTTATATATAATTATATATATAAGTCCAATCGGAATTTTATATTAATTTTGTTTAACATAATTTATTGATTAATATTTTGTAATATATATTTATATATTCATCTTATATAGTTTTTTCATCTTGGTTAACCTAGTTTCTCAAATTTATGTTCACCATAATTCATATATATGATAGAGGATAAAATAAACATTTGAACAATAATAGAGATATAATGCAAGGCAAATATTAAAATTAATAGTTTTAATGGTAATATTAGGAAGACATGAAGAATCCAATGTAATGAAGTCAACATGTGCTAACATGCATGCACGTGTATGCATATCGCACGTACGCTAATCTGTCGATAATTTATAATATTGATTCTTAGTTTAGTACTACTAATATTGGTGATTGATAAAATAGCTGTAAGATAATAATTAATAATAAAATTCTGAGCAGAAGATTGAGAGGATCATTCTTTTCTCCATCTTTATACTGTCACGTCATTAATTTAGTATACAAAATATTCAAATGTATGATGCAGTAGTTCCAATAACTTGCCAAAATATGCAACCATAGCATGAGATTCAAACTCCATAGTTGAATCTACTCCCACAAAAGATATTTCTGCACATCTGTTTCTCTACAAAAATGAATTAAGTACTACAAAATCTACATACTATGTGCACATATTTCCTAATTAAACTCTAAAAACTTTGAAAGAAAAAAAATTCTGATTCTTGCAAGAGTTGGGCATAACACCTCCAACCCCAAATCGCCCTCAAGGAATTTCCTGGATCGATTCATCTTCATCCGAAAGATGAAGATGAATCGTTTCCATGTCCTGAAAACGATCTTCTACACTTATACTCTCTATCCTCCTAACAACCTCCGCAATATCTAACCGTTGCACCGGATTATTCTCCGTACAAGACACACCAATGTGAAGAATTTGAACCATTTCATCTACACATTTCCTACTTCTTTCAATACTTGGATCAAACAACTCATTTTCTCTACCCTCACCAATGGCTGATCTCACCCACTGGACTATATCTATCCCGCCTTCTCCTCCGTTGTTCAGATACTGGGACGGGAATTTGCCCGTTAGGATCTCAAGAATGACTATTCCAAGAAAGTAAACATCACATTTTGGTGAAATGTGGTGGTCTAAAAGAGCTTCTGGTGTTCTGTATGCAGTTAGTGATTGTGCAGCTTTGCTGCTGCTTACTATTGAACATAATCCGTAGTCTGTGAGCAACGGCTCGTTTTCTTCGGATAAAAGAACGTTGCTTGATTTGAGGTTGCCATGGGGCAGATCAATTGAAGAGAGCTCTGTGTGAAGATAGGCTAGTCCTCTTGCTATCCCTTCTATTATCTTCAATCTTGATGCCCAGTTTAGCTCTGTGTGAGGCTCACTGTGATCACCTTTTCATGAACATATTCAAGAATCTAGTGTGTATTTAAATATATGAATTGCTAGCTGAACTCAATTTTAACATGTTTCTAGCAAAAAGTTGGTGGAAAATTCGAAAACACAATTCTCCTCCAAACATCAACCAAAATACAATCAAAATATATGGGTCAAACGTCAAAATAATTAAACCCTTTTTCGAAGCCGTATTATAACCTTAAATCAATTTCATGATTCATATTCAAATCCAGGCCAAATCATTTTTAGGGTTTTGAATGATTTTTGCCTGAGCCAGGATCGAGTCGAATGAAAATCACGAAATTGAATTGGGATTATAATTTGGCTTCGAAATGAGGTAATTTTGGCATACGACTCATGCATTTTTGGTTGATGTTCAAAGGTGAATTGCATTTTCGAGTATTCCGACTCTGTTTTAGTCAGAAAATGTGTCAAAAATCAAATTTAGGTAGCTAGTCGAAAAAAATTCTTAAAGAAATGAAAAAAAATTGGTATAGAAAGAAAGAATGATTGATACCATGTAATAGAAAGAGTAAACTGCCTTGAGGTTGATAAGCATAGACCAAAAGCTTCTCATCTTTACGATAATGATAAGCCAAAGGTGTCAAGACATTCTTGTGGCTTAAACTTCCAAGCCTTCTCATGTCAGAATCAAACTCATCTTTGCTGATTTTGGTCACTTCTTTGATCCTCTTAACCACCACTGTCAACCCATTAAGCATAATGGCCTTATAAGAAGATCCCAAAACCCCATTTCCAAGAACCTCTGCTGCTGCCTTCATCAGATCACTCAATGTAAACTCACCCTTCTCATCATTCACCATCACTATATCAACCCCTCTCTCGAATTTCCTCGACCCCTTCAGACTCGACCCATCCCGGTGCTCAGACCCAAACTCATCCTTGCTTCCCACAAGCTCGTTCCTACGAACACTCGATATGCTAATGCTGGGCGACCCGTCGGCCAACTGGTCGAGTCGTTCTTGCCTCTGCTTCAGCACGAATATCCCGACCAGCATCAGCAAGAACATGAGAGTCGACGCCACCAGAAACCATGTAAGTACATGGCGATAAGCGCTGATGCTTATCACGGGCCCGGGTGGCGGAGAATGACAGGCCTTGGTCAGGTTTCCACCGCAGAGCTCGGGGTTACCGTCGAACGCATACGTGCTGAATCTCATCAACCGTGTCGGGATTTCGCCTTCGAGATTGTTGTTAGAAAGGTTCACCAGAAGAAGGCCTGGCTGTGGAAATGGAGGGATGGTGCCGGAAAACTGATTGTCTTCAAGATGCAATTCCACCAGATGGGATAAATGTGACAGCGAAGATGGAATCGGGCCCGAAAACCGGTTCCCTGATAACCACACCTTCTTCAATCCTCCCATTGCTTTGAAGTAGTCCGATGGAATCTCACCTGAAAACTGGTTTTTGGAGAGGTATAATCCCTTCAATAGTCCCATCCTATGGAAATCTGGGATAGGGCCCGAAAAGGAATTGGAGACGAAGCCAACGCTTCTGAGGGCCGAGAGAGAGAGCAATGAATCAACGTCGATTTTGCCGGAAAGGCCCAGGTTCCTGAGACGCAGGCTGGAAACGGCGCCGTTTACACATATTACACCGACCCAGTGTGTGTCCTTGGCGCAGGGCTCAGTCCCGGGCCGCCAGGATTGAAGGGAAGTGGAATTTGCGAATGATTTTTTCAGATTTAAAAGAGCTTCGGATTCTGAAAGAGAAATGGCTATGGGGAAGATTATGAAGAGAAATAATACGTAGAAAAATATGGATGATCCTATGACATGAATTATGGCCATAACAAAATCAAGAAATGGTTTCAGACTTTTGCTAAAAGATTTTCATGGTGATTTGTTGCAGAAAGAGAGAGGATTTTGGTTTCTGACTCCTTTCTTGCAAATGGGGAAATCGTAAATTGTCGGCCTTGGACTTGCAACTGTAATAACTACCTCTTCCTCATTAATTTGTTTTCTCATTATTCTTAAAATTTAACATAAGTATCAGTCAGTCCATATCTTCTATTTTAATATGTATTTTATCTATATTTCAAGACTATATATGTTACAAATTACATCTTGTGTAAATGATCAAGTGGTGTACATTACATCTTCTTTACTGAACAATGGACAACCATTTTTTTTTTTTTCAAGAATTGGAGGATTATTGACCGAAAACATTTTTGCAACTCAGCCTGTTTGCTATTGGACTCCAACTCTCAATCTCTGGGCAAAATGAATAGTTGTTAATTTTAATGATAATTGTCAATTAAGACAAAACTTGATTAATTAGATGCGATTTTGAAACATAGAAGCACTTATTGTACTGTAAAATGATACAAATATAATGTGAGATTACTACAAGATCCTCTATTTTATTTTCTATAGCATAGACTCAAATTGTTACGTTATCAAATGCTAACTGAGTTAATTAGCATCCTACGCAAGCCACTTGTAATCCAATATTAAATGATTGTTTTAATCCAACCATCAAAGCTAATTATCCACGTGTTTAGTCTACTTACATCTTTAGGTTGTTTATAATTCACCATCGTGTAAATAATTTAGATATAACAAGTTTGCTCCTTAAAAGATGTACACCAATTACGATATCAACTTTCATATATTACACAATATATAAAATAATAAGGTACTACACTGGGTTATATTGACAGAAAAAAAAAAAAAAAAAAAAAAAACCTCTAATATAAACAGAAAATCATCTGAACTTTCCAACTAGAGTAGGGGCTGCTCTTATATTTCTTATTTTCCAAAGCCTAAAATATTTCTGAATATGTAGACCTTGTTGCACAAATGAATATGATTATAACACAGGACTTATTTGGCTCTGTTCGAGCAAAACTGATAGAACATCCTCTTAAATCAAGTCAAAGAGAGTGAAAAATGCTTCACAAACTAATATTGGCTTGGCTTGGCTAAAGTATGTATGTCGATAGATACATCTCAACATGAGCTGTTGCAAAAAATGAAAATGTACAAGTGCTGAAAGTGGGGTTCAGAGATGATCGCAGATGGCATTGGTGAATTCGTCTGTGGTTGATTTACCACCTAGATCACCTGTTCTGTACTTCCCCTCTGCTATCGTCTTCAAGACAGCATCCTGGATTCTATCAGCTTTATCGTGGAGATCCAAATGGCGCAACATAGTGACAGCACTTAGAAGCAAAGCTGTTGGATTTGCCAAATTCTGCATGTAACACAACTCTTGTGAGGGAAAAGGGGACATGGTTCATGAAAGCTTATTACCAATTTTTATGTGGTAAGATTTCAAACCAATGTGAACAGATTAAAATATACAAAAGAAGTATGCACAAAATATGAGGCTATTTAAACTCAATTCCATATTTTTGCACAATTAAAGCTCATCCAAGCCTGTGATGCTTTTAGCAATCAAACAAAGTTCAAATGTTATTGCAAGTTTCATTGAAAAAAATAATTCATAGGTTTGCTTACACTATTGCTACCACAAACCTAGCTCACATACTTTAAAGATGGATAAAGATACAAAACCCAACTCCATGAGACAATTTCTTGCTTCAACCCCAAAAAAGAGAGAAAGAACACCCCCTCCCCCTCCCCAAAAAAATGAAAAGAACAAAAGAACAAAAATGAAAATTGCTTCCTATATAACTATAGGTTTCTTCGAAAGCATATCCCATCTTAGGTATATAAATGCAACAGTAGAATAACAAAAAGGCATGCTATGTTGGCCACTAAGATGGTACATTTTCCAGGTATGCGTACAAAACCTGCCTGAAATGCAAGAATTTCAACCAACTATGCAAATTTTATTATTGAACTTCAACGTCATCGGGAGTTAAAAATAACTAAACCAGATGGGAGAGAGATTTAAAAGAAAATACCAACAAACACAGACAAGCAGTATTGACGACATGTGCAGAATAAATGACTAGGAGAACAGATATATCTGCTAATTTGTTACTAACCTTTCCAGCAATATCTGGTGCAGAACCATGTACAGCCTCAGCAAGAGCAATGCCTCCCTCACCAATATTGCAGCTGTAAGAGGGGAACCAGAACAAGTGAATCAATTGAGTGGACATCATTTAAGAAACTAGACAAACAGAATGTACCTTGGAGTTAAGCCTAAGCCTCCAATCAAACCAGCACAAAGGTCACTGATTATATCACCATAAAGATTAGGCATCACCAAAACATCAAAAAGTGCCGGATTCTTCACAAGCTGCACATGGTGAAAAAAAGGGAACATTTTACTTGCATCACATATGCACTCATCTTTTCTTTAAGGGGAAAGAATTCTAGCAAATCTTTCATGAAACTGAAATTGCAGTTGTGCCCATACAGATGAAATAAGCTTCTCAAGCATTGTCAGGTTATCAGCTTGCACAAAAATAAAATATCTATGTACAGCAGCCAATCTCTCATACCATCATACAGCAATTGTCGATTACAACTTCTTCATATTTTATCTCTGGGTACTTTTCCGCTACCTCTCGACAACACTGCAGCATAAAGAAGAAACTTGGCAATTGAGAATGCTAAAATATACTATATTTCTCAAGGATATGCATGAAGGCAGACCTTAAGAAAAAGTCCGTCAGTTTTCTGCATGATATTGGCCTTGTGTATTGCAGATACTCTTTCTCGTCCATGGGTTTTGGCATAGTAAAAAGCATACTCAGCAACTCTTAAACTCGCGTGTCTAGTAATTATCTTGAGACTTTCAACAACACCCCTCACCACCTAGGCAGAAATGAAGGGGGCTCAACTGAATTGACAATTTATGAATTGCTTTATGATAAGGTACTTTCCATAAAAAAAAGTTACCTGATGTTCAAGTCCACTGTATTCTCCTTCTGTGTTTTCACGAATGGTGATGAGATCAACCCCATCATATTTTGTCTTATATCCAGGTAGGCTGTAACAAGGCCTCACATTGGCATACAGATTGAGCTCTTTCCTCAAGGTAAGGTTCAGAGAGCGATGACCTTTCCCAATTGGTGTGGCCATAGGCCCTTTCAAACCAACTTTGTTTCGTCTCACAGATTCGAGACTTTCCCATGTTAGGAAACTCTGGGTTCTAGGATCTATCTCCTTCCCCACAAAGTGTTCTTCCCACTCAATTGGCACAGCAGCAACTCTGAATACCTGGATTTAAGTAAAATTTGCATTTTAATATTGCATTCTGCACACTTAAAAAGGTTCACTTTCATAAAAGTTTTAATTTAAAAGAGAGAGCTTAAACTATATCACGCATGCCATAAATTACATAGCAATACAAAGGCCAAAACTAGCTTAACTGGCAAATGCCAATAACGACTGCAAGAAAAGAGGATGATCCATTTGTTTTACAGCTCCCAAAACTTTCCTAAGTTGGTAGAGTGGAATCACAGGAAGACATGAATATAATGGCTTTCCAATGAAGTTGACCTTTCTAAAGCTAACCCAACAAGGTCTTATCACTAGAATAACTAATTATCTGAAAATTTAGCACATAAAATCTTGTTGCTTGAGCCAGTATAGCATGGGCCCATAGTTAACAAGTTTTAACAGACCCATATGCCATGTCAATTGAAGAAAATAAAATAAAATGATTGTAAAAACTACTTAACCTAACAGAAGCTTTCTTAGGTCATGGCGAAGATAAGGCCTTCTTAGATTAGATGTGAGTAACTATTAGTTATATTACACAGAAACAAAACACCCAACACTGATTATTCATGCAATGTTGATCCTAGCTTTTTCGTATATCCCTCACTATTGTTAAGCAATCCATGAGGGATACAATTGTGTGTATCACAAATATTCTTAAACATAAATAGGTTGGCATACTTGAAATAGAGTAGTAAACCAAGAGACATCATTTGTCACACTTGAACAACCACTAAGGAACACCAAAATTTTATAGTGACAGCTTCGCTATTTTCTTCCACCCAGGCTACCATTGTGCATTTCCTTTTTTTTTTTTTTTTCTTGTTTTGTTGTATTATCTCTGTGCATGCCTCTTGCTAAACTACAACACAAAATCAACAATAATAGTTAAAAAAATCAAATGAAATTGGTTTGGATTCATATTGCAACCTATGTGACGATCGATGAATACCTCCTTTCAAGTTTTTTTTTTTTTTACTTTATTAACTTAAATTGTTGCAGAGTCCAGCTACTTCAGAGTTCAAAACCAAATGACTAGTTTAGTCCTCTCCCTTCGTGGCTAAGTAATTGGCAATCAACAACGAAATCAACAGACTACCACCGCATTGATCATCAAATTATGACAATTCCATCAACACTATTCTAACACTGTAAATCTAACAGTTTCCAGAATGCAAAGGCACACTCTTTCAGCCGCTCCAACAATTCAACCAAAAAATCTAAAATCAAATTAAATGCAGACGCAGATAAACATTAATGGAGCGTGTTTGCGAGACCTGTTTGACCGATTCGGCGATCTCAGGTCCGATTCCGTCGCCAGGGAAGAGTGTGGCGCGGATCAGATTAGATTCAGACGCCGCCGACGAATAACTCAGATCAAATAAGCTAGGGTTTGCGGAGGAGAATCTAGATGCTCGGCTTCTAGCGAGTCGTCTCACTATTTGAGATGCCATTTCCCAGCTATGGCTTCCTTTGAATTGTTGAAGCTTCAATCAACAAATAACAGTGTTAAATGTTAATTATTTTATTTTATGAAACCAAAAGAAAAGAAGCCAAGTTGTCTTTTGAGCAATTGAGAGGTCAAAGTCAGCAGCTGAGATGAACTAGAGTTCTTTTCTGTTCTTTTTTTTTTTTTTTTTTTTTTCTTGGACTAAAGACACTTCATCTATTATGAACATCCAATTATTTGATTCACAGTTTAAATTATTTCTAAGAACACTTAGTTATATCATTTATGATAAAAAGAAATATATCAAAAGATTGAAATCACCCAATCCTTTTTTCCATCGTGAAAATATTAAGATGAAATTTTATTGTTTGTTTTAGGATTTATAATTAGTTAGTTTTGTATAAGCATTAGGTTTGATTATTTGTCTAAATTAGATGAAAATTGTAAAAATAAACTCTTGTCTTTGTGTAAATTTCGACACATTGAATTTTGGACTATTAATTCTAGTTTTCCGTTGGCCAAGAATCTTGTCCGATAAGTAGTAGTCATATGTTACTCTATTTGTTCGGTTGATATAGTTAATCCGCAAATATTATATAAAGTTAGGTGGAATCAAATGTTATTCGTGACTTTGCTTGTTCGAATGATATAGTTGTTCTTTAATTTTATTTTATTTTTTGTTCTTCTTTCTTCTTTGAAAAAGAAATAATTTTTGAATTACGGCACTTTTATTTTATTTAAATTGAATGTTTTATATTTTCAATTATGAATTTATATCGATCCAACCCCAAAGATAGGCTTATGAGATTTCTCTATTGGTCATTATCTCATTCACTATCTGTAGCTGGCGTTACTATTAAATGTAATTGAAAATTTAAAGTTAGAATATAAAACTTTAAATTCTTATTTTATTAGTTACATGGTTAGTTATGATATTTGATAAAATATTTAATTGAATATAAAATTATTGTTATTATTATTTTTATATATTTTTAGAGGGGTGTATTCAATTGGAATTCTATTGGATTTTTTTGAAATTTAAAAAGTCTGTAAATTTAGAAAATTCATAGACTGTTTGACTGACTTTTTTTATTGATTTATATAGATTTTCATAAATTTAACATGATTGTGGAATACACTTTTTTTATTAATTTACATGGATTTTCATAAACTCCGATGCTGAAACTATTGATGCAAATATACATGGAACACACTTGTATATAAAAAAAGTTATCTAAATTATTTAGAAAAAATATCAAAAATACATTAGTTCCAAAAAAAAAAAATACATTATTACTCATCATTATTATTTTCATCTTCATTTTCATCACCGTTATACTTCGGCCTCATTTCCCACATAGCATTAGCAATACTCGTTCTCCATGCATTAGCTTCCGTTATTTGTTATAGTTGGCTATGAGAAAGCAATTCCAAATTTTCCTCTTCCATGTTGAGATGTGGTGAATCTTGATCTTCTTCATATTCGACCGGAAATTCATCAGAGCGACATTCTTTCGGAAAAAAGTTGTGTAATCCAGCACAAGCCAATACTAACTCTGCTTGTGTTTGAAATGGGAACGGATGTGCGGTTTTGAAAATTATGAATCACAATTTCAAAATATTAAAAATTCTCTCAATCACATTTCTTAATGATGCATGACGAAGATTGAATAACTATCCATATATATAATTCAACAAAGTAATAGCAAATAGCTTCAATCAATCCATACACAAAATCCAAAATATTTGTTAGAAGAACAACAAAGGTTTTTTTCTTCTGACCTTTCGTCTTCAGAGTTCTCTGATAGAATACGTAGAAATCTTTGGTTGTTAGGAGTGATTTTGGAGAGTGAAATCTATTTATATTTTTTGAAGAGAATCAAAGAAAATCTATAAACTGTTTGAATACTTAAAGAATTTTTAAGATTTTTTAAAATCCGTATTGTATACCTCAAGATTTTTAAAGACTTTTGAAAATTCGAATTGAATACCCCAAACTTTGAAAGTTTAAAAAAATCATACAGACTCCACAATCAATACACCCCCTTAATATAGATTCCACTTTTATTACAATTAGATATATTTAACAAATAGTAACCAAATATGAAAATTTTATGCGGATCATCAATATATATTACATAATATTGTAAAGATAATGATATCAATACTACTACTAATATATAATGATACATATTGAGGTATAAAAGATATGAATT
Source organism: Scutellaria barbata (assembly GCA_028654395.1). NCBI lineage: Eukaryota > Viridiplantae > Streptophyta > Magnoliopsida > Lamiales > Lamiaceae > Scutellaria > Scutellaria barbata. The sequence goes on along the minus strand of CM053644.1, from coordinate 29,179,646 downwards.
TGCACTACAAGAAAAATGCATATAGACAATGGTAATTAACCATTATCATAGCTAGAAATCCAACATTGGCTAGTCAGGGTTAAGAACAATACACTCATAAACAACGATTATTAATAAATAAAAAGTTTTGGACAAATACATATCTGAAGTCTTACATAGTACTCCATCAAATCTCATTTGGGTGACATTTTAATATTTTAGTTATAAATTAATGAACATTAAAATTAGAAAAAATGTCCTCGTTTATCTCTCTTTCAACTCATTTTATCGAAAATTAACGAATGAAGAGAATATAGTAAGTTAAAAATAAGCAACATTTTGGAATATTAATTGAGGTATATTAGGAGGAAAAATACAATATAGCTAAAACACTAGTGATTTCAAACAAAATTAAAACTCTAAAAAGTCATATTTGCAGGAATTGGAAAGAATAAGATATAAATATAATATTTTCACAAGGAAAATGGAAAAAAAAAACAAAGAATTGGGATTACAAAATGAATATGAATGCAAATTTAATTTCTTGTAGATGATAGATATTCAGAGTTCAAGATTTTAATTTAAATCCCAATCTAACAATGGTAGTTTAATTTCTCTATTTAAATTGTAATAGAAGTCCAAAGTCAAACAATAAAATAGCAAAGCCTATAGATAGAATAAATGAAGTAGCTTAGTTAATTATATTAATTTGAGTTTAGGCTGTGGTCAAAGAATTTAGTTCTCTACCTATTGCCTCCCAACCACCATTTATTTTGATAAGATGTATACCACAAATATTAATGCATTTTAATTAACTTGCCCTCAACACTCCGACAACTATAGACCATTAAGTAAGATTAAGTTTATTGAGTTGAATCCAATATATTAATGTTTAAAATTATCCAAATGATAATTGAGCTTAAAAATTATTATTATTATTATTATTATTATTATTATTATTATTATTATTATTATTATTATTAGATGAGGTGAACAATTATTTTAATTTATATAAGTCGAGCAAGCTTGACTAATTTACTATATTTAAATATTTTACTCTTATTTTATTGATTTGCCTAATTCAATTCAAGATGAATTTTATATTGCAGGAGTGTTACATATCAAAATGCTTCAGATTTATGTATTATGTCTATTATATCATCTTATTTAACATTAAATTAATATAACACACTCTGATTAATATATTATCTAATTGTTGAAATATATATTGTATTAGTAAAAGACAAAAACAATTTTCTATTTATTATTTCAAAAAATTATATATTGTTTTATCTATTATATTATCCATCCCTCAAAATTTGTTTCAATCAAATGATGAAAAAATGAAAGTGATCAATACTTCTCAAATAAATTTCATAGCTTATTTTAAATACATATTCGCAAAAACTATTCAATTTTATTATAAATTTGAAAAGTTTGAATGATCAGTCATTTTTTAATCAACCCACATTTATTTTAGCTCTTTTTCCATTTTTAATTTATTTATATTTTTCTCTACAAATTTTAAACTAACCAAATTTTAAATTTATAAATCATTTATATGTTTGAAGTATCATGTGTTATTTTAACAAATTTAGTTAATCATATTAATTAGCTTTAAAAATATTTAATTTGCAAAAAAAAAAAGTATAAATTATTAATATAAAATTTTAGGGTTGATAAGTGTCATTTGATGGTTATCATTTTAGTATATATATATATGCAAGATTTGATTTGATTTTTTGTCATATATTTGTTAAGAGTTGCACTCTTGTACACCAGTTTCACGGATTTAGATCCATGCAACTTGACTGATCTAGATCCAATTGATAATTTATATATATTTTTTATTTTTTTAATTTACCCTAATTTCACCATCCCGCTTCTTTTCTCGATTTCTTTCTTTTTATCTTCAACTCATCTTACTACAACTTCATCTTCTCCATCTTTGACTCATATCTTCTTCTCCATTCACGCACTTCTTCTTGAATCTTTATGAAAAATATTATCAACAATTGCAGACAAGATACATGAAAGATGAATATAAAAAATTCAGATAATCGTGCGAATAACCCATCTTTATTAGTTCGAAAATACATGAACTTGTGTCTGATTTCATGTTCTTAATGTTATATGATAGATGATCGTTCAAATACACATGAAATAGTGGAGTTATCTATTAACGAAGATGAATTTGTTGATACATTTGATACAATAATATAAAGGTATTCATTGTGCTGCATAAAAGTTTTCATTTTCTAAATTATTTAGAAAATATTTTAACTCTAAATACTTTACCTTTAATATATTCTTAATATCAAATAAATTTATTTTCAACTACCCATAAAGGTATCCTATATGTAAATTATCATTATTATTATTATTATTATTATTTTGCTTCAAGTCAAAACTTTTATATACAAATTCGGTGATTTTTATGTACAAATTATGTGACCTTTATGTATAAATTTCATGACCTTTATATAAATAACTTAGAGAAAAAGGAAGAATCTTTGCAAAATTTGTATATAGATACCTTTATGTTATATTCATATAACTCTTATATATATTCATATGACATTTATGTATAAATATTCATACATTTATATACCTTTATAATATAAATGTATGAATATTTGTACATAAAAGTCATATGATTATCACATAAAGGTATCTATATACAAATTTTGTTGAAATTCTTTATTTTTTTTCTAAATTACAATACATAAATGTCATAACATTTATACATAAAGATCACTAAATTTGTATATAACGATTAAAATATAAAAAAAATCATGGATTCGAATCAGGTCAACCAAAATTATATAGATTTAAAATTCATGCAGCAGACGCACATGAGAATAGAAGTATTTAAATTCATGATTTATGAGATTAGGTAGAAATGATTGGAGTTGGAATTATTTAAGTTGGTATCCACTATATAAATTGGATACTCTATTTTGCATTAATCAGTCTTACTAATTTATTTAATTATTTGCGTGTGGAGTACCCAACAATGTATTGGAGGTTAAATAGGATTCATCACCTTTAAAAATAAATAATTAAAACTCAGTACTCAAATGTCAATGAATATTGCATTTTTATAAATTGTTTACGTTACCTTTACATTGCTTTTGTACATTAGGATTTGGTTTAATTCCGTGATGCAATCTGCATTATAATTATTTGTTCACTTCGAATCTAAACAAATTTTTATTTCGAATTGCTTCTTGTATAGTATGCGAGAACGTGTTTTATTTTTTCGCAATTTAATTAAACATTTTGTTTTAATTCCGGCCAATTAATGCATATCAATTATCAAATATGGATGTGTGTTATTTTTAGGAGTATTTTACTCATTACAGACTAATTAAATTCTCGACAATATGTTACATCGTGATTTGATGGTGATGATGATGATAGTTCGATTTTTTTTTTCATAATTGATAAATAAAATTTACAAAAACATGAAAATAAATACAAAATATTTTCTGTAAACCAAAAGAAATATGCTCAAGAAATTATTTTGAAAATCTTTGAAATATATATATATATATATATATATATATATAATGAGTTAAAAACTAAAATGTAACTAAAACTAGAAAAAAAGAAAAGAAATAATTCTCTTAAAAATAAAATAAACATTTTATCATAACTAAATATAGTTAAAACTGTATTTCTTTTAAGTATAATGTTAAATTAATTTCTTTAATATTGTATTAAATATAATTAAGATAATTTTCTGTTAATTTTTTGAAGGGAACGATTTTCTTCTTTCTTCTAATTGTTTTGGTTACATTTTAATTTCAAATTAACTATATTTTCGAATGAAAATCAAAAATATTTTTCTGATTTGTTGTTGTTAATTAAATTTTCGTAATTCATATACTTATGAAATATAATAATTTAACATCAATTATAATTTTTCGTGACATTAATGTCCTTGAAATAACATGTGCTATCATGTGATGCATTTTGTCGGAATTATTTTAATGTGTTTAGATTGAAATCTAAAAAACTTACTATAAAAAGCAATCGAAAAAAATAAAATAAAATAGGCTGCAAGTGAAAAAAGGATTACATTACACAATTCATAACATATAGTAACATTTGTTTTCCAATGTTTAAAATTGGAAGAGATCTTAATTTTTCTAAAACAAAATCATATATTTAAAATCATCTCACAAATATGATTTTATTGAACAAAATCCTATTTACAATTCAATTATGTTTGCAAGTTAATAATTTTAATTTATGATGGATTGCCTAATAAACAATAAACAATTTTCACAATTCAAAATTCAATTTTATGAAATATATATAGAACAAGATTATCCGCTGGAATATATATATATATATATATATATATATATATATATATATATATATATATTCTTTTTATAATAGTTATCTAATCTCGTTAATGGTTTCTTCCACCCTACCCCCTAAGCAATAACTGAAAATACCTAATTCAATAAACGAAACCCCATGATTTAAGAAACTCAATATATATACCACGTGCCCTAGCTATAGAATGTTTAACCCAACACAGAATGATTTAAGTATCAGATCTGATTTTATTTTAAGTAGGTTAGGTTACAGTAGTTTGCATTTAATTATAACTTTGTTTTCTTAATCACGTGTATAATACATACCATATTATAAAACATTCGAGAAACAATCTTCTTCTTAACTAACTTGATTACATCTTCTCTTAATGCAATTATGCTAAATTGTAAAAATCATATTTTTTTATGATCATGTAATGTCAAAATACAGCACATTATTTAGAAAATATCAAAATAATATTGTTAATATGCAAAATGATGTATATATATATATATATATATATATATATATATATATATATATTAGTACGGTCTCGTGTAACATACGGGATATAAAAAAATTTAAATTGAACTTAGTATAATTAGAAAAAAATTAATATTATTTATATAAAAAAGCATATATTTGTGGTTTTAAATCTCGTCAAATTGGTATTAAATATAACACTGTTTGATTAAAAATTTATTATGTCTACTATATTATTCAAATCTCACATCATCTGTTAGTTTAGCATTGTTAATGTTTAAAATAACCTTAAAGTTTTCTTTTCAATTAAATGATAAAAAAAATGAAATCCGAAAATTTTCAAATACATTTCATAGATAAGTTTTAATATATACTCGCAAAAACTATTCTATTTTCATTAATGAGTAAGTTTGAAAAGTTTGAATAATCTTTTTTAATCATCCCACCTTTATTTTAGTATTTTTCCTTCTTTCTTTATTTATTTATATTTTTCTGTAAGAATTTCAAATAAAAAGTTTCAAATGTATAAATGATTTCTATATTTCAAATCTAAGCATGTCTTGTATATTTTAATAAATATTTAGTTAAAATTTCTATAATATTTAGTAATGTTTATTATAAATTTTAAATTTGATATCATTAATTAATCATATTAATTAACTTTAAAATTTTATTTATTATAAATTTAATTTATAAAAAATATTTAATATGAAAAATTTGTAGGTTTGACATATGATATAAGTGGTCATCTTTTATATATATATATATAAATATATTACTATATATTATAAGACAATAATTAGAAATGTGTTGATTTTTAGCTTGAGCATTCATATTGACGTCAGTCTCATCTCAATTGATTTGACAATTATATATAAATATTGATTTGAAATATGTTTTTAATACTTTCCATTTATTTATGCACATCAACATAATTTCATCTATTAATTAGTGATTGATTAAAAAGATACCTAATTAATATAATGACTTGGGATTGACAAATATCGTTTTTTTTTTTCATTTAGATTAGGGAATGGTATTGGAGACTTAGGTAGACCATCCATTATATACAGTATCTAAGAGGAAGTGTCGCACATAATCACTACAATTAATTAATTGGTTAGTTATTTGGAATACGTATTTAAATATTATGAAATTGAGATCACAATATTAGCCATGTATATATAAAAAAAAAGCTATTAAAAATCATAATGTTAGAAAGATTTTGATTTATATAAAGGGAATCATGTATAAATGATAATCAAAAACTTTTTCAAAGGAACAACATTTTAACAATTTATCAAAGGTTTGAAGATATTTTATTAGCAAAATCTGTAATTTATATTTTTAATTGTATGTTATATTAAAAATATATTTAAATCACAATCAAATTTTGTATAATAATAAGACAAAATATAATCTTTTTTTTTTCATAAATCTTTCTTAACATAAACTAACATTTTATTAGTATTGTATTTTATGTATTAATATTAGCGAGATAGACAAATTAAGCCAATTATTGAAATTCTTCAACATTATTTTAGATATATAACCATCATGAATTTTCTCTCCTTGTTTTCTATTTTCTCTTTTGCATGCATTTACTTATTCTAGTTCTTTTTTATAAACAATATCAAATCTTTACATTTAAATGAAGCTTGAGATACATTTTGATAGAGTGATTTGACATTTCGAATTTCAAATAAATGGGTTTGAAATCCACTTAATTTGGGTTGGATTTGAAATCCACCTAAATGACTTCAAAATTAATTCAAAATGAAAGCATTGAATTTCGAATCCACATGTATCCAAATATCATACCACCGGAGAATTTGATAACATGGATTTACCTATCCAAATGAATCCTTAGGTTTTTTTGTTTAAAAGGGCAAAAAAATACACTAAGTTTTACTCTAAATCCATTCATGATAAGTCTTGCATTAATTTTTTTTTTTTGAAACATTGCAATATAGCTTATTGTGTAGAGCTAGTTGCACATACTTAATAACCCAATCAATTTGGAAATAATTGACTTTAACTAAAGTCTTCCAATATATATAGAAACAAATACTGCATAAAATTCTAAACGTGGAAAAATGTATGAATTTTTTACTAAATCGGATGGGTGCGTGCTGTACCTGCAATAAGAAAAGTAGCAGGGGTTCTTTTGCAATTTCAATTTATGTCCTTAATAAAGCCACTCGTGTCAGGCCACCCCCATTATTGTCGGCAGGTAAAACTTAATAAAAGATGTGAAAAATCTATATCTATATAAGCAAAAATTAGTAGTTGAATTCCGTTTAAAGTTTATTACTAATAATAATAGAAATAAAAAATTTATTAAAAAAACAAAAGAAAAATCCATTAACGAAGGTAGGTGGCTTGAGGGGATTGATGGGGAGTTAAAGAATTAACTTTTTCTTCAAAAATTTTATTGACTAGTGGTTATTTCATTTTAAATCAGTTTTTCAACGTATATAATACATCAAATTAATCGTCTTTTCATAATATTTAATTTAATAGTCTTTAATTTGATATCCATATTGAATATATAAAAATTAATATTTTGAAATTAATATTTTATGGATTTGAACATTTGTGTGATATATCAAAGTATTTTGAGTTATTTGTTTTAACTTTAAATTAAAATGCAAGAGTTAGAAAATATAAATGTAAATGTCCTAAAAAAAACACTTAATAGATTATATAGATAAAATTAAATCAAATAAAGTTTTAAAGTATAAAAAAAATTAGAATGGTTTTTTTGTAAATCTCATACTATGTTTATAAAAAAAATATGATTTTTCAGTTTATTTTATAATGGTTTTTAATAATATTTACATGTTATATAAAAATAAATTATAGATATGAAAAGGTGCAAACATTTAAATTCAATTTGTAATATACTCTATAGTATCCAAAAAAAATATTATATTAATAATTTAACATCTTATATAAAATGAGAAAGGTAATATATATATATATATATATATATATTGTATTGTTAACTACTTAATAATTATATAATATTATTTTGGTTAAAAGAAATTTACTAATAAGTATTTTTTTAACAATTTGTGCAATGCACGGAGAGATATGCTAGTAGTATATAATATTTGATATCACTTGAATTATAAGACTTGTGATAATATTAATAGGATTTAAAAAAAAATCATAAGTTATAGATGAACTTTCAATTACAACATAAATTAAAAAATTTAACAATTTATTTAATTTTTCAATAAAGCATCGGCATTATTTAAAATTGTAATGTCACCACTATTATTAACCACATCTCAACGTGATCATTTCAAATCACCATCTATTTTGGAAGATATCGCTTCAATTACTGTATATCAAGAAAGTAATTATGACAAATTGTTGTTGGATATTCCATCCTTGATAGCTGGGTAGAAATGACAAATTATAAAATTGATGTAGACATGTAGATTTGAAACGGGTTCGTCTAGATGTCTCCACGATGATCATCAGATGCTGTTGCAATTATGTATGTATGAAAAATATAATCAATATTGTAATTGATTTAATTTATAATTCATTACTATGTTATTATTATTTTTTTAAAAGTTCATATTGAAATACTGTGTACATGTTAATTTGTTACTCATTTCTTCATGTCTGATTGAATTTCGATTTTGAGATGCATATATTTATCCAATCAATATGACATAATGCAAGATCGAAGTTATATCTACAATATGCACAAAGAAAAGTGAAATTGTCCAATGAAAACTGGTCAGTTTTAATGAGAAACAAAGAGATGATTATTAGAATTGAATTTATCTTTTATTCGAATTAATTAAAACACTTATGCTGTCTGATATGTGTATTGGTGTTGCTCTCAAACAATCGATTTACTTATATTAATCAAGAATTTAATTTGTTTTCTTCACATTTATCTCTTCCATTTGGTTTATTTATGTAACATATTTTATTACATTAAAATTTATTCGAGTAACAGAAACTTATGAAAGGAAGTCATAATAAAAGTTTTAGATAAATCTTTATAATATTTTAATAAAAAATTGTTTTCATTTGAACTTAAGTTTTGGAGTATTTCTTCGATATAATCACAAATCTTAATAACAGTTCTACTTACCTACTCATCATATATACATTAATATATGTCCACAATTGATGTATCAAAAATATAAAATATTTATTAATTTTATTTTTTATATATGAGAAAATGAAATAATTATATATTATCGATGGATATATTAAAAATTATCCACAATGAGATTTGAGCAAAACCAACTTTAATAATTCTAATTCGATTGTGGTTAAAACAAAAAGGTCATTCAACAACATAAGAGTCAAAAGAGGTGGGGAAAGAAAGAATAGAGGGTATAATGTTTACAAGTTGACCCTCAAAAATAGAAATATTTACATAAAGCCCTCCAACAAACCAAACAAGTCGGCATTGTATAAGAACACTAATATAAACGTTTTTTTTCTAGTGTTGAGTTTTTTATTATATAACTCAATCGATATTCATTTATCTATGTGGTGGACCAAAGCTGTAGTTTGGTACTGACTTGCAAAAAGTTATATTAATGTAGTCGTAATTTGTACAGAGTGAATATAAAATAAAGAAACTTGATCTTGATTAAATTAAAATATAAAAAGATTCTTCAATATGCAATTGTTTGTTTTTTATTCATTGATATTAAATATTAGATTTTTTTACACAAAAACAAATTAAATTAAATTTTAGAAAGAGACAAAACATTTTGATTCAAATACAATCCATTTATCATCCGATCCTCACGACGTCCTGTATGGTGGAGGTTGATGACTTAATTAGGTGGTCCACAAAAAACATAAAATAAAATTAAAAATTAAAAAGGTCATTAAAATTGTGGGTTAAAAAGTTAATAACTAAATTACAAATTTAATAAATTGTCGTGATCTTTTATGCGAGTAACCCAACATAAATTATAGACATTCGATTAGTCTATACCCAAACACAATTATTTTCAACAATAATATCTTAGATGGATATATAATATATTGATAGCCACCAATTAGCATGAATTCAGGGATTTGATCCATAATAATACTTCTTCCTCCACTTAAAAAGTAAATAATAAAAAATTCACACGTGACAGAAAGATTAAGTGGGCAATGATAAAAGGGCCTTGTGGGTAACAAAAGTGGGAAGCAATATACAAAGAACGTTGGAGCATCTCATGTTCACACTACATTATAGTAAAATTTAAATTATATTAAATTTATATTCAATCATCAATGTTATATTCTACACTATATTTATTTTTTTTATTTTTTATTAATTTAAAAATTATACAAATTTAAACTTAATAATTGCATAATATTTTAATTTTTGTTTTATATTATTATTGAATATATTATTTTTATTAGTTATTTAAAAAAAATATGAATATAAAAAGACAAAAATTATAAAACACCATTAAATTAAATTTCGTGATACAATGCTACAATCATACATATTAAAAAATATAAAATTAATACACACAAAAAAACACACACACACAATATAAGAAATTTCAATAAAACAATAACGATAATTTAGATCTCAGAATTAGAATGCTCCTTCCACATATGATCAATCAATGCATTATAAAAAATTAAAAAATAAAAATAAAAATATAATATGATGTAATAATACTCACTATATATGATGATACACAATTCAAATTTATAATATAAAGAGGAAATATAGAATATGATTAAAATTACATTTCACACTAGATGTAAAGGCAATGTGAAATGTAGTGTGTGATTGGAAATGCTTTTAGCAAGTAGAGAGAAATTCAAACTCCTCTACCATCATTCCTTTTCCTTTCTTGTCTCAGAATGGGCCCCACAAATTTTCCAAATTTATGCCAAGATTTGGTGCGACTTAATAATTCTAGACCAGTGATGCGCTGTCGCCCGTCTGCAACCAATTTCTTTTTTCTTTTCCCTTTTCTTGGCAATTACCACGTGCTTATTTAAATCATTACAAAAAAAATATTTCTTTATTCAAACCTCTGTGACCCACCAAGTACTTGATAAGCCTCATCACTTGTTCATCTTTTTATTTTTTATTTTTTCTCACTATAATCTCCTCCCAGTTTTTTTTGTTTTTTTTCCCAATATTTTTTTAAAATTTATTTCCTAGGAATTAAGTATGTCTGGTTTAAGACAATTTTCCGATGGTCGGAGGCCTGAGAAATCCAGTTTTTCTCGGACGTGTAATCTGTTGAGTCGGTATATGAAAGAGAAAGGAAGTCTCAGAGATTTGAATATTGAAATTGGTGGAAAAGTTGAGAGCCTTGAAGCTTTAGGTAAATTCTTTTTATGTTTATATGTATATATGTATATGTATATTTAAAATCATGTGTTTAGTTATTTCTTTTTTCAGAAATTAAAGTTCGTTATATTATTCAGAATCTGATTTTGTGCGTAGAATTTGAGTTTCTTGGATTTCTCGTAATTTATGTGATCAGAATAGCTTGCTTTTGGTTCATTAATTACACGGTTATTTTGGATAGATCTGGAATTTTCTCAATTTGGAAGGTTAATTAATAATTAATAAATATTGAGCTGAATATTTAAGCTTAATTGCAGTAAACCCTGGTTCAACTCAGTGTGCACCAGCTTCTACGACAATGATAGATAAAGGCAAATCAGTTCAGCAATCTACTCAACAACACATAGATTTCGTAGAACATGCCTCCAATAACTCCATAAGGTTCTTTCCTTTTTCTAATTTTTTTTTTAACTATATCTGTCTGGATCTCCTGTTTTTACTCTATTTTATTTCATCAATATATGTTAGATTACATGTGAACTACATATTTATGTTAATTAATATATAACATAAATATGGAATATGAGATGAAATATGTAGAATAATTCATGTTGCTCACTTATTAATGTGTATGTTTATTGTATATATCCGATCCAATGTCAAATAGTTATATATTTACCACTAACATAAGAAAACGTCTTTCTTAGGGCTTTCAATTTTGTGGACCAAAATACTATTTCAATTTGAGTTACAAATTATAAGAAAATATCTTTTTAGGCTATTTTTCAAGGAAATTTTAAATTTAGATTTCTTATACCTATCAACACTATTCAAGAACTAGATTTAGAGAGATACATTTACATGACAAAACACTTAGAGCCCATTTGAATACAGCTCGGATTTCAAATCTGCATCCATCCAAACACCACCGATAGAGGAAATTTCAAATCCCTTCTCGGTTCCTTCCATCCAAATGGAGTTAAATTTAGAAACTTTTGTAAGCAATTAATTGATAGAACTCTTTTTCATTCTTGATTATTTCAGCAAAGAGGAGACAACAATGGATTCCAAGGCTTCTCAGTTGACAATGTTCTACTCAGGGAGAGTGTTGGTGCTTGATGATTATCCAGCTGACAAGGCTAGAGAACTCATGGCTTATGCCAAGAAACAAAGCTCCCAGGTCTCCTATGGCATTTTATCCAACCCGTCGGGCCAAAACCCGACTGCAGCAGGGGTCTCGATGTCTAGCCCGAGAGAGGGGCTTCCGCCCCGGCCTCAGGCTAGTACGAGTTCTCCGAAAGCTGTTACTTGTAAGGACATGATGAAAACTCATGTTGATCCACAGCCTGAGGCTTCTGGTTCTGGTGATTATCTTTATACCAATACTTTTCTAGCACTTGTTTGTTGTTGCTAAAAAAAACTTGGAATTAATATTGATGGATTTTGTTGTGCTTTTGTGTTGTTTAGAGTTGCCAATTGCAAGAAGATCATCACTTCATCGGTTTCTTGAAAAGAGGAAAGATCGGTATGTCGTTTTTATCAATGCATCTTATATATGGTGTGTGTATTTACCAAGTTGTACACAATTGAAGATGGAGGATTTTATGTGGCGAATTGGTTTGGTGATTTTGAAATGAATTTAATGAATACTTTGTTGGAAAAAAAAAATCGCTAAATGGAGAAGTGAGCATTAAGCTTGCATTAATTAGTTTGTTTCTTCTACTTATTTTCCATTAACGAATATAATATGAAATTAATTTATGATCTAACATTTTTTGTTTGTTGAAATTAATTATTGTTATAGGGCTGCTGCTAGAGGGCCTTATCATCAAGTTCAAGAACGAGAAGATATTTCTTCTGGCAAGGGAGATGAACAGCTTGAGCTCAGATTATAACCTATAACCTTTTGTATTAGATAATTAGGATCAAGTTTATTTTGACTTTTACTATTATTTTTCTTAATTAATACCATCATGTAATTAATTGCTATTGTATTTTTAACATTTTTTGTTTGACTTTTGTATTATAGTTAGGATCAAGTTAAACATTTTTGGTGTGACTTTTGTATTTTTACTGTTATTTTTCTTAATTATAACCTATTATTTTGCAATAGGATATATTAGCCTTATGATATATATATTTTCTTTATCGATATTATCATGTAATTAATTAATGGGAAAAATTATATCCCTATATACCGACTAAAAGCTATTAATTTCCTACAAAGATTTGGATAAATTTCGAAAACATATTTGTCATTGCGTGGAGTAATGGAATCTGGAATTTTAGAGTTATAAGCAAATGAATTTCATACCTATTCTGTATATGTATGACTTTGTTTAGAGGAAAAATGTTGTATACTACATTAAATGTATATTGAAATAATTTCAGTATGTACGGTATGAAATCACAAGATATAAATAGTCATGAACATAATTAAATTCAGATAAAATAAATCTCCATTTTAATTCATCATCATGCCAAGCACCAAAAAACTATCATAATTTGTTTAAGAAAAGGAAACAAAAGAGTTCGATTTCGGCAAAATCACAATTTTTTTTTATCCCTATTAATATTTCTTAATTAAAATTTAGGGATTTAATATGATAGTTTTTATGGAGTTAATTTGTTTCCCTTTCCAATATTAAATCTAAAATTTTTGATTAGACAAATATCGAAGCCCCTCTTTTCCTTCCAATTAGCCTTAGTCTATGACAAAAAAATTATAACGATATTTATTTTCAAATATATAAAGTATTTATCTCTAGATACCCGTAAGGGTGTTAACAAATTTCCACTTTAAAATGACTCTACGTAACTTTTGAAATATGAATAGTTTTTAGATAAAATTGTCGTTTAGAAATATAAAATTTTGCGAGGCAAAGGAAGTATATTTTATAGGATATCTTTATGCTTAATATTGTAAGACATTTTATGATTATTTTCAATAATAATCTCAGATTAAGATGTTGGATGCATTTTATTACAAAATAATAATTGGGATAACATGACATCTAATGTGAAAAGTAGCTAATCTTTCGCATGGCGGTAAGATTTTATTAAGTTTGTGATTAATTTATTAAAATGAAATACAATATTACAATTACAATTTTGTGATTTTAGTTTTATTTTGAAACTAAAGCCATTAAGAAATTGCCTTTAGTAAGTACTAATACCTCAAATATATATGATTTTCAAACAATGTATTTTTTTAATTGATTTTGCAACAATGTATTTTTAAAAAAAATAATATTTTATGACAAACCTTTATTTAAGTAAAAAAAAAAAGCTAATTGGATGAAAAAGAATGCTAACAACCAAATCATTTTGAATCATTCATTTCAAAATTCTCTTTCTAGATTGTTTCAGACAATTAAGAAAATATCTAAATATAGTTATGTGCGTTAAATAACTTATATTACCCAATATTTAACATACATAATTAATGTATAACACTAAAGAAGCTTAGTAAAAAAAGGGGATAATTTTAATAATTAGACCCAATTTATAAATTAATTCTCAATTCTAAACTCAAATTTTAAAATTTCTCAATAAGGGGCTTAATTTTATTTTTTCTCAATTTAAGATTTGAGTTTCAGATTGAGTTATCAAGACAAAATTTCATATTATTTTTCTTTTTTATTTATATTTATAGATTTATTAATATTTTCAATATATATTAATATTTTGAATAAATTAAGAAAAGTTAGTGTGCTTTAAAAACAATTTTCATTCGACTTATCTTAATTTATATAAAAAAAGAAAAAAAAATAGAGTTAATTTAATTCATAAAATATAAATTATATTAAACTGATTAATATTAAAATCTATTTTATATACCTTTTATTCATAAAATTAAGAAAATAAAGGAATCTTAATTTTTTGAATTGCATTTATTATATATATATATATAAATTAATACAAATCGGATGACAATCATTCCAAAATTGCACGAATTTATCTTAATTTATCTAAACTATAAATACATATTAAAATATAAATAATTTTTTAAATATAAAGAAAAAGGAAAAAAATTGAATTTTATATTGAATTGAGAACTCAATCTAAAATTCAAGCCTTAAATTGAGAAAAAATGTAAAATTGAGTCTCTTATTGAGAAACTTTAAAATTTGAATTTAAAATTGAGAACTAATCTATAAATTGGGTTTTGTTATGAAATTTATCTTAAAAAAAAAAATAGAAGTAAATTTTGGGAAAAAAAATCACGAAACTAATTTTTGATAATAAAAAACAACACGGTTTAAATCGCATGCATGTATTGGGCCACAATCAATGAAAAGCCCATTTAGATCTTCACTATTTTGGGCCAGTAACATGGAAAGCCCATTTAAATCCTCACTGTTTATTACCGCGTGGAAGCTCGAAAACATAGGATAGGAGTTAGAAGGTACTATAAATATCCCTCAGAGCAATTCATCACTCCTCTTTAAGCAACTAAGCAAGGGGATTATCTTTTTGTCTTTTTTTTGTCTTTTTTTTTCTTTCTTTTTTCTTCCATTTTTCTTTCTTGTTCGAGTCCCTTTTCTTTTTTTTTCCCTCGCTCCACAAACCCTAATTAAATCAGAAAAAATCCCTTCTCCCACCATTAAATTGAAACCGATTTGTGGTTAAAATCGATCAAGAATGCAGAACCAGAGATTGAAGCAACAGCAACATCAGGCTTTGATGCAGCAAGCACTCCTTCAACAGCAGTCGCTTTATCATCCTGGCCTATTAGCTGCCCCACAGGTTCTTCTTCTTCTTCTTCTTCATTTTTGTAACATTTTTTAGTTCTCTTGTTCGGAGTAAATTGATGATTGGTAGAAAATTTGTTCATATTGTGGCATGATTCAAGTATTGATCTTTGCGTTGTTATTTTCTTGTTTATTTGTTTTTTCTTCCATTTTACTGAGATTTTACCAAATAAGTGACCTTAAATGGGTAAATTTTTTCCCTCTTGGTGTATCTGTTTTCGTATTTCGTTCTCTGTTTTTGCATCGCAGGTTGAGTTTTTGGGTTGGTTTGGTTTCGTTATGAATTTGGTTTTCTGAAATGAGTTCTTAGGGTTTTTTTTGTTCCGTTTGAATGACAAATTGTGTAGGAACGTGAGTGGATTGTCTAGTGAGTTTTGTGGTTTCCCTCTAAGGTCGTTTTAGCTTTTTGGATGAATCCGTTGAATGCCCTTAAAGGAGGTTCTTTCATATACCCTAGAAACTTAGTAGTATCTGTCCGTTATGCTTGTTTTATTTCATTCTATGAAAAACTCATGAGATATTCTCACAAATCTAATGCAAGCTCTGAGGTTGTGCTCCTGAGTGAGGGACATAATGGAAATAAATCTTGCGGAAGAATTTGATAGTAGAGAGGAAAAAGCGCAAATTGATGTATTCATTGTTTTTTTAATGTTCCATTTAAAGGTTCAGGCAATGTTGACAAGAAGTTACCTGCTAGGAAAAAGGATTATTTTTTTTGTCACTATTAGAGGCACATAATCTTTTCACTGATTTGGGATGGAGGTGGTCAAATGAATTGATATTGGGCGTGTAGACATGACAATTGCAAATAATGGAGAAGAAGGTCGCGTAACTGAAAAGTATATCCTGCAAATGGGCCTGTTGGTTCTGCATTAAGGACCAAGGTTTAAGTTTTGGGACCTTTTTCAAGCATATAATTTTCGGACAAGAGTTGAACATATTTTTTGTATATGAGTCTCTGACGGAGATAATATATGGTGCCTAGTTTTCTATGGCTTCCAGTATGTCAGAAATTAAGCGGTATCTGATCTCTGATGCAGTATTATTTATTCCCAGTGGAGGTGTTTCAGGACTTTCTGGATGTTTCAGACGTATAATTTTACCTAGAATAGAACAAATTCAGTTGGCATTTTTCCTGCCTCTTTTATGTGCTTCTTTCACCGTTAATGACATTCAAACACCTGAGCCTTGCAAAGTCAGTGCTTTTCACTACCAAATTTTGTTCTTGGGAGGGGGTGGTTGATTTTGTTCTATTATTTAGCAAGTCGTTTCTTTATTTTTATTTTTGTTTTTCTTTTGCATTTACAGATTGAGCCAATACCAAGTGGAAATCTGCCTCCTGGGTTTGATCCAAGTACATGCCGCAGTGTGTGAGTGTTTTAGGCATTTTTTTTCCAGTTTTTTATCTTTTCATCTTCTTTGTTGCCATGCCGTGCTTAGCTCGCATGTTTATGTGATGTCTTAAGTCCCAATTCAGCTATAACTAGAAGTCCTTTACAAGTCTTTGCACTGAAATTGCCCTTCACCTTTTGTTTTTCTATTTACCTATTTAATGCTGCTATTTATGTAGGGCCTGTATTAATTGATAATCTTCTTTTTCATAAAACTTTCTTCTGCCATCATTTTCTTATGTAACTCTCTTGCTTATTCATCTGATATCATTTAGTTATATCGGGGGAGATTCTTATAAATACTTTTACTTTTTTTGTTTTCTTTTCTTTTTAAACTTCTAGTTTTTTTATTTATGAGAATTTGCAGGTATGTTGGAAACATTCACACACAAGTGACTGAACCACTTCTTCAAGAAGTTTTCACCAGTACTGGACCTGTGGAAGGTTGCAAGCTTGTTAGGAAAGAGAAGGTGCACTGTATCCTCTTTCATCTGGATTTTTTGATACATCTGATCTGGATTTGTCTCTGGAGATGATGCTGACATTCTTTTCATGATATGTGCAGTCATCCTACGGATTCATTCATTACTTCGATCGTAGATGTGCTGCACTTGCAATATTAACCCTCAATGGAAGGCATCTGTGAGTAGTGTGTGTGTGTGTATTGAATATTCGATTTGTCATTCCTGGGTGGTTCAGATTAATATCATCTTTCGTAAATTTTAGGTTTGGGCAGCCTATCAAAGTTAACTGGGCCTATGCCAGTGGTCAGAGGGAGGACACATCAAGTATGCATCATTATTAATGCTTACATACCTATAGCATTGGTCTCTTTTAGCATATTGCTTTTTTTTTTGTCTGGTTACGCTGTATCTCATGAAAGATCATGTTTCTTATGTAGGCCATTACAACATTTTTGTTGGTGATCTCAGCCCAGAGGTTACTGATGCCATGTTGTTTGCATGCTTTTCTGTTTATCCCAGCTGCTCGTAAGAATCTCTCCCCCCCCCCCACACAACACACTCACACACAAGAACGCACACACAGATACACACCACCACATTCTTGCAAAATAATGGTTAGAGCTTTCATATGCTCAGTCCATGATGTGGTATTAGGAGGTACTTATCATGTCATATTTTGTCTTAGTGATGCAAGAGTTATGTGGGATCAAAAGACCGGGCGTTCCAGGGGGTTTGGATTTGTATCTTTCCGGAATCAACAGGTATGTTCAATTTAGTTGTATGCAAATATTTTTTGAAGCTAGCAAGTGTTTGAATGATGATAAGTCCTTGATATTTGTTCCAGGATGCCCAAAGTGCAGTAAATGATTTAACTGGTGAGAACAGTTTGGATTAATTCCGTGTTTACAATTCCTTTGAAAGCATGTGAAAATGAAACATTTTTTTCTTGCTCTGAGTATCTGAAATTGTTAGATTTTTTTATATGAAAACTTTGCAGGAAAGTGGCTTGGTAGCAGGCAGATACGCTGTAACTGGGCCACAAAAGGTGCTGGTACCAGTGATGACAAGCAGAGTTCAGATTCTAAAAGTGTTGTTGAACTAACAAATGGCTCCTCTGGTGAGTATGTTGGAGGTAAAGAATTAACATTTCTAAAGACTGTTGTAATTCTTGCTTGAAGCTATGAAGGATTTTATGAACTCTGTTGTTAGTATGTAGTCATTGATTTTATCTAGAGAAAAAACTTGTCAGTTTCTGTAGTGCATGCATTTCATGGCATATTATAACCTGATGTAGCCTCTATGAATTTACTCAACTAGATCAGTATTGACTTAGATGAATGATTCTAATGGAGAGTTTTGCTTTTACAGAAGATGTTAAGGAGGCAGCAAGCAGTGATGCTCCTGAGAACAACCCACAATACACCACCGTGTATGTCGGTAATCTTGCTCAAGAAGTAAGTCCATTTTTCCTTGTACTTACTCCTGCTCATTCGAAATAATTTGTCCCCTTAAACTGCGTGATAAACTTTATCTTCCTTTTATGGTCTCGACAAGTTCTATATAGTGCTTACGTGTGTTAGATTTGGAGGTGTTTGTTCATATGTTGATCAGATTGAATGGACAGCATGAGGAATCAGTCCATGCTTTTGACTACGACGCTTTATATACTTTAGGTGGTTATAAAATATCACTTCCCTTGGTTTTATTATGCCAGGTAACCCAGGTTGACCTGCATCGCCACTTCCATGCACTCGGTGCTGGATCAATTGAAGAAGTTCGGGTTCAGCGTGATAAGGGATTCGGTTTTGTGAGGTACAGCACCCATGCCGAGGCTGCCATGGCTATTCAATTGGGAAATACTCAGTCATATCTCTGTGGCAAACAAATTAAGGTTTGTCTTTGTTCCCTCTTGTAGACATATAGTATCCCCTTGACTATGAATAAATTTAGCCAACACGTGCTCTGTTTGGCAACTTGCTGGGCATTATAGTCTTACTGTTTACGTCAAAACTAGACACTAGACACAATGTATATATTAACCTAAATGATTATCCAAATGGTTTTTTTTTTTCAATTGTTTTACAGTGCTCATGGGGCAACAAGCCAACTCCACCTGGCACCAGTTCAAACCCTCTCCAGCCACCTGTACCGGCACCCTTGCACGGCTTTTCTGCTGCCGACATTTTGGCGTACGATCGACAGCTGGCAATGAGCAAGATGGGAGCGGGTGTCCATCCGCTCCTACATCCCCATGGCCAGCATGCTTTGAAGCAAGCATCTATGGGGATGGGTGCTGGTGCAAGCCAAGCCATCTACGATGGTGGCTACCAGAACGTTGCTGCTGCCCAGCAGCTCATGTACTACCAGTAATTCGTCAAGATTTCATACAACATAATGTACGATGTCCTGTCCTGTTTGAGTTTTTAAGACCTTTTTTAGGGATGTTTTGTAAAATCTGTTTTCGGGATTGGCTGCCCAACTTAGTATGTTATCGCGTTGTATGCGTCGTGTATGTTTCGTTTCATGTAGGAATGAGTTGTGAGCTTCTCTTTGTCTAAGTTAAACTGGAACCAAACCTGGCTAGCTGTATGTGGAGTTATTAATATTCCTGGTTTTTGTTCAACGTTATTGGGTCATGAGTTCCCCGCACATTCTATTATGTACTTAGTTATGTTTTCTCTGATTGATTCCAACTGTTGATGTAAGAATAATACTAACCCAAAACACTTGGATGGATCTTTTTTGTGAGTCATTCGTTGAAGCAGAATTCACACATGATTCCGTCCAACTGTTGTTTATGTGTGGTTTATTTTCATATTTAAATTCGTCTTATTCATTTCTTTTGAATATTGATATATTTAGCATTTACTTCATCGTTACTTAGAGTTTAAGAGAGAGAAATGGGGCTACAAGATTAATATAAGTGTTCCAAGTAAATTAACTTCTCAAGAAACATGATTATTTTAAATAAAAAGCTTGATACAAAATTAAATTTGTAAAACTAATTAAACTATTTGATAGTATGAATTTTCGACAGAATATTTTCCACTATCCACCATTTTTATTTTTGTTTTTGTTTTGCAAAGTGGAGCATCAAATAACTAACTTGAGTGTTGAATTAAAATAAATGCAAAATACGCGATACTGTATGTTTTAACAAATATAGTATTTTATATTTGAAAAAATATATTGAAAAAAATATTACAGTGAATAAAATAATCTTCTAGGGAAGTGTTTGAGAAAAAAACTAACAGTTCTTGTTTAGCTTCATATAATTATTTATGGGGTATTAGTAAAAAATGATTATATTTAAAAGTTAATCTACTTAAATTTTAAATTAAAAAACTTGTAGGGATTAATGGTTTGGGGCAGCACTATTGCTAATATTTAGAGGTTTCTACGATAATTTTAAACATCACACAATTTGATATGATTTTAGCTTCTATTTCACTTTTTTTTTAGGGGACTCTTAACTTAAAACTTGCTCAAAGTGAGTGATGTATGACTAAATCTATAGACACATTTAACATTTTATTAAAAACACACTTTAAAAAATATAATTTTATTATAGATTTGAATTTTAAAAAATTGGGATGTGTTTAGTGTGTATATATATCTATTTATATTTATTTATTAAACCCACTCGGCTCCCTGGAGTAAAACCCTTCCCGCGTATTAAACCCTAATAATGATTTGAGTTAAAATTCAACACTTCGTCCTCACTGAATCGTTGAATACGATCAATTTGTAGGTAATTTCTCTAGTCATGGAGTTGGATATGGATGTTTCTCCCAGCTATTTCGACCCAGAGGATCTCAGTAGTCGAGAGCGCTTCCGTCGATACGGGTAATTGATTTTATGTCACTAAGCTTCGAGAACAATTCAAAGAAGCTTCAATTTTATCGATTGTGGAAATTAAGTTTTCATACATCAATTTTCTATTTGGAATGATTTAGAGTGTTGAGCATTTCGGAATAATGCTCGGCAATTCTTTCCCTTTTGAACTTTGGACTTCATGTTTTGATTTCAGATGAAAAGTGCTGTTATACTGTGAAGTTTGTGTAATTAATGAGTTAGTTGTGGTGATTTTTTCTGCTATTATTTAAGTAGCTATTTTATGTGTATATATGGCTGAGGTGCTTTAGTTATGTGTTCTTTAAGGTGACAGTGTATCAGTCGGTGGTAATCAAAAGATTGCCACTTCATTGATGTTCGGGGTTGATTATACAAACATCATCACTTGATTTTATGGACTTTATTTGATGGAACACTGACATTAAAAAAATATTAACATGTGCAGGAAAAGACATCCTGGATCAAGCCTGTCTCCACACCATGATAATTCGGCCTCAAGATTTAGTAATGCAGCACTTTTTCTTGAAAATATTAAAGACGAGGTTGGAGTGTTTGATGAGGATATTGAGGGATCACATTTTGGATCTGTTTCCAAGAGGAGGTCATACCATGATGGTCCTGGAGCATCCGTGGTTGATAGTGATGATATGATATACAGGAGGGGAAGTGAATCACTTAAGGTCTGCAAGGAGGAGGAGCATGAGCAAGTTGAAAGTGCAGATACAACTTTCTCTTTATTTGCTTCTCTTCTGGATTCTGGCAATCAAGGTTCTTGGCTAATAATCTTTCAATTTCTGCTAATGTTATGTTGGATGTTTCTGCTGATAGGAACATTTTAAAGTCAGCGTCTTAAACTGGTGTTTGATGATTTATGTTGGAAGCTTTATGTATTGCTTTGTGTACAATCATTTTAATGTCTCTAAAAGGCTGTTTTCTGTAAATAATGAGATATATAATTGGATTGACCAATGAATTATGGATGTCAGAAAACAATTTCTAAAGCTCTGCTAATATGTAAGTATTTTCCTCTCCGTTCAGCTCTTCAAGCTGAACAAGCAGCTAGAGAGAGGCACTAAGCATGGGTCACTTATGTCAGTTTCGAGAAGGGAATGTAACAATTTTATTGGGTGATGTAGCACTCTATGGATCATATAAGAAATCATGTAAAGGCTTTCAACAATACAATGGCGAAACATATCCATGTAGCCGATCCCAATAGTGGGATACAGGCTTAGCTGTAGTAAGTATAATTCTGTGTAATCCTTGACTTCAATGCTATATGTAAATAAACTAGCTATGCTATCTCCACCAGTTCTTGACAATGATCATGTACATTTGTTACTTATAAATCTTTACACTGAGAGCTAATAAACATCTGAAAAGTTGAATTTATCAGAGAATGGCAAAAACTGCTGTTGAGAGATGATGAGCGTAAAGTACAACAATCAGTAATTTATTTTACTACATGATAAGTGAATAAGAACTTGGAACCATAGTTGAGTATATAGATCTGCAAGTCACACTGGTATTTTGGCTAGCGGATAAATTGTTCATTTTTGTGCCACATATCTTTACATATCAGTTTCTTTAGCGAGAAGATTTGGAGGCCTATTTTCTCGTACATTATCTATTCTATGGGAAATAAAAGATCAATATAATCCTTAAATTCTAGCATTTTGTAACATTTTTCAACAACCATATTTATATTGAGGACTTGACTTGGCATTGCTGTTTATGTTCTGCAGGATTGATGTCTATCCCTGATCTGATATTACGATTTGAAAGTTCATGCCGCAATGTTTCCGAGTCAATTAGGTCTTGACTTGACTACTTGATTATAATCATTATCCACATATAGTTTTATTTTATTTTTTATTTTCATTTTTGGGGGGTGGGGTGGGAAAGGGGGGGAGTGGTAGGTGGTGTCAAGATGTACTAAATGTCCAAATCGATGATTTTTGGTCTTTGCAAGAGTTATTTTATGATTGGTATATGATTTATATTGTTAGACTCATCACTTTTTAGAGGTGTATCATTTATATTTTAGCATCCTTAACGTGTCTCTAAAGTAATTTGCCTGCATGTTTTTATTTATTTATTATTAATTTTTTTTTTTTTAGCAGGTGGTGTGGAAACTTGAACCCTAACCTTTCTGACTCTGATGGCACCGTGATAAATGATTGCCTCATCTAAAAGCTTAAGCTGTTAGAGAGGAGTATCATTTAATATTTGATTATCTTCAACAGTATCTATATGAAAACCAACTTTATGGAAACCCAGGACATATATAGCCAATGCAGTATCACTTAATATTTGATTACTTTTCACTGGAAGCATGGGACATATATAGCTCTTGTATAACCCGTAACTCAATCGTATAATATGATTTAGAATTTCCTAGATTGGCTTGTTCATTTAATTATGTTTACCACTAATGCTGTCGTTTTCAAAAGTTACACTTCAGAGAATTTATAGACAGATTAATTGAAGTGTCATCTTTTTGGTTGATTATTTTTTGGTGCAGATATGGTGCCAATGAGAGGTATAGAATAGTTGAGGATAAATTGATGAGGCAGAAAGCTAGATTTTTGCTTGATGAAGCTGCTTCATGGTCTCTTCTGTGGTATCTTTATGGGAAAGGTAATCTACTTTACCCAGTTAATCTTGCATCTACTTGTGTGAGTGTTTCTTCCAAAACTCTTTGCTGTCCATATCATACATAGAAGTACATATAGAAACTTCTATGAAGGTCTACATCTTCAATAAAAGAATCATGTATAACCTACTCATCGTCTACATCTTAAGGTTAACTTGAACACTTCATCCTTCAAGTGATTGTTGCTTTTTATATGTTGGTGTTTTGTAATATTTTGATGTTTCTGATGATTAATGTTTGAGGCTAAAGTATTGTGATTCTCTTGCAGGAAATGAAGAAGTCCCCGATGATCTAATCCTGGTGATTGCATCTATAATAAAACCATTTTTAATGTTAACAGCATTCTATACAGCATGACAGGAATTGGTTTGAATTTTTTGTTGGTTGTTGTATTGTTTCCACTGGGGCTTTGCTAAGTTCTCTTCTTTCTTGTTGATTTGATTTAAAATATCTAAGCTGAATCAAATGCTCTATGACAGTTGCCAACAACTTCACATTTGGATGCCTGCCAATTTGTTACAGTAAATCATACAGCACAATTATGCCTTAGGATTGTCCAATGGCTAGAAGGATTAG
Organism: Scutellaria barbata; assembly: GCA_028654395.1. Classification (NCBI taxonomy): domain Eukaryota; kingdom Viridiplantae; phylum Streptophyta; class Magnoliopsida; order Lamiales; family Lamiaceae; genus Scutellaria; species Scutellaria barbata. The sequence goes on along the minus strand of CM053644.1, from coordinate 29,154,858 downwards.
CTTCCAAAGCGCTCGATTTGGATAATAAGGTAATAGGTGTTGCCGTATTGCCGTACTTTCTCAGTGTTACCAGATAATGTAGAGGGTACAAGCTTTCACCCTCCTGTTTTTTGTGTACTTGTTCTTGGTGATTGTCATATTCCCTTGAATGGATTTTTTCTAGATTCATTGTATGTTACTAACTGGTATTCCTCTTATAGGGTATTTTCATTTTTCTTATTAAAGAAGATTAGTATCTTATTTGAATCTTTCTTATTGAATGTGTTCCAATGTTGGGAGTGTGACCCAGGTTGATCATACAGAAAATTTTGCTCCTTATTGGGGAATAGAGTGTTTGACAATATTTTGGACATCATCAACAAACCAAAGTGATGATGAGGTGGTAGTGTTTGTGGCATGTGACATTTAACAACCACTTTGGTTGAGCCTATAAATTTGCACTTATGAGCAATACTTTTTTTAGTCCTGATATTACTATGTATCTACCAATGGTTGGTGCTTATCTAGGGATATATAACCTACAAATGACCTTCGATAGAGTTCTGTACTTTCTGCACATTAAAGGTCGAGTTTGTGAAACTTTGTCCGGAAAGCCTATTTGTTGTATATTCAGGTTATAAGTACAAGCTTGTTTGAATCCTCTAGCATATAGAGACTGGTACTTGGAGGATTATTTGTATCTTTTCATGTCAGTGGAAAACTGTATTGGATGATAGAATCAAGGCCAAGAACTTCATGCACTAACTAAGATTGCTTTTAATGAAATTAGTTAGGACTTTTAAAGTGAGATAACTAACTTACACTTAGATTCATAATGGTCCAGGAATTATATTTGGTGAATTTTTCCCCTTGACTCTAATGTTTTACAAGGCACTGTAGCTTAATGCATAGTTGTCAGGAATTGCATCTCCCCTTGTAGTCACAACAGCAAGGGCAGTTCCATGCCCCAATTCACTAGAAAGACTGTGAGGCTTCATAAGACTTTCTTACTGAAAATACAAAACGTAACTGCTGTTTTCCATTTTTTCGTTTTCAGGTTAGAGGGTCTCATGTGGGAACCTACCTCCCAACCTCTGGAATTTGGCATCATACCCAAAGGCATCTTAAAAGAGGTGCCTCAAATCCAAACACAATTCGTCACTTGGATTTTGATGCACCAACACGCGAACATTCTCAGCAGCTGCCTGATGATAAGGTACTTCCTTGAATCCTTGCTCAAAATGTTTTAGCATGTGAACAAAATAAGTCGGAGATGTAGCTTCACGTATATCAGCCATCACCTTATCATCTCTGGTTCCACCTATAACATGTACTGTTTTTCTGGAAGTATCTTTCATTTAATGTAATGTTGTAACACTACTAACACCCAACCACATTTCACTTATTGTTTTAAAGCTGTGTGCCACATGAAATGTGAAAATTGTTGACTGTAGTAGTATCGCTCGTGTTGCTCATTTAGTATGTTGGATATTGGCTCCACTTTATGTATATCAAAGTACCTTTTATTACCAAATAACTTATACAATGTGGTCCTTATTAACTGAAGTGCACATTCTTTGTATAATAGAAACAAGACGACTCTCTTTTAGAAGATGTCTGGACTCTTCTTAGTGCTGGAAGACTAGAAGAGGCATGTAATCTTTGCCGGTCTGCTGGACAGGTATGCTGATCTATCAAAAAGTTTGATATACTATCTTCATTCTTTGTTTTTTAGCCCTAAGAAAAGGAAAAACTATGGTAATGCTTGAATGGGAACTTTGCTATTGCAGCCGTGGAGGGCTGCAAGTCTATGTCCCTTTGGAGGGTTCAATTTATTCCCATCTCTTGAAGCCTTGGAGAAAAATGGAGCAAACAGAATGCTGCAGGCAATTGAACTAGAAAGTGGAATTGGTCATCAATGGCGTCTTTGGAAATGGGCCTCCTATTGTGCATCTGAAGTAAGTAGAAAGAATCAAAACGATTGGTTTTAGTCTTGTGCATAAGAGATACAAATTATTAAAAGAAAAAAATGAACACTGAGGTCTGTAACTGCTCCTTTACATCTTAAGATGCAGTTCTGTGTTGCTTTTTCCACGACCATGCATGTTATGCCACTTGGTTCTGGACCTGAAAACTGCCCTTTCCTTATTTAACCTCATCCTCGGAAATGTGAGAAATATTATGTTGATGACTTTCATGAAGTGCAGTCCACCGAAATTTTAACATATTGAATCTGAGTTGCAAACTACAAATTCCTCTATTGCATGTCTATGTTTTATGTTCTATTTTTGAACTGATTTTATTCCTGTGATTTGTTTTATTGGAGAAAATCGCTGAGCAAGATGGTGGAAAATATGAAAGTGCTGTATATGCTGCCCAATGCAGCAATTTGAAGCGCCTTCTTCCAGTTTGCACTGACTGGGAGGTATATATCTCTCTCTCTCTATATATATCTCTCTCTAAATTGTGGAAATTATTCTGTACAACATACTTGGTGAGCTGTCTTTTGAAAATGGGACTTCTGTTTGTTTCTACGATATTAACAATGCTATAAAGTTACAAAACATCTTGGTTTCTTACTCTATTTCCAAGTCTCGGTGTCATTTAATTAAAATCTTTTCCTAATGTCTATTGTTGGTTGGGACGAGTGTTTCTTTCAAGAACTTAATTATTACCTTCTCAAGTCTGTTCAAATTATAGATGCTTCTCTGTAATTGTTGGTACACTAAGGCCAAATCCTTGTAAGTTGTAAGTATTGAATCTTCAGCAAGGTAAAGCAGGTTAGTGTGATGATCAATTTTGTAATTCTAATGTCTTTTAAACAGAGCTATGCTGTGTCATGCAACCAGGCCTAGCTGTAACTTTTAACTCTTATTGAAGAAATAGCAAGTCTTCGGTTCATTACATATTTTTTGGCAAGGTCCAGCTTCGGTTGACTCTGCTTGAGGTTTCACATCCCAAATGTTGAAATATAAAAATTTCAGTAGCTACACTGTCAGATTTTACTTTATTTTGGCAACTAAATACATCTTAATAACAAAGTGCAAAGTGTTTCTCACTCAATAAGTTTTATCTAATAGAAAAATATGGCAGAATGGAGCCCTTATTTTTTTGGTTCACCTTGAAGAGTAATTTGAATGTTGAATTTCCACATCAATGTGTTATTGTTACGACACCTTTTGTGTTGTGGACTGGGGGTAGTGGTGCATGGGTATATATCTCTAGCAAAATAACCACAAGAGTCTTTACCTTTTGCAATCATTTGAAAAATTGAGTCCATCGGTTCCACTCTTCTGATGCCCTTGTGATTTTATTCATGTTATCTGTTTGTCTTTTCAGTCTGCATGCTGGGCTATGGCTAAATCATGGCTTGACGTCCAAGTTGATATTCAAATAGCTCGCCTGGGACCGGGTGGAGTTGATCAGTTCAAGAGTTTTGAAGACGCTATTGAGAGGAGTCCTGGGGAAGGAGATCTTGCATCTCAACCTAGTGGACCAGATAGTTGGCCATTTCATGTTCTGAACCAGCAACCGAGGAATCTTTCTTCCTTACTTCAGAAGCTTCATTCAGGGTACGTATGTCATGTTAATGGAATTTATTTTCCATTATCATCAACTGCTGATTTTAACACACTCGTGTATAATTAGTGATTCTGTGCATGAAGCTGTTACTCGAGCATGCAAGGAGCAGCAGAGGCAAATTGAGGTGAAAATATCTGTGGAGTGAATTTTTTTATTTTGCATCAACTATTTATTCTTGAGAATTACTACAATATTACTCCCTATTCTGATCAGTAACTTCTGCATGGTGCTGGTTCACCAATCAAACATTGATGGTTGTCCCCAAATGGAAGTAATGCAGACTGAGTGACATTATACTTGAAAGTTGGAACTGCACCATAGGATTTAGATTTAATTATTGATATTGTTCTTTTCTTGCTTCCATTAATTCACCTTCACAATGTATTAACAAGAAAGGTAAAAAAATCAATTCCGCAATCATTGTGTGCCATCATTTACAAATTTGGTCTTTCCTCATGTTGATCCTGAGTGGCATCTGCCACATGCTATGCTATTTTTTGTTTCTTTGTGAACAAACATATTTAGTGGATTAATTACCTAATTAACTAACAAAGCCACATCTTAAGATACTTGTATTAGAGCATAGATGTTGCTTTCTGTGGATGATATACCTGATGTTATATGACATCGGCTACTGCATGATCCTCATGGTCTTTCAATCATGCATGTATTAGAGTATAGATGGCACAGGAGAAATGAAAGATTGTTAATTTTTTTATGTAAATCCTGAATACTTAATGCAGGTCAAATTAGAAAGATACTAGTATTTGAAACGTTTTGAATTATTTTAGATCCCAGTTTTGCTTTAATACTGGGGCTGATTCAAGAAGAACACATCATGTCTTCTTTTATTTGTATTATTTTTTGTCTCAGTTTGATGGATTGAGTATAATTTATATTCTTCAGTTTCCCTTTGCTACATTTGTGGATTTAAAAACCTCACTGTTCCCAGCATATTGTGATAGTGAAATTTCACTGTTTTACCAGTGAAATGCCAACACCTTTTTCTTTTTCTTGTCCAGCATGAAGACATTATATTGTTTAGATTGTTTTTTTTGCTCTTTGTTTTTTTTTGTCACATTTTTTTGTGGTCTTTTTGTTAGAGAGCTTTTTATAGTTTATTTTTGGAGTGCGTGTGCAGTTTACTGATGAGTGTCAATGGCAAAAACCTCCATACAGATGAATCTTATGTTAGGAGACATACCTCATTTGCTTGATCTCATATTTTCATGGATATCCCCTTCAGATGACGATGAAAGTATTTTCAGGTATATACTGTTTGTTTCCATTCAGTAACTCAGTTACTATCCAGAATAAATATTTTCTTCTCTTTGACCTGTTTACATTTATTGTCGCACTTTGATGTCTTTCTTCTGACTGCATGCTCCATTTTGGGTGGACAGTGCACTAATCATTGCAGATTCTCAATATCTTGATTTTTGTTTGTGGATATCAATTGATATAATTTTCAGGCCTCATGGCGACCCACAAATGATGCGCTTTGGTGCCCACTTGGTGCTGGTACTGAGATACTTGCTTGCAGATCAAATGAAAGACACTTTCAAAGAGAAGATAATGACAGTTGGTGACTTCATTATTCACATGTAAGTGAATATTTGTTTAGCTAGAGGCCGGTGCTTGAGGATTTCTAAAGATGCTTGTATATCACCTCCAAATTAATGCTCTTATAATGTCAGGTATGCCATGTTTCTGTTCACTAAGCAGCATGAGGAGTTGGTTGGGATCTATGCTTCACAGCTTGCTCGCCATCGTTGTGTTGATCTCTTTGTCCATATGATGGAGTTGAGGCTAAATAGCAGGTGTTGAATTAAATTTCTAGACAATCAATCATACATTTAGTTTGTTTCTGACTTCTGAGAAGCAGAAGCATTATAATTATTTTTATAGTAATGGATATGATTATTTAGACTCTTGATATGATCTCTGTGTGTGTGTCTCTCTCTATCTATAAATATGATATCCAATTTCTTTTCTTTTGTTTTTCTTTTTTTTCATAGTTCTAAAAATTGGTATATGAGAAAGGTGTTTCTCGGATAGTATATGCCTTGGGAGCTTTTGCCAATTGGCTATGAATTGGATACTTCATCAGTGAATTTGTCTCTTCATCCAGTAGCTCCCAGAGTCAGTTGTATGATATTATTGCATTTTCTCCATCTACAGTGTCCGTGTCAAGTACAAGATCTTTCTTTCAGCTATTGAGTATTTACCTTATTCTCCTGATGATGACTCAAAAGGCTGTTTTGAAGAAATTATTGAGAGGTAAATTAAAAATTTATCTTAGAACTTTTTGTCCAAGTTTGTAAACAGCTCATGCATTTTATATTTTGCTGTAAACAGAATTTTGTCCAGATCTCGAGAAATTAATGCTGGCAAGCATGAACAGTTGTCTGATGTTGCAGAGCAACATCGTTTGCAGAGCCTACAGAAAGCTATGGTTATTCAGTGGCTCTGCTTTACACCTCCTTCCACAATTAATAATGCCAAAGCTGTTACAGAAAAACTTGTTCTACGTGCATTAATGCATAGGTAGTTTTTTATTCAATTTTTGATCTAAGGAGTTTATTTTCTAGTTAACTCTGATTTGTGTTATTTTGTACAGCGGGAATGGATCTCTTTTTATTTTCTATTTGTTTTAGTTCAAAACTTCCATCAGAACATTCCTATCACATGCTTAACATTGTCGGTGCTCGGTTCTTCATCTCTTTCTATCTATTACTACTGTTCTTGGCTACTTCAGGAGCAAAATTTAAAACAGCGAAAAAACACAACTGAGTGATCTTTTTTGCTTTTACATGGTACTTTTCTAATATATACCCTCTTTCCACTTTCATATTAGTTGTCTGATTGACATGCTTTTATTTTTGTAGCAATTTACTCTTCCGGGAGTTTGCTCTTATATCTATGTGGAGGATTCCTGCAGTACCCATTGGGGCTCACACAGTGCTCAGTTTACTCGCTGAGCCTTTGAAACAACAGACAGAAATTCTCTTTTCAACGGAGCATCATGATGTTTCTGAGAATTTGAGAGAATTCCAGGATTGGGTATGTCTTTGACCCAAATCCTTCACTCTTTCTGGTATTGAAAAGATGATGATCTATTTCTGATTCCTTATTGTTTTTTTGTAATAATTAGAGTGAATACTATTCTTGTGATGGGAAATATCGTAACTGGCTAAAAATCAAACAAGCAAATTCGGAGGTTTCACCTGATGAACTTTCACCTGAGGAAAAACAGAGGGAAGTTACTGCAGCCAGAGAAATTCTTGGATCTTCATTTTTATTGCTACAGAGTGAGCTATTCGACTCCACCTATATACTTCTGCAGATATATTAAGGGATTAATTTGAATGTGATTATTCTGTTCTTGTAATGTGTTTGTTTGTTAAGGCTCCTCTTACGAGTATGTTCAATATGACATCTAAACAGTTTTTTTGGTACTTTATGCTTTTATTCATGTTATAGGAGAAGATAAACCTTGGCTCATTCCAACGCAAGATCATTTGCATGAATCAATGGAACCTGTATATCTGGAACTGCATGCTACAGCTGTTCTCTGTCTACCTTCTGGTGAGTGTATGATACCTGATGCTACGTTGTGCACAACGTTGGCGAGTGCCCTTTACTCATCAGTGAGGGAGGAAGAAGTTCTACATCGAGAATTAATGGTAAATCTTGTAACCTTCTTTTTAACATAACCGAAACAAGAATTGAAAAATTCCTTTGCTAGGGAAAAAGATGTCATATCATTTCTTTTCAAATGTTATTTGCAGCTGTCCTACTTATTTTGGATCAAGCCAAAATATGGCTCATTACTTGCTTCTTAGCTACTGCTTGTAGATTTAGTCAGTGTTCACTAGTTGTGAGTAATAGACCACGCATCTAATTTGTGACAAGGGAACCTAGATTCTAGGTGTAATTCCAACTGCTTGATGCAGGACAATCATCTGTATTGCTCTGCCCGAAGTTCTCATTGTCAGTACTGTCAAATTTTGATTTTAGAAAAGAACTGAAGATATAAAGAACACAAAGATATAGGTGGTTTGCCCATCTTGCTTAAATCCACAGATAAAAAATTCCAAGGTCTGAAACATTAACTTCATTCTATCTTATTGTTGCATCAAAATGACCTATTGACAATTGTTATGGAGAATTACAGTGAATAGAATAATAAAGAGGAAATTACTCGAAAACCAAATCATATAAACAAGAATATCCAAACATCCAATAGATGGTCTTTTAAAATTGTCGTGATCTTTTTAAGTGCCCCAACGTCCATCAAGATTGATGTGTATGCAATCAATTAGTATTATTCTCAAACTGCAGGTAAATGTTACTATCTCTCCAAGGGATAATTCTTGCATTGAAGTTGCCCTGCGCTGCTTGGCTGTGGAGGGTGATGGGCTTGGACCTCATGATCTCAATGATGGTGGAATTCTAGCTAATGTCATGGCCTGTGGCTTCAAAGGTAATAACTACCCAATTGGTTGTGGTCTCTCTCTTACTTGTGCTTTATGTACTTGGTCAAACTGATCATACTGTAGTGCACAAGTCAAGATTCAATTCTATGGGTGAAATGCCACTGGTTCTGTGCTCCTATAGATCTCTCATTGCCTCTGTTTGATGATGTTTAAAGGTGACTTGGGACAGGGTTTTGTAGTGTTGCTTAAGATTTCTACTCCTGAAATTGTTCTTCTTTCTGACTTCCAGTTTTAGTAAGATGCATAACTTTCTTGAATTTGATTATAACTCTTTGAGCTTCCATCAGCCATTTTAATTTATAGGAATAGCTGCTTGATCTTTCTGCTACACTTGACATTTATGAGATGCCTAAAGTCAGTCTGTTGTATTGGATGACAAAATAAATTATCTATGTTCAGGGGAGCTGGCTAGATTTCAATCTGGAGTAACAATGGAAATCTCCCGCATGGATGCTTGGTATTCAAGTAATGAAGGTTCACTAGATGGCCCAGCAACTTACATAGTCCGTGGCCTTTGTCGCAAGTGTTGCATTCCAGAGATTATTCTTCGATGTATGCAGGTAATGCAAGTTTACACAGCATTGTATTCTGTATGTAGGTAAGCACATATACCAGGTTTAATTAAACTAGTGCTCATTATTATTCATATATGATATCAAGAAATATATCGGGTACAATATGTAAGCCTTTCAAGTGGAGCCAGTGTGCTTTGTTCTTATGTAGATGTATTCGTTCACTGCCTAGGTCTCTGTTTCACTGATGGAGTCTGGCTATCCACCAGAGAGGCATCATGAGTTAATCGAGCTGGTTACCTCGCCTGAAACTGATTTTCTCCATTTATTCAGCCAGGATCAGTTGCAGGTAAGATCGTAACTCATGTTATTGAAGGGGATGACTTTGTAATGGTCCTTGACCCTCTCTCTTTCTTGTTTGATCTCTCCATATTATTAGTACTTCAAAAATTCATTATGTGTTCATTTGGAATTGATTTATCTTGATACAATTACTCCCACTTGGATTAGTGAAACTGTGTACTATTAGCATTGATATGTGTTTGCATGCAGGAACTACTATTGTTTGAGAGAGACTACACAATATATGAGATGGATCTCAAGGAGCTGCCGAATTCTTGAGCGGTGAAATATCAACGATTTACAGCGTTGCATTCCCTTGTGTGGTCTTCACTACCAAGCTCCCTTCTGTACAACTTACCTTCACTGGAATAGGGTACAAGAACATTACAGGTGACCGTTATTTTCATGTGCACTACAGAAAACTGAATCGTGTTTCGTGATAGCCAGCTCTGTATTTTCATGGTGATCTAGGTTAAACTATCAAAGGATGGGGTGTAAAATTGATCAAGCAGATACTGGTGACGCCAATATTCAGTGTACTGTTATTTGATTCTATTTTGTTTCAGAACATGGCTGTAGCTTAAATACAACTACAAAGAATATTGTATATCTACTGGAAAGTTGTTGCCGTCTGTTTTTGCAGTGGAATGGAAAGTTTCTACCCATATTTGCAGACGTTTTCCTTGACTTCTTACTTTTTAAAGTTTGAATTATTTTTATTATAGATTAAAAGTAGGAGTAGGAAAAGATTCAAGCTCTACACATGTTTTCTTTAATAGAGGAAATATATGGTCTTGGCCAGTTTAGCTGTTTGATTGGAGTAAACAAGTTCAAATTTTCAAGTGATAACCTTGCAAAGCAATCAAATAGTGTACTCTCTCCAAATATATAATACTACCTCCCTCCCACAAAAAGATAGGTTTGATTATTAATTTTGTCCCTTCCACAAAGATAGGCTTATTACCTTATTGATATGTTTTTAAATTTTTAATTTCATATGTCTTTAATTAATGTACATTGATATTACCCCACTCCAACTTCTTATCTCACTTTTTGAAAAATATTTCATTCAATGTGTCTTAATTTATGAAACTTAAGGGTATATTGAGGGTATAAATGAAATTTCAAATATTTTAACTATATAAAATATACTTCCTTAATTTGTGTCAAAATAATTATAGACCTATCTTCGTGGGAGTGAGGGAATGATGAAATAAAGTATACATGGTTGTAATCAAGTTGAGTTGGTTCATAAACTATTCAAGACTGTCTTAAAAGTTCAAACCGACTCGAGCTCAATGCCCAGCTAGATAATCTAGGATTTTTACTATAACTTTTAATATATTTATTAATTTCATTATATTTATATTAATGAGTAATGAAGCCAAGCATTTTCTATTGAATGCTAACATGCATTAAGTCATTTATGTATATAATAAAATTTAGCAGAATCAAGCTTCAGATTAGCGAGTTTCCATAGAGCATTTATGTAAATAATAATAACTCGACTCAAATTATAGCTAGCTTGCTCTACCGCATTGAATCAAAAAGTTCATGCATCCTAATTCATAGAGCATTAATACCCAGGAGCAAGTACAGGATCTTCAATGATGTTGA